>OZ012691.1:18035430-18055430 GCA_963942565.1 Maea johnstoni
ATAAATTCGATAATTTGTTTTTATATGAAATGTTCAGTCAGTGTGTTGACAAATGTAAATAGCGGTTTCCTAACGAACGAACCCCAGTAAAAAAAGATCTGACAAAAGGTATATTACTTTCCGCCTTGAAAAAGAGCATTTAATAGTGATATTACTCTGGCATTTACGATAAAGGTACTTACTTCATTTAATGCTATTAAATGAAGGATAAAATGACACAGCGAGCACTTGGTTTACGCAGATGTCAATGGAAAAACAACAATGACCTGCGCCTAGCACTCTGCCTTACTAAATTGTTGAGTGCTCTTAGTATGTTTATTCTACACATGGACAGAACCAAAATCCATTCTCAACTCCCATTATGAATGACCTTTATTTCTTTAATGGTTATCTCTACCTGGTGGCTGTAAAAATAAATGTCTACCAGTTTCCAAGGGAATACAGATACAGAGGACACGTTCGATTTTATGGTTTATGAGGAAAACAGATGATAGTGGCCTGACAGTAGGAGGAACAATTGAGCTTCAAAATACTGTGTGACGCAAAACCTTAAAGACGGTTATGCATATTAAATTCTTGGTGACAACAAGTGTAACTAAGATACTGAGCTTGAGCCTGACCTGCTATATTGGACCCTGCCCAACTCCCATTTACAATACAAATGTGAGATAGATACAGTTGTACTCAGGGCTTGCCTTTTCTTCACAACTTGCATTCATTTCCATGCGATATGAAGAATAATAAAGCGCGCTACATGTTTGACACATGTGCACAAATTATAGTAGAAGTCATATATATATATATATATATATATGTATATATATATATATATATATATATATATATATATATATATATATATATATATATATATATATAAATATATATATATATATATATATATATATATATATATATATATATATATATATATATATATATATATATATATATATGTACAAGTTATAGTAGAACATACATACATACAATAAATGCTTCAATTTCAGCATGTATTGATAGATATTAATATGCCAGTGGTAGGTTGAAACATCATGTTGGATTCGTACTCTGCCAACAGCCAGCAGATTAACGAAGTAGTAGTACATTTATTTGCTGTAAAATACATTTTACAAAAGTTGCACATAGTACCTTCCGGTGAACATATATATTTAAATACGTCTATCACTTAAGACATTAAATAGTAGAACTCAAAATATATAACATAGAAAGAAAAATACAAAAAACAATTAGAATATGGACCCCTTTAACTGATTTGTAAAAATAGTATTGTCCAGGGAACCATTATGCGGTGTTTGAAAAATGTAATGCAATATGTGAATGTGAACCATTGTCCTCAAAATTCAATTATTTTAGCGACACAGCCAGGATTGTTGTTCGGAAGGGCCACCCCCCACTCCATACACACTGGCCCGTTTAGTTAAACTATACCATGGAGCATTTCAAATTAGTCAAAGGAATTCATTTGCAAATTGATCCGTGCAATGTCTGGTGCTGAAACCTTATTAGTGACCTTAAGCTCGACCCTTGAAGTAAATCAAGGTTTAACCGTGGGCTGAATTTGGGGGGGGGGGGGGGGGGTGAGTAACTAACTTGTTGAATCCACTTACGATTCACGCCACAAATAACGTCATTACAAACAGACCCTTGAAGAAGCGAAATGAACGTTTGCTTATAACCACTACATGTATGTATGCCATGCTCACTTGTATTTAAGAGTGAAGGAAATCGTAGTGCCTGTGGAAAAGAAACGACTTAACCCTGTTATATTTTCACATATGCCATACATGCATACGTAAATGTGAATGGCCAAGCAATGTGTGCATGTTATGTCGCTCGGGCAAGGGGGTAGTCCGCGATCTCTGCCAAAATGCTTTTGAATAGATTACAATTTAACTCGTATGCTAGAAATTTACCTTTTGTGTTTTTTCCTCTAGTCTTGAGTCGCCTTTGAAATTTATTTTATTATCTCCCAAGTTTTGACAAAGCTCTTTTAAAATAATCTATAACCAAACATAATAAATAAATTAAACCAAATCTTACATTTTTGTTTGTATTTAAAAGAGAATTGCGTCATCCCCTGTATTTCCAGTAAAGGTGACCCCAGCCCTCCCTTTACATCCTTCCATTCATGGTGGTACAGCTACAGTACATACATTCAATCCCTGCACCAGTCAACTGGACGTCTGCCAGTGCATGGTTGTACAAACACACACGGCTAACATGTCAAATAAGTAGCCAAACACATTAATGACCCACGTAGTTGGCGAATCAAATGACTGAGTTCAAATGTGAGAAAACTGGGTGGCAAATGGGCGTGTGGTCGTGTATTTTGCCCGGGCTGACCGCGCACTTGCTGCAGGAATAAATGCTGGCTCTCCACCCACCTGCATAAGGGGCATGGTACCTGACCTCTGCTAACTGCTGCACTGTGCTTGCTGGTTAAACACAGTATCAGGTGCCTCGTGGAATGCGACCTTTGGCCAGGAATAATTTCAGTATTTAATTCCCACGTGTTTGGTTACGGTAGCATTCGTTACGGTAGCATTCAGTCTCTTCACACGGTGGACCCAGCAGCCCTGGTTCCGGGTAGGGCTTCTATTCCCCATTGCGGAATACTGATAAAGCAGTTGCACATTGTGACACTTAGATGTTTTCTCATGGGGACAGATACTAGTATGTTAAAATACATCTGGATAATCACCATGGCATTGCGGTTAGCAATAGTAGTAGTAGTAGTAGTAGTAGTAGTAGTAGTAGTAGTAGTAGTAGTAGTAGTAGTAGTAGTAGTAAGAGTAGTATGCTGTGTATTCATGATAGTAGCTAGCAGTAGCTGCTGATTCTAATACTACTTCTCTTGCTTCTTCATCTTCTTCCAATCCTCGCCATCCTCTTCATCTTCGCATACCTCCTTCTTCTCCTCCTCTAACTACTACTACTACTACTACTACTGCAGATACTGCTACTACTACTACTACAACAAAAACAATAACAACAAGTGCCACTTCTAGTCATATGAAGAGCCTCGAATAAAGCACCATTATTATCATTAATGACCCATCTCCAATGTACCTACTCAAATATTTCCCCTTCTTATGTAAAGTTTGCATGTGAAATGCGCACACTTTCAACTTTAATTCCTGTTCAGGATAACTTTCCTAGGAGGATGACTAAACTTGACATTGAGGAGGCAAGATTTAATCAGATGGAACAAGTGTCCCTTGAAAGTGTTTTTATCACGCAACACTAAACAACCTATATCAAAAGAAAGCTGCTAGCTGATATTGGTCCAGATTGAGCGATAATGAGAGTTGTCATAAATGGGAAGCATAGCCAGACTACCGAGTTTCCCTGCTGCCTAATCTAGTCAGCAATGATCAGTATGGCCATGAAATACTCTAAAACTCATGAACCCCTCATATCGCCAACGAATTTCATTTTGTCATAAATGCCATTTTTTATTAGTGAGCCATCTTCCTAAGTCCGTGACTGGACAATCAGTAGTGTCACTCAGACAGTGGGGCTTAGTTCTGTCGCGACTGGAATCAAAACTTGTTCCCTCAGCCTCCCTCATTCGGTGAGCGATAATTGGGGTTGTCAGGAAGTTGGCCGTAGATCGTGGTTCTCTGCCTCGTTTCGTGCTCACTCCTAATGGCTTGTCTCTTCCCTACGTGCCAAGGAATGCTATCAGCGAAATTGCTTCCCTGGGCTTAATACCTATGATGACACGTTCAGTATCTTGAGCTATTTCCCGTGGCTCATCATCACATTAACGGTATCAGAAAATCTAGGATGATGATTTCCTGGGTAAGAATTTGGAATTTCGATTATCTTTAGTTTTTTCTGCCATACTGAGGTAACTAGTAATTCGTGACAAGCAAGTTGTCCGTTTTGGAGTAAACTGCAATACCCATTGAAAACCACCGCCTAACCCCAAGTGACTGGTAACTTTCTCACATGCTCCTTTAAATGCGTGGGCATTCCAGGCATAATACACGACCGCACGCCCGATTGCCACCCAGTTTCCTGGCCATGGATGCATGGATGACCTCACAACTGAACGTAGCTTTGATTCGAAAGCTGCATGGGTTATTTTTGAACATGTTATCCATGGGTTTTTGTACAACCAGGCACTGGCAGACGTCCGGTCGACTGGTGCAGGAATTAAATGTCTGCACTGTAGGTCGACAACATCTACATGCAATCAGACCAAAGGTGATGTTTTATTTCGAAGAATATGTGACATAGTATCATTCATATTGTTGATGCTGCGGAAGAGCCCGTTGATTTACGATACGTGTAGTAGCAATCTGATCATTGCATAAGGTGAAGGGTAAATACTAGTACTATGAACTTCATGTATGTCGTTGGCAGATGCTCACAGAGCAGGTTTGTGTAGCCAGGCTATACAACAATACCTGAAGAATCAAGGGAAATATTCTCATGCAATAAGACTAGTAAGGTGATAGATATTCGCATAAAAACGAAAGTTAAGGCCAGGAAAACTGTTTACAGCCAAGAGATACATGTATATAACATATTTATCATTATAACAAGAACCGGAAATTGCCTTTTAAAGTATAATCTGCTGTTCTCTGTAGGGGATTGTTAGCACCCCTGTAATACACTGCTGTAACTATGCATATATTTTATGGCTAAAGGTGAAAGGCTAGCGTCTGAGTCCCTTAATTCACACTACCCACGACTATATAACCACCATCCTCTCTCAAAACACCCCCTTGAGCTACTCGTCTCGCCAATTTCTGGGGCAATTTCACGGCAGTGAAACTCTGTCTTGATAGCGAGTTGTGGGCCCTGCTATTAACCTGTCATAGTGAGCTTCAGCCTCAGGTCATGGCGTGGTCCCACGTCAGGAAACGTCGCTACTCTAGGTTAAACCACCCCTTTAACCCATTCATTCTCTGTGGACAACGTATATATATATATATATTTATATATATATATATATATATATATATATATATATATATATATATATATATATATATATATATATATATATATATATATATATATATATATATATATAAATACACACACACACATATATATATATATATATATATATATATACTAGTATATATATATATATATATATATATATATATATATATATATATATATATATATATATATAATATTTACGTCAGGAAACGTCTCTACTCTTGGTCAAAACCCCCTTTAACCCGCTCATTCCCGTTGTATTCTGTTGCAGTGCATGGTTATTGACTGTATTTTTAAGATACGACATCATACAGTATACAAAATATTTTCATTCGAACGAAACAAACTAATAAATAACGTTGTAAACTAATTGTAAGTACAATAGCGTGTGAGTTAGTACATAAATGAGTTAGTACATGTACTAACTCATACGCATGTGTAATAACAAATGGTTTACTACGTTATGTATTAGTTTATGTTTGGTTCGAATGCAAATATTTTGTATACTCTATGAGATGTTAATTCAACATTTAAGAAAGTTACAAATTTACGTATCAATTATCACTTAGGTCTCAATATCGAATTGGTACTTGTTCGTCTTGTGTGTGATTGATTTAGTACACTTACTAGATTTACACCTACTTTGTGCCATTAACATCCTGTGATCTGAACTTATAAAGGAATATCAGCAGGAGAAATATGAACAACTTTTGCATAACCTGTTTTCAAATATTCAACTGAATTAAAAGGAGGTAACCTGAGAAGTACCATATAAACCATATATTTCCAGAAGATCCCTTGAGGTTATACAACCTTTATGAAACAGGTCAATTATATTCGTCTTACGCACAACTCCTTGCCGCCTACTGTATTGTATTTTTTGAGGGAAAGAACCAATTTGTCGACTTTCGAGATCAATGCCTACATGTACATCCAACAACTAGCAAGCATTGAACTGCAACACAAATTCATGAATAAAGTTCTGACATCGGATTGCTTTAATACGGCGATTTCACAAGTGTTTGCCAACACCATCGCTCGTGTCGATGACTGAACAGGACACAAGTGAACAAGGCCTGTTTGAGAGGGTCATCCGAAGCAAAGTCAACAGCACTAACCATTTTGACCTACCTCATGACTATAATGATATCCCAATAATAATAATAAAAATAATAATAATAATAATAATAATAATAATAATAATAATAATAATAATAATGATAATAGCAATAACAATAATAGTAACAAGGTTATCATTATTATTATATCATTATTCGATTACCATCCGATCAATGTTTTTGCTCATTTAGGAAATATTAGCTTGCTGTCTCATAGTGCACATACACCATACCTGACCATCGGGTCTACTATTCCAGAGGTACCACTAATCTAGTATACTTATATTTACAGACTGTGAGGATGTGTTTAACAATGGCGGGATGAAGTACCCCGGGGATTACTACATACTGATACAGCCGCTGCTATCACCTCAGCCCTTCCAGGTCTGCTGTAAAATGACCAACCATTCAGGTAAGTTGACACATCTATTGATTTGAATTAACAAAAAATATCTTTCATTATCTGTGTTATAAATCTTATGATACGCTGTCACAGACTTTTCTGTGACGCAATTTCCCTCGAGTATCGTTTCGAAATGACGATATTATTAACATCCGGACATTATTAAAGATCTTCTGAGTGTTTCTGAATCGCCATATGGTTAGATTTTCACTAAGAATCATTGATTTAGTCTGGACCTTTTTGTCATGTCTTACAGTGTAGATTGTACAAGCGGAATATCAATAGTTTGTAGGAACCCCTTGCAAGATGTAATTGTGAAGATGCATATTGCAAGCTTTATTATACAAAATGTCACAGAAATATCTAAGCTTTAAGGTAGTATACGATCCATGTTGATTTAAGCAATATGACTTGCATGGCAAAAAACATTGACTTGTATTTTGGTGTTAATTCTGGATAGCACTTATAGTGAGAAGTGTATCAATTAGTCGCAGAGGGCTAGAATTGTTCCATTTGATTGAACTGAAAAAGGTTCGTAGCGATTTGAAGGATCCTCTGATCTTTCCATTCCCTGAACATCTAGTGATACTACTCATAGACTGGTTAGCTATTAGGTAATTAGACAGAGTCTTAGCTCTTGAAGAGTACCTAAAGTTTTATTATCCAGCCAGATGGTCAATTGAAATAGTAATTACGGAGCCACATACCTTGGGCAAAGACTTGAGGGCACCACTTTCTGTGCCCTTGGTGATGCAATTAACTGAACTACAGAGCGATGAAATCAATGATCTCAACTCAGAGCAATGAATCGAATGTAAATTTTGATACGCACTGGGGCTTTGAATATGAAGCCGTAATCATCTCTCGAGGATTCGCATGAGAATATACAGTGCCAACATATATTTCCTGCACTAAATGCGTGGGCAGCCTGAGCATGATACACGACCGATTGCCACCCAGTTTCCTGAGTATGGATGCATTGATGACCTGGCGGCTGAACGTAGCTTGGCGGATCATTGATGTGCTTGGCTTATCTTTTGACATGTCATCCATGGCTGTCTGTACAACCAGGCACTGGCAGACGTCCAGTCGACTGGTGCAGGAATTGAATGTATGTACTGCACTGGTAACATACTAGAATCCGTTAGAAGATTGAGTAAGGTTGTCCTGCAGCAATAGAGAAATGGATAACATGTGCCAGGTCATATCTGGCCCATTTCCAGAAGAAAGTGCGGATTCGTCACCTATGCTATCTGGACTATATATAACAAGCCAGACAGAAGTAGAAGCCAAGCATCAAAAGAGTTTAGTTTTGAAGATGGTTCATGCCTAAGAAATTAATTTTGCAAGTGTGCTTATTTTGCTTCTTCATACAATAATTCATCATGTCACAAGTCAAACAAATCATACATGAGGTTTGCATGGTCACTACGTTTAGTGCGAAAGTCAATTGCTTCCTTTAAGATTATTTCACTATTTATATTGGTTCTTCCATAACAGGCACCCGACATACTGGTAAGTCTAGATACATGTACGTGTATCATCCCCTATGCATATGGTGTTGCGGATCGTAGCTTATTTAAATGTACATACATAGCAAATTTAGTCTTAAGAAATACACGGAACTACTTATCATTAGGGTCATTGCTAATTACATTTTTCATTATTCTATCTTTATCTTTGGTTGGTTTTATAAGGTATGCTACCTGGATATTGTACTTTCGTATGTGTAACATTTTACTGGAAATCAATTAATAAATGTAAATAGATTATTTATTTTGAAATAATCCTGACAAAATCAGATATGATAGTTATCAAGAAATTCGAGTCATAAGTTATGGTCACTCTATCTATCTTCAATTCGACGCTTTGACTAACCATATATACTGCTGGAGAAAACCTCAGTATGCCCCGTGAAAATATATATATTACTGATATCACTGTGAAGTATGTGTCATGCGACGAATGGAACCTAGTGCAGAGGTGCAAAATGGCAAAGAGTTGGTGTGGAATACGCTTGGCCGCTCAGTCATGGGGGAAGCACCTGGTAATTTAGGCAAATACTTGGCTTGATCACATAGATGATCAAAATCTCTTAAGGGCATCGACCTAATGACAATCATCAGAACTCCGTAAGGGTATCATTCTAACAGAAAGTATCATTTCGAAAATATGAATAAAGAGGAGTGTATCTGAGGTGGAGGAACTTACTGTAGGAATTTACATGAGTTCCAACCTTTTATGAATATTACAACCGCCACTGATTGTTTACAGGTAGTGTGTAAATGGATATGATTTAAAAGAATAAAAGTCCTCACCTACATTACACATTTTACTGATTTGCCTATTGAAATGATATTTGCAAAAAACTACTTTAAGGTTTTTTCGACTGCACTGTTTATCAAGTTCTCATCTTAAATGTATGCTTTATATGTACACGTAGCTGTAACCTACACGGCAGTATTGGACTTTTTATTGGTAAAGGTCATAGGAGTGAACGATCATGCCACTTACCAGTCACTTTTTATCAGGCTATCACAGGGGGACAATGTATACTGTCCAATGGCGAAATGCCTAAACATTGCCAGAGACCGCAAGGTGATACTGTTGCTTGTAATGCCTCTGTAAAGACAGCCATTATAACATGTTTAAGGAGCTTAGACCATGCTTAAAGGTGGCTTTACACAGTTTTTCTTTGCAACAGGAAGCTTTACACTGAGCTTTAATGTTATCTAGAATATATACTCACACCTAGATAAGATAGAGATATTAAGAACAACTGAGCTGACATATTCGAAAAGTACATTTTTTCTTAAAGATTACACCGTTTTCAGTTGATCGTTGATATCTGAATTAAAACTTATTTAGAATATATACTCACAACTAGATAAGATTGAGATATCAAGAAAAACTGGGCTGACATGTACGAAAAGTGTATTTTATTCATAAAGATTACACCGTCTTCAGTTGAAGTTCTACAAGACTTTGGTTGTGATAACCTTTAAGATGGCGAGGAGGTACCTTATTCAAATGTGTAAACAGCGTATTTTGTAAGAATTAACGTTGCCTTCATAAACGGATAATACATATTTCGATATTTAATTTGCCGTGTCCAAAATGATTTAGGAAAAGCATTTGTATAGCATCTGAGATATCATAATTAATAATGGTATTGCCGGTCTTTGCCTGAGGGTAATTTTTCCCCTTAATCTCTCTTCCAGGGTGGACCATCTTCCAGCGCCGACAGGATGGCTCGGTGGATTTCTACAAGACCTGGCAGGATTACAAGAGTGGTTTTGGTGATCTTCACGGCGAGTTCTGGCTGGGAAACGACAGACTCTACCAGCTAACAAACCAAGGTAACGCGCAGACTTTTTTAATTCACACAGAGATAATTTTATTGCATCTTGATGTATGTATTAATCATCGTATTGTATTTTACCACAGAAAACCAAGTAGTCCTCAATTCTCAATATGAAGATAAATACAATAAAGGCAGGCAATATGTAAAAGAAAGATTGGTGATAGCAAATAAAAGCAACATATTTCTAAGTGCCTCAAAGAACCATACACTATATTCCATCTATCTTCAAATTAATGCATGGTCATATTGATTCACGTAAAAACTCTGAAATATGCAATACCCTCCCTGGCCTAGCAAATCAACACACCTTTTGCTCCTTCGGCGTATTGTTATGTGTTTAGAACGGTTAATAAATGAAATCAAATGTTTCGCCGTTATGGTATTTTAGTTCAATGGGAAATGTGCATTAAAACAATTGATATATTTAACGATAGTAAGACACAGTGACGTGACATAATACGTCAAATAATTGGCGAGTAAACACATCGAAGTATTTTCGTACGATTCAAAAAGAGCAATAAAGCAATGCCCTGTTGTCTTTGCCTAAACAAATAATTTACAAAACCGAGGATTCTCCTTGCTAGAAATGGTAAATGATAGCATTGTTGAAAGTTATATCTCGGATAGAACAAAATACTCCCTATACTTAAGTGCTGTCAGTTCTTCATTAGAAGAATCACGTGTTCCCTTGTTACACCATACGTCTGTTGGTATCATAGTAACTTTTTGACCCATACAAGTTGTGAGCCGTGTGCTTGCTGAAAAGGTCGATTTCACAGATAGCTGAGTGCACCCCCCCCCCCCCCATCGCTCTGTTATGCAGTTTTACAACACTGTCTGCCTCGTTTCACTACAGTCTTTCCAATTTGTTTGCTGCTTCTTTTATACAAGTAATATGATCCAACTCAATGGGTGATATCTTGACGGGCCCAAAAGGGACCAAGTGCCCGATTCCTTTCACAGATCGATCCCTCTCCCCCAGCCTAGCCCAGATAAATAGCCTCCTTGGAACCTGTCGAGGGGAGATAAGGTTCCTCACTCTAAGCACTTTCTGGACGGTATCATCATCGATTTTCCTCTTTCGCCGTCTTTTGTTGCCGCAAATCCCCCATTACTAGTGAACCATCACCCTCTCGCTAGTTTTCCTTTCATCCATTGCTGGCGTGGTTTTGGCGTAACGGCAATATATCCTCCCTGAGACATCTTTTAACACTTGATTTTCCACCACAGTAAGCAGATGAAGTTGGTGATAGCATGAGTTGAGTGTCATTCAACAACTAGCGGATTTTGAGTTGAACCAAGTTTTCTGGTTTTCTCTAACTTTTGTTTCTTGTATTATCAAAACATTTTCTGGGGTACTTTTCATGTCATGTTATTCGATGTAAAATATTTGGTCATGATTGTGTCACTGAAAATTGGCATTTTTGCCTGAAAAAATCGACTTTTTACGACAATACAGATAATGAAGAAGAGTACTACTGATGAGTGTCCTATGATTATTTTCTTATTGGCGTAATTGGAGGTTGCCATTGGTAACCTAACTTTTGTTATTTCGTACTGTCGCATTACGAAACACCACGACGATCAGTCAAGCTTTTATGTATATAGTATTCGCCAACCCATAAACAGTTTGTTCTTGGTTGTTAACATGCGATGGATGCATTTGCATTAGTATTAGAGCAAACACAGATTTACACTTAAAACAAAATCACAGCATAACATAGTGATTAGTCATTATTTTGTTGCACTAGCTCACTTACAAATTAAAGTGCTGTTAGTCATTAGATTGCCACATTTTCCTGAACATGCACGTGTAAAAACAAGCTTTCAGGGTTGGTTACCCCTGAGTAATACGCTATTGACACACACGTCACGACCAACTCTCTCGTAAAGTCTCGTGTCAACGAGATCAACCTGCAATTTATTCAACTGATTCATCGAACAAATTGGAGATAACACGAATGGGCTTTGATGTCGTCATTCGGCTAAGCAGACGAATATCCCATCACTTACATCCGTCCACATAACCTTTTATACTCGTCTGCATTCATCACGAGTTGTCTTAACAACGTATTACATCTGTAATTGATTTTATTTGCGATATATCAGAACGGCCTAGACTAATGCTCTATTAGCATTTTTATTGTTGTTTTATTGTAACGTATCAACAGAGCTTGACCCGGACGCTGTTAGATTAGGAACGATTTGATGGAACGATTGCAAGCCTCGAGGGCTAATAGCATAACTGGTGGAAATGTTCCTATATTCGGAATGAGGTGAGATTGTGTGATTTCACGATGAATCACATAATTTCTGAGCTAAATCTGACTAAAGGGCACAGATTACAAGACGCTACACCTCATGTTAACATTCCCTTTCTACACATCGCAAGGAAAAACTGTTTTAGAGACAGCACGGGAAGACAGGGGCTTCCCCAGAGCCAGTCGATCAAGCGCTGAATAATCGCAAACGTTAATTTAACCAAAGGTCAGATATTGAAATTTGATAGTAAATTATATTATCTGCACACCGCTTCCACAAAGAGAAAGGAATTTATTCCAGGTTTCTATCTCTTCGCGATATGACCTAAGTTGTTGAAAGCGACGTAAAACCCCATGGCTTCCTGCATGCGTTAAAAGAAAGCTGTTTTACGTGCTTTGCTCAGAGGCGACACGAAATGCACAGGGGGCGTCCCACGGTTGGGCGGTCAAGAACAGCAATTTCAAAGCCAAAGATGGCAATGAGCGTTCAATGAAACACTGTGGCATGTGCAATGAGTTATTTCTAAGTTAATTCCGACTAAATTTGGCAACATAGGATAAGTACGACTCATAAAGAAAGTCATTTCTTTTTATTCATTATTCTTTTGAATTGTGTAACAAATTCCCATGCGTATATTTTGTTTGTTGAACAGAAACTAAATATGTAATAAGTTTCAGATATGTTACTTTTTAACATCTTTTAGTTCTATAGTGCTTTATTCTAAGTAATTATGTATACAAATATGTTATGGCATTAAATGGACTTTGTGTGCCGATGTGCCATTAAGCAACACTTTATTCATTCATTTTAAGTAAATATGACGTACAATGCATGAATTCTACAACTGATGCCCCTGCCATTTTGGCAGTCTCGCCAAATCTCGCGGGATTTGTCTAAGCGTGCCTTGTCCGTACTCATTGCCAACCTAGTCGAGAGTTTGAGGCACGTCGTCATGACAGTACTCGTGCCTCGCGCCAAATCTCTGATAATGCAGACAATTTAGATTCCTCGGAGGCTGTTCAATTAAATAGCTCGGGCCATAATATGATAAATGAGAAATAAGCACTGATATTGAAGTTGGCACTCACGGCTATGTGTCCAGTCCTTTTAGTATGAAATATCATTTATGATATTAGCTTCAGACACCATAGGTCGTATGTGGCATTGCGCAGATAAGAAAATTGCATTGTTTACGACTTTTACCGAATGCCTCTTGGTACCAATTGTCTCTTCGTGATTATTCCATTTACATCTTCGTTTTCTTTTATATTCTACGAATATTAGTGGGTGTTTAGGTAGATACAATACAAGCGATTGCCTTATTTTGATGGGATGGTATATTAGCTTCCTTTACACACAGGAAAAGGCTCTACGTTTTACTTTGCCTGAACAATGTATATATATATATATATATATAAATATATATATATATATATATATATATATATATATATATATATATATATATATATATATATATATATATATATATTTATATATATATATATATATATATATATATATGTATATATATATATATATATATATATATGTATATATATATATATATATATATATATATATATATGTATATGTATATATATATATATATATATATATATATATATATATATGTATATATATATATATATATATATATATATATATATATATATATATATATATATATATATATATATATATATATATATATATATATATATATATATATATAGTATTAGTATGAGGAAAAGCCCGAACGCAATGAGAAAAAACATTTATCCCTATGCAATGACACCATGCTACATTGCAAAAGAACGCAGAACACATAACAAATAACACATCACATTCCGGACCAGACTATTTTCAGACCTACAAGCTCAAATGCTAGAAAAAATACAATAGTCATAGCCAAAATTATGATCGCATATTTTGTAAAGTTTTGATTTCGCACCTATGGAATACGCACAAACTGCAATATCAATATCTTGCAGCCATATTTGGTTCATGAAAAATTAACACCTTAAATATACATACATTGCATGGGGCATGTTTTATGTGTGATTATTTGCTTTTATTTCAATGGTGATTTATCGACTCGACAGTTGTAGCAGCACGATGTTGTTCGTATGGGAACTAATGTCATCTGTGGTGATTGTCTATCGATCGTCTGCAAACCTAGTGACATAAGGGGGCCTCAATGGCGTCCCGTTGCCGCCAAAACCACCACGGCCCTTCTCTTAATATCCTAGTCACCGGGCCACAGTGAAATATCACAAGTACAGACCATGTATATTTTATTGCCAATCACTGGTCTTTTATATTACATCGCTGGCTCTCAGATTGTGGCCGGGTTTGAAAATAGTAGGATTGTTTCGCTAAATATCGTTGCCAAGTCTGGATGTAGGCCCAGGTTCCTTAATAACACATCTGATATGGACAGAGTGCTGATTTTTTCACATTCTTACATTTGAGTTGCATTAACCAACTCACTCCTACATCGGAATAACTCACTATTTGAAAAATATCATATTGAGAAAAAATATCTTAAGAGTAATATTCTATTGATTAATGATAATAAGATCCTAGTAAACAAATCTCCTTCAATTTTTTTGCCATATTTTGCTTCTCCCCAAATTATTTTCACAAT
The DNA here is from genome assembly GCA_963942565.1 of Maea johnstoni. Taxonomy (NCBI): domain Eukaryota; kingdom Metazoa; phylum Annelida; class Polychaeta; order Spionida; family Magelonidae; genus Maea; species Maea johnstoni. The sequence goes on from OZ012691.1 coordinate 18,050,211, forward strand.
TATCAAAGCTCGCAGACGACAATTTCAAGCCTGGATGTGATAAGCAACGTCTAGACACTCGCAATATTCCCAAGTGTGATAACGCATATGATTAACTCGCCCAAAACAGAATGGCCTTCGCAGAAGGTCACGTACTGTCCATGTACCCCGACTGGCAATCAAACTCAGCATGTTATTGCACTTGTGTGAGACATTTTTGACATTCTGGAGTGAGGTCAAACAGATACTTATTCGCGGTGAATTTCAAATAAAACAAATGGTCTTATGCATGTATGTACGTATGTATGCACGTATGTATGTATGTATGTATGTATGTACTTTATTGACTACGGTATATGCCATGGGGGTGTTATCTTATGATTACTTAATGCATTTAAGGTTGAAGATAAATGCTAATTTTGCTATTTACAAATATTTGCAAGTTTAAAATGTAAATTGTTTCTTTTTTTAAACAGCATATATGCTATGCTCCACAATATTAGACGATGCCTAACGACATATTTGGGTTTGTTATTAGATTTGGGTTTGTTATTATTGTTATTAGGTGCACTTTGCTGAATAGCTAAAATCGATACACAAGTGCATCGGGCGAAATCATTTTTTTCTACATGGAAAGGAACATATTGGAAAATAAACATACATATTTGTGTCAAAAACTCAAAACTATATGGAATTCTGCTGAATTAGACTTTACCAAATGATGTTAATGATACAAAAGCAATGTTTAATAATGTAAGAAGTAATGTATTATTTCCGTTATCCCTGGAATATTTCAAAAGCTGCAATAATGCAAACCTACTAGATTGGAATATGTAATTTCGATTATTGTCACTTTGTCTGCCATATTGCGGTCGTGAAAAGCCAGTTGTAAGTTGCACAGTACCCGGTGAAAAACCACCGCATGACCTCAAGACACTGACAGCCTTTTCACTTGCCCCGTACGGAATGCAAACCCGGACAGTGGTGAGAGACAGCTAGCAGTCAGTGACAACGTCTACAATACGTGCAAGCAGCCATACGTTCTAGGTGACATCAGAGTCGTCGTATTGCGTCTATTTATCGAACCTGCAATGCACTTGGTGACCTATAAAAGTACTGAATATTTTATTTGACTGAACATGCTATCAGCTCAGGGCAGGTCACCTATATCGTAATGGGGATTTACATTTCTAATACACAAACAAGTGCAGGAGTTCAGACATATGTCGGGACAACGAATGTAGACGGAAGCTATATGTAATGAACTGTGAAACGGCTTAAAGTCGATACAGTTTCGAGATAAAATCATAATGAACTGAAATAAAATTCAAATATGGGGTTTAATGGTTGTTCTCTGATCTGAAGGTTCAGCTTTCGAAGTATAAACCATTGCCCACAATCTAATTCCAAACATCAAACAATCATCTTCGGTCTAGTACTCTAAGCTTGGCCCCATAATAGAGGCATTGCCTTTTGCAGCGCTTGCAAGGTAGTGGTTAGACCCGGGTGGTGCTGCTAGCCTTTGGGTCTGACTGTGGTCTAGTTTTATAGGTCTGGTTCCATAATAGAGACATTGGCTCTCACAGTACTCTCGATGTAGTGGTTAGACCGAGTGATGCTGCCGGGTTCTGGTCCTGTTTATTTTGCGGAAGGTGAGCAGCTTTTTGTCTGTAGAGTTTAGTGAGATAGACGTATCTCTTCTCCAACTGAATTGCGGACGGTCTGTGTCCGCACAACTTCGTGTGTCCTACCAAAATATTACACCCTCAATCCAAAATTTCACCTCTTGAATATTGAGTCTTTCTGGACGTTCGTGCGCCCAATTCTCTGATTGGTGCCGTTCAGCTGGGTGGACGGATCGTACATGAAGCACACCACATATCATGGGATCATATTTAACTACAACAACAGCTCAATTGTTCCAGTTATCAATAAAGTATAGTGAGATAGAACTATAACAGCCATTGATATGCGGTCTTGGGCGCCGTTCTCCGCACAACTTCGCGTTTTCCATCAAAATATTACATGCTCGATGCACACTTTCCCTTCTAGAATTGAGTCCTTCTGGGTCTGACTGTGTTCTAGTTTTATAGTCTTGGCTATAATAGAGACATTGGCTCTCGCAGTGCTGGCTGGCGAGATGAGGCGGCGATAAACGGGTCGGGAGCGACACTTAGCTGATGGGGCAGAGATAGCGCTGATGAGATTTAGATCACAGCGCTGATAGCCGCCATGCTTGTTGAGTCTTGACTGCAGTGGTTGTTACTGCACCTACCTCCTTCACGACAATACGGCAACCTCCTCATAGCTAGCCTAGATTTCTAGGCTGTCATATGTATTCTCTGTCAAGTTTTACTGTTACCAGGTATCAAATGATCAAGGGTGCCAGAGTGGCCAAATTAGTTCACAATTATCTCACCAGGTGAATAGAGGATTCAGTTTGAGTATGACCTAAAACCTCTAGAGATAGGAGGATCAGGTGGTGCCATCTATCTAGTATATACCAAACCTGGTACCACACAACACAGCTTGGTCAACACAGAAGGGAATGGCAACTTTTTAGGGACTAGGAACCTAGTCTACCTCATTAGCAACCACAGCCACAAACCGGACAGTCAACCCGTGTGCAGCCTCTTTGCACTCACACAGATAAGCTGGCAGTAACTTCCACCCTATTCTTCTCTCAATCCATTAAGAGGTCAACTAAAAGATGTCGTCTGCATCTTTGATACTTTTGATAATAACTAAGGAATTAAGAATAATTTTACAAACTATTCGAAGGAAGGTTCTTGGTTACGTTCTGAATATCATTTCTCCTTCAGATGTTTCTCAACTTTGCTTTTCCTTGTAGGGTTTTGTCAACATTATCTGACAGTTTGGCCGCTGTGAGCATTACTAGGCTAACACGTGTAAAACTAGTAATGTCTCCCTTCCAAAATGACAAGATACTAAAATGGCTCTTATAAACATATTTGCAGTCGAACCTGTCACATTGAGCATATCTTAATGTTGGACAGCTTCTCCCCCCCAAAAAAATTTTTTTTTTTAAAAGAAATTGCATTTCCACTATTTTGGTACAGTTGAGACCCCCGGTTAGTTTGAAATCGGTGTCGATTAATCAACTTGTGATCAGTAGGTGTATAGTTAATATGATTTAGGCAACTATTTTATGCCACACACGCACGACTTGATATCTAATTACACACTATACCTTTCATTCGGGGAAAAATGTAAAAACAAACCATTTAGTTATGAAGTAAAAGTAAATTATACAGTATGTACTGTACTGGTAAAAACACTTATTATAAGTGTGCATTCAGTTTTCTGTACATGAGCAATGATATTTTCTTGACATGTTTAGGTATTGGTGTTAGCTCTTAATGCGAACAATCTAAAAGAAAAAATCTAGGAACACATTTACCTAGTCGTCCTCTCCTAAGCAACAGATTTGACAGTAAAATTAGTCATGCGTTACATATTGATACCCAGAATAGGGCAATTAAAGTTCCTGTTAACATTGGGCATATTGTGGATGTCATCCTGACTCCGTACGTGTACCTTTCATTTACAGCGACCCCTATTGGATACGCAAGCATTTAATTAGCAGGCCAGACCAGAACAACGAGCCGTAGTAGTAAGAACATGGCGTTTTTCTCACATTAAACGACCCTATCATTTGGCACGTCGTTGAACCTCAGTCGAGTTTGGAAGTGGCTACAGTGCCGGCATTTAATTCGTGCACTTAATGCGTTGGCAGCCCGGGCACGATACATGACCGTATGCCCAGGTCACCCAGTTTCCTGTGCATGAATGCGTCCACAGGTCCCTGACTTCACTGCAATCAAACATAGCTTTGATTTGCAAGTCATTCATGTGTGTGTGGCTTATTTCTTGGCATGTTATGGGTGATTTTACAACCAGGCACTGGCAGATGTCCGGTCGACTGTTGCGGGAATAAAATATCTTTACTGTATTTCAAGCCTGTCAAATGTGCCATAAACTACAGGATTCAGGAAGAACTATCAGAGTAATATTCGCGATGATTATAGTTTGGAATAGGATAAATTTAACGATGTTGTTTACGATTTTCGTTATTGTTTCAGGTGACTACATGCTGCGGATTGAAATGGAGGACTGGAAAGGACAGAACTTCTGGGCAGAATACGACCACTTCAGTGTATCCAACGAGGCCGATAACTACCGTCTCCATATCAACGGCTACCGTGGCAACGCCGGCGACTCCCTGACGTCCTACTGGGAGGACCACAACAACCAACCATTCAGCACCCGAGACAGAGACAACGACGACCGTTTCTATGACAACTGTGCCGAACATTATCATGGCGCCTGGTGGTTCAAAAGTTGCTACGAGTCTCACTTAAACGGGATTTATTATCACCGCGGTACTCATAATAGTTACTTTGTACGAAATGGGATCCAGTGGAATTCCATTCATCTACACGCCTCCCTCAAGACTGTCGCCATGATGGTCAAACCTACAACAGTCAACCATTTACGGGACGAACGGGGTGAAGGTCACCATGTTTCAAAACGAGGCGGGACTTAACTAAACAAGGCGGACACTGTTTTATTCAGAGATACGAATAGGAAAGCCAAAGCCGAAATCATCTGCGGAACGGAAGTAACATGGGTAAAAAATCACTGCCATAGAAAGATACATTGTGTGGGAGCTGACGTCATAAGCTACGAGGTTATCGTGATTGATAAACTCTCGCGTGTGTACACGAGAGTCGTGTTGATGGACGAGATTTGGCTTTCACAAGTCTTGATCTGATCAGATCATTATGTTTGCAGTTGGGAGTGGTTTGTAAAAGCAGTCGTGACATTGTGCCACTGTGTACTTTCTGAACAGACTATTGTTAAACTGGTGATCTCATCCGGGGATCTCATTGGGTCTAGAGAAAGTGATATGAGCGACATTTTCTGAGAGGACGTTCTATTGAAGTGCCCGATCTCGCCGGTTGTTACCTCAAGGATCATGTCTACATATTCCGGGTGAAAACCTTCAGACAAGCCAACAGTATGTACATGTATGAAGTGATTTGTGATGAACTCAGTCACAGACCCCGCATCAATACTCATAAGACAACGCATAGGCAAAATGACAGATACGCATTTACAACGAGATGATACCTGTTTCCGCAAAAGAGGTGTTGAATCACGTGTCACGTGACATGGAGACGAGACTTGAATGTTACCCACAATTGACTTGATGTCCTG
>OZ012691.1:18060430-18072930 GCA_963942565.1 Maea johnstoni
ATCTTATGACTCGATATTCAGACACAACACATGGCAGTAAATTCAATCATGCTGCAGACACGTTTTAGACCTTCGATCCCACGACCCAGGTAATGAGTCCAAATCGTGTGAAAAACAGCTACCAGGAGAATCTCAGCAACAGTTGGTCGTACACAAATGCTTAAAGATGTCGCGAGGACTAACGTCGAAAATTGTGAAGGCGTTAAAGGAAATAGCGTCATATTATAAAACTATTATTATAATATTGACGCCTATTATTATGTTGCCACTGCCAATATGTGTCCCGGATAAGGTAAGTTTCATATGTTTCATCAACTTACTTCTATATTTGAATATAATTTTATACGAAAATATCAAAACAATTATTATGACGGTAAGGCTTTTGTATCAGCATTATCATGTGTATGTATGTATGCATGTATGTATTGTTTATTGTACATATCCAAATGACATGAAAGTACAAATACAAAACTATGATGAAAAACGAAACAAAACCATATGACCTTTATCTATAACATTCCGAGAGGATTGGGTCTAGGAAAGCATCTTTGGTTCTGTAGGGTATGAAAAGGGCTTCGAGTCACCTTATCAGCAAGTATTAACCTTTTCAAGCTTGTTGGGACTTTAACTTAACATTGCACTGCAGATATCCCCCGGTAGATGCTCTGGACATAAATGTATCAACAAAATTGTTTTAAGGATTAAGTTGATGCTTGAATGGGTTAAAATGTTATTTTCTTATGGCGTGATCACACCGCTGTTTGGCACGCAGATTGTTTTCTCAAAACACCATCAGCGATAAGTATGATACCATTGGGTGTCAATTTTAACTTCCTTTGACACTTTATGTGGTCTACCCATCATTAGTTGTTAGTTTCAACTTTAGGGAAAACGCCCGAACTGTACGTTACATACATTGGTTGTCAGTTTCTTGGATATTCATCCTAGCTTTGACAGATTTTAGCATGACCTACAACTTAAACTGAACAGTGAACCAAAGTGTAAAAAGATAACATTTCTAGTGCAGACCTCTAAGTGGGAGAAAAATCCTTTGAGACATTGTTTTGTTATACGCTATTTCTACATATGTTAGTGTCCAATCCAGGTGTGAATAGTTTAGACCTCAGGCCAATCGCGGTGTACACCTACTACAATAATGCCCAAAAGATGAGGGTAAATGACATACCACACCCCACAAAAAAATATTCATCAACCCGACCACCATGGAAAATAATAGATTCACAAAGAGGTCCCAACACCATAACAGCTCGAACTTCTATGAGCTCCCCGAGTTTTGGGCTACTGTGGTACCATGCATAGAGCTGGTGCAGGTAGTGATAGTAAAATAACAGCGAGCTAATGACTTTACGGACGTCTGGGAAAGATTTTCAAATCTTTGGTTAGACATTTTCTTAAATTGAAGTCAACCATAGTTTGAACGACGCAGTAAAGTCATATGTTTTCTTTTTGTAATCAATCGGGGAAAAGATGTGCAGTCGTAGTCTTGCTATTTATATCACACTCCAGTTACTTCATATCATTATGTTGTTTACATTCTTTTTACCCTCCTTTATCATAATCAAAAATACACTGAGTGATAGATATGTGATAACCTCAGAAGTCCTTAACTATTGGCAATAACCTCACTTGATCTCCGTAGAACAGTGAATATCTACACGTATTATGTCATTGGTTCTTGTTGATATAATTACATGACAGTCCATAATTCAGTGATATGAATTCTTACTTTGTGGTATGATTTACCATTTTTCTATCCGAAAATAATGAACCAAAACATGTTTACGAGAAATGTCTTGACGAAACACGTTCTTTAAAAGTAACATTTCTATAACGGGTGACCAATACATGCATGTATATACTCTTGGAAATAAAATACTTTATCAACAGCAAGTATTTTAATGTGAGCCAGATTTCGACTCTTTGTGTGTGTGGCTTTCCCTCTATCGCTGAATCTACTTAACGATAAAAGACCTCTGCAAATCAGGATTTGTGACTTTCTCAGTTTATGAAAAGTTCTACATGTATATATGCCCACGAGGCAGAAAACTCTTAAAGGATTCCCCTTCTCCCGTGAGACTGTTTTCTTACTTAACCTCACAAGGTCATGCCAGAAAAGTTCACATGTACATGTACAGTGCCGACTTTTAATTGCTGCATTAAATGCGCGGGCAGCCCGCACGTAATACAAGACTGCACACCTGATTGCCACCCAGTTTCCTGGGCATGGATGCATGGATGACCTCACAACTGATCAAAGCTTTGATTTGCAAGCTACGTGGGTCATTGCTGAATATTTTACGGCATATTATCCATGGGTGTTGGTGCAATCAGGCACTGGCAGACGTCTGGTCGACTGGTGCAGGAATTAAATGTCTGTACTGTAGCGATGACGGTTGAGGATAGTACATGTAGGAAGGTTACCGGCCATCGACCTACAAAACAACGAGACAGACAACTGCAATCTTACATGGCCCATGCTTTCTCGCGAAGACAGTTTCAAGGAGACAGAAGATTAATGTGTCTGATGATTAAGGAAAGTTAATAGTTACGTTCAGGAGCAGGATCAATGATGTTGTTCTGGATTTTGGACTTCTATCGTAAATAATTTGCCATGAATGAGTTCACTTTATGTGATCTTCGTAATACTATTCGGCGATAGAGTTTAACAGCAAATCTATGAATTATACGTTGGGATTTCATTCAAACATCTTCTTTGTAATTTTCTCCTGGCCAAGCTTCCATACTGGTGAAGGTCGATGTTGGTTATGGTTGAAATAGTTACTCTTTTTTGAGAAAATTCGTCCCATTTAACCATGTGTTTCCATATTGGAAATATTCATAGAATAGACATGATGCCATGCATTATCTTAAAGCATAGTTTCATACAGATTTGAAGCAAACTTCAATGGTCAGACTGAATTTAGCATTTTCTTATAGAATGTATTTTGAAAGGAATTGTATAATTTTTCTATTAACGTTGTAAAGTCCCAGCTGTATTCCGTCAAAATAATGACCAAAGCAAAATTTCCCCATAAGGATAATTAAACTACTATTTTGAAATAACATAATCTGCAAAATGTTATCCTATGTTATGGTAATTTTGCAAAAGGTTTTAATGAGAATATTGAAATGGCTAGGCTAGATATTTGATAATAGCATTACATCTAACAATTAACGTGCAATTTAACCGATAAGGTTTTTTTTCTGGTTGTACAGTTTGACCTTAACTCTGTCAAATTAAAGGCATTCAGTATATATGAGCTTGTTATTGTTGAGAGTTTTTACCGAGAGAAAATGCCAAGCTGTTATAAGAGCTCTTGAACTATGAACCTGTTGATGACTTTTGATCGGGGACCCTAGTGAAAATGAAATTCTCTTAGAATAATCAATTATGCATTTAAGTTTGTCTATGGTGTACATGTGTTTAGAGTTGGATATTATCTATAGTTAAATACTCCCTTTTTATATAAAAAACGCATTTTCAAGGAAAAGTTTGTAGTTCCATGCATTATCTTCTCTACTCATTTCAGTTTCGGCATTAAACGAGAAAAAGCACCTGCAGTCACATTTCATCAATTTTTTCCCAAAAGTATAAGCTATGAAAAATGATTTACTACTCACAGTAAGGATAAATAGCATATAGCTACCTACACACAAATAGATTTGTCCTAGCATTATGAGCAATCGGTGACATACATATTTTCCATTTAAGGTAAGTGTATCCTTCAATTGCAATTTCTACCTGCAAGCAGCCTCTCCGCATGGCTAGTTTCATCTAAAAGGTAAATCAACTTCGTGCATTTCTTTCGAAGAGGAAGCATATGTCTATTCTATGCTATTTGAAATATTTTATTATGTAAATCAGGTTTTCGGAATATGTATTTTAATTTCAGGCCTCAAAATGTGCGTACGCAGTGATTATCATGGGCGTGTATTGGATGACAGAGGCTATGCCTATGGCTGTGACGGCGCTTCTGCCCATGATGCTTATGCCCTTATTAGGAGTGCTGAGCGCCAAAAAGATAGCTACCAATTACCTCAAAGTAAGTGTTTACTGTGGGGTATCTTTAAGACACGATTGTTTATTCGAGGTGCCCCTGTGGCGAGGGTATGAACTAAAGCCTTTAATTCGTTTTGAACCTGACCAGCAGTCTATTAGCCAGCCCTACTTTGCTTGACAATAAAAAGTAGTGGGTCAGTCCACAGGGCTACTCTGTTGCTTCAATATTTCCTATTTTCATTTAAGGCATATCAAAGGCATATACAAATATCTCATTGAAATGGGAAACAGGGCACGAAATATACTCCTTAGCTCTTCTTTGAACTGCAACACAGTGAGCATGGCTAATGGTGATATGTTTCATTATATCTAAAGTATGTTGTTTATGATGAATTGTACTTTAGATTGAGGTTTGTTTCCCTGACACTTTGCGTTAGGCCATAAAATGAGACTGTTCTTATAAAAAGCTCCTGCATGACAAACGAGCATGGGAAATCTCAAATGATTAGCATAGCATAAGGACTATTTCAAATGAATTTTTGAGAGATTTGGTAAAGCTTTCCATGTTGAAAACCTTTCTCTTAAATTCAACTCATACATGTTGGTCACTTTTATATTTTTCTATCCTGCAGACTTATATAACTAATACATCGACGAATTATAACATTCAAAACGTCTCATTAACATTCCTGTGACAGTTTGAAAAAAGGTATCTGAACCGCATCTTTCTAAAAGCGTGTAGGTTTTTAATATAAGCACATAATGATAGATTCCTATTTGATAGTTCAACCAAATTAAACTTATTGCATAATGGAGTAATTGTTATATCTCACCGCAAGCAAAATGTTTTGTAATGACAAATTTGTATTTATCCCATTTAATTTTCCCATTTGAACAGGATACAAATATGTTGTTCGTGGGTGGTCTAATAGTGGCTGTAGCTGTGGAAAAATGTAATCTACATAAACGAATAGCATTACGCGTGCTCATGTTGGTCGGTTCAAGTCCCAGATGGTAGGTCATTTTTTTGTTTATTTTATCATTATTGTCCTCACCATGGCTTTCAAAAGCTTTTTTATGCAAAAAGATAAGAAAAAAAACTTTGGCCCTGAAAACTAAATGAAAGCATTCAATTCTGACCTTGATATTTTGAAAAGGTTGTTCTCTATCCAGTGTCTAAAAATCTGACTCTGCCAGAGGAAAAAAATTCTGCCCAGGTCTAAAAGATAAAAACTGCTACATACAGACATTTAATTCCTGCACCAATCGAACAGACGTCTGCCCCACGGCCTGGTTGTAACCCAGGGGTAATATGTCAAAAAATAAGACAAGCACATAAGACCTACGTAGCTTGTAAATCAAAGCTGCGTTCAGTTGTAAGGTCATCCATGCCCAGAAAACTGGGTGACGATCGGGCGTGCTGGCGTGTATCACGCTTTTAGTGCAGGAATTTAATGTCATACATATGTGCATTGCGTTAAATACGTACATTACATTTAGATGTATAGATGGCGCTTCGGTCGCTGCGTCCATTGAAACTATAAGGAACAATTCTTTATGCTTCTGTTAAACACATGATTTTAGGATGCGTGTAACTTCTGTGTTTTCTTTGGAGTGTTTATGGAAATTCGTGAATATTATTTGATATGTAATAAGTACTCAATTAAAACACTTTATTGTAACAATCGACTAAGTGTCTAAGATAAACCATCATTTTATCAGTATCTCCACCTGGTGGCCATAAGATTTTCCAGTTTGTGAATCGATAATCACATATTCTAATGTTAACATATGGACTGCACTATCATCTAAGCATACATCCATATGCACTGTGTTTTCAGGCTGATGCTAGGTTTCATGACGACGACTGCCTTCCTGTCCATGTGGATCAGTAACACAGCTACCACCGCCATGATGGTGCCTATAGCAGAGGCTGTACTGCAGGAACTGGAGCAAACCATGGACAAGCACGAGAAAGCAAAAGGTGAAACACGGAATTATGGGTAATCGTTCATAAACAGTAACACGAACGTATAATACTTGCGTAGCTCGCAGAGGGAAATCCTAGGTACCTCTAATGGCTTAACTAAGCCTGATAAACACAGATTAGGTTTTAGAGAAATAAACTCCGTTTCTTAAGAGTAATATTGTTCAAATGCTGTTGGAAACAAATATCAAAATGTGATACGCTCTTAATAGGGGGCTACTCAGATTATATTTTATCAATGTCATTGATGAATCAAATCAAACTACTTCATCGATGAAAATTACCAATCCTTAAGAGGCACCACATAAGTAGGCCAATTTACTAACCCGTGTCTATTTCAATTTTTTTCAGCTGATGTATATGAGATGGAAACGCTGTCAAGCCCTAGGTGTGTTTTCAATTATGAATACTTTCACGAATACTAAAGCGTCTTCTTCAGCTCCAACTGCCTGTGCTACTACTAAACTGCTGCTGCTGCTTCTACTACTACTACTACTACTACTACTACTACTACTACTACTACTACTACTACTACTACTACTACTACTACTACTACTACTACTACTATACTACTACTACTACTACTACTACTACTACTACTACTACTACTACTACGCTACTACTTCTACTACTTCTACTACTACTGGTGGTGGTGCTGCTGCTGCTAATGTACTACCGCATGTATGTTTATACATATACAACAGTTATTGAAATAAGAACAAAAATAAGAAAAGGTATGAATTAAGAATAATGTTAATTTCAATATTTGCATATTAGTAGAATTATGGTGTAACTATCTTGTCAAGTCTTTATATAGTCTCAGTCCTTGTGGATCTTCAGATTTTGCTTCTATATTGGAGTTGCATGTGCTTAATGTTGCACTATTACTACATGCATTTATACTACCACTGCTGCTACAACAATGTTTTTAAGCTGCTGCTGCTGCTGCTACTGTTGCTGCTACTTCTCTAAACACTACTACTACTACTACTACTACTACTACTACTACTACTACTACTACTACTACTACTACTACTACTGGTGCTGCTGCCGATGTACTACTTTAGTACTATATGTATGTACACTAGCACTGGTGCTACTACAGTTCCTATTAAGCAATCTTTTTGGCAACTCATCATGTTTGCTGTAACCTTTCTCTGCTAGGAAAGAGAGTGAGAGGGGCAACATTTCCCCGCAGGATGCCAAGGCAGCTGAGGCGAAGGAGGATGCAGCAGACCCCGTGTTCACCCACATGGCCAAGGGGGTGGTGCTCTGTATCGCCTACGCTGCCAACATTGGAGGAACCGCCACCTTAACGGGAACCGCGCCAAACCTAGTTCTCAGCGGACAGATGGAAACGTAAGGCTTCATATTACCATAACATTATGATATCAAAATTCGAAATTTTGATTTGCTACAACTCTTTGATATGTGATGTTTGGTGTCTATCTTCATATCGAAAAGATGTGTGTGTGTGTGTTGCGTGCTCTACGCAAGATAGTACTGAAGTCAGGTACAGTGCCAATATGTAATCCCTGCACTAACTACGTGGGCAGCTCGGGCTTAATACACGACCGCACACCCAATTGCAACCCAGTTTCCAGAGCATGGATGCATGGATGACCTCACAACTGAACGTAGCTTTGATTCGTAAGCTCCATGGGTCATTAATGTGCTTGGCTCATTAATTTGACATGTTATATATGAGTGTTTGTACAACCAGGCACTGGCAGACGTCCGGTCGACTGGCACAAGTGTTACGTATCTGTACTGTATGTTCCTCACCTAATGCAATAGTTTGTGGATATCGACGTATCGAAATTCTATCACGAATCACTTCTGGTCACAAGATTGAATTATGGCATGGCCTGCTGTCCCGGACAAGTGCGGTGACCGGTCAAGTAAACTTAAATGTGTGCTGGTCCGGATAGGCGGCTGTAGCCGGCAGTATGTACATTTTAAGTTAGTTTGCAGGTAACGTTTCATGTAACTTACATTTTCTAAATTACTGTTGCAAATTACCGATAGTTGTATATTGACAGATATCTATATACCTTTCACATATATGGCAACAAAAAGAAATGTTGAGAGTTATGAAGAAAACAAATAGTTTTTATTCGTCTCCAAAATGCAACTATATACAACCGAATATATTTTATTCAATGTCCACCCAAAAGACACCCTGTCCCGAAACTTTGGCGCTAAGCTCAAATATCATTGATCTCTATTGACCCCCCCCCCCCCCCCTGCATTTCAGAATATTCGGATTCAACACCGGCATCAACTTCAACTCGTGGTTTATATATGCATTTCCTAATATGGTCATATTACGCTCGTCTTGCATTTCAGAATATTCGGATCAAACACCGGTATCAACTTCAGCTCGTGGTTTATCTATGCATTTCCTAATATGGTCATAACGCTCCTATTTGCCTGGGGCTTACTGCAACTAATGTTCCTTGGTTGGAGGTAAGTTTGTTTGTATGTATGTATGTTTATTGAATGCACATTTGCGGTGCAAAATCATTCATGGTACAAAATATATGTTATACAAATAACATTGCAAGAAAATAACACAGCACTGATGTCGCTCAGAGATTATTACGTAGTTATAAATAGTCATCTCGTTACCTGTAGGAATTACCATCTATAAACGACAGATAATGAAACTAAGCTAAACACCACATATTTAAAGAGTATGGCGGCAAACAAACTGCAATTATAAAACTAACAAATCGACTAAAGCAAAACATTGACGTATGAGGATAAGTAAGAATGGTAACTAAGGTTTTAGAAAATACAAAGCGAGGCGATAAGAGAAATCTAGTTGCAAAGCAAAAATGGTAAATAGAAAGCTGACTGCAGTTGAAATACTTCACACTCTTATCCCAAACTTCAATCATCTATTAGATGTGTTGTAACATTTTGTATTTGTATTTGTATATTTATTGACTGTAGGAAAATACTACAAAGTCATACAAAACATAGTTTTATATATAACAGAACAGGAAAAATATAAATAAATATTGAACAAAAGGAAAAATATAAATTAAAGTGAAAAGAGAAAGCGAGTTTTTTGAGTATAAGACTCAGGGTATTTGAAATTGGTTGAGACTAGAACATAGCTCAAGTGGAGTCTGCATGACTGGATATGGTGATTCTATATATCAGACTAATAAACTTACTGGAGATACACCATAGTTTTTTTTAGCATATCTTCTGGGTCTATATGTCCGACATATTCTTACCCATCAGGGCAAGGAATTTTTCTTCGCCATTAAGTTCTTCTAGTTGGTTCTGTGTCTCCATTGTGAGACTTTCAAAATTCAAAAACATGTCACGACGTATTGTCTCATGGAAAGGGCATTGCATGACAATGTGCATCGTATTTTCCTCGCACCCATTATCACATAACGTGCAGACTCTGTTACTTAAGGTTTCTCTCCTTAGTTTGGGTTTATCAGCTTTTAATTTACTCGCACCACATACCATCTTAACCATGTCTTCGCAATTTCTCATTAAAGCAGGCATTAAGTCCGAAATGTGCCACCAAGTGAGGTATCTCGGGTTGGCAGTTGTTTTAAAAAGCAAATTTTCATTCCTGTAAAGGATGGCAGTTTGTTTCCAGTAAAGGTCCTCCATTTTCCAGGAGATATCCCACACTCTATTTTTCCATTGTGATTTACTGTACACAATACGTCCAAAATTCATCTGCATAATTTCTTCATATAGCCCCATATTTCGGCTAACTCTGAAGATTTCATACAGGGGGCTTTTGTGCGCATTAATCATACCGGCATTGACATTTGCATTAAAACTACGTGCTCTACATTTTAACAGTTTTTTTTATCATATTGCTTTCTTTGAGCTTGACAATAGTATGCACAAATAACAATTTCTTTATACATATAATTGTGTTTAAATCCATCCATCCCAGCCCATATATACAAGAGTATGTTGGAGAGTACTGGCTAAAACGCTGGATTCTCCTACCCGCATGCTTTTGGAAATCTTCAATTTTTTCAATATCTTCATCATTAATAAATAGTACTTCACAGCCGAAGATTGTTGTAGGAACGACAACATTCCAAAAAATTAAGTTACACACTGCCATTTTCAAACCATTCCTTTTTATCCCAAGCCCGGTGGAAGCATTGAGAGTGCGACGGCCTTTGCTTAGTCTGTTATCAATAGGCGACTTTTCACTGCAGGGGATGGTATTCATAATTCCCACATGCTCATATTCTTCTTTTTCACGGACCTTCTTTGAGCCAAGTTTAAAGTTTCTGAATTTGCTATTTCTCTCCCACGCTTTTCTAGTTTCCCCATGGGTAAGGATGGCACTCTTGGCGGCATTGTACTCATAGCGCCATTTATTGCCATGTGTATTAATTATTTCTAGGGCTCTGTCCATTTTAAGTTTGGAGTTGGTGGCTGCAGACATGTCGTCTGCATATCCAACAGTAGCCACAAGCAGCATAAGTGTTAAGCACAACATATTAATGTAAGGAATTATTTACGGCTGGTACAAAGGTGTTTAGAGCATTTGTTAACTGTTAAAGGGTTCCACAAAGTACCTTTCTTCATATACATTTACCTGCCGCAAATAAGTGCTTGTGTATCAACAATATATTTACCTTAGGGACATTTTACATATTGATAATAAACGCCAAGAAGAAACTGAATAAAATAGCTAGATCTGTAGACGACTACTGCGAGACAAGCTGAATTGAACTTTAATACATTTATTGATTATCCAGATTAAAGCCATACTTCAGAAAATATACTTTATGACCGTTATTTGGATAGGTTTTGATACGACAGCCTATTAGTTAATTACATTTAGCATTTTAAGAAAACAACGTATCACTTCTTTTATCAAGATCGTATACTGTAGAATAGGTATATATCGCGTTACAAAAAAATCGCGAAAAGCCGATTTTTCGTTTTTTCGCGTGTACTGTATTTCGCGAGTGAGCGTGTTCTACAGCGCCATCTATTGAACTAAACAGTAATTAGAAAAATGCAAACATTCAGCGGCCATCTTGCAGCCATATCAGGCAGGAGTTTCAATAAAATTGGACTGGTTAATATGCGATTTATAATATGATACCTTGGTAACTTTTTCATAAGTTACCAATGTGTCATATTATAATGACTTTGTGAAGTTATTGCATGTATTTCTCTTCGTTTCAGCCTCGGACCGGCTATGAGTGAGAATCATGCTATGCCGGTATATACTCGTCAACTGCAAATACACGTCTGGCCGTAAACAGTTAATTGGCAACAATTCAATTCGAGTCAGGAACAATATCATTATCTCTTTATCATATACATTATTCTGATAATTATCAACATACACATGTATGTATGTTGATAATTATCAAATGGTTCCATCGCAACACCTGTACGAGTCTCCCTTTCTATCGAACAATGGTGGCAGCCATCTTGTTTCTCGTAGGAAATCCATAGTTTGGCCCAGATATCCTATAAATTGGACATGTAAGAATGCGAATTATGTTATGATCTATTGGTAACTTATTCATAAGTTACTAATGTATTCTATTATAGGTTTTTAAAACTTCGCATCGTATACCATTATAACTGATGTTAAAAGTGGAATAAACGGAGAGGCGGATAGGAACGTAGGTAAAAGGTGCACTTAAAAGAAATACGACATTTTGGTATTTTCTTAATAATGATAAGGTTTACATGTTATTGCATACCTTGTGTTGTATTCAAGTTGTTCTCTCTCTCCGCAGGACTCTGCTCGGCCCCTGCGTGAAGGGCGGACTACACGGCAGCAAGGCAGCGGATGATATCATCAAAGCCGAGTATGAAGACCTGGGAAAAATCAGGTAAATATAGAGTAATTTCTCTCGGAGGGACTTTGAGCGGACTTTGTTCGCAGGGGGTCCTTGTTCGGAGGTGGTCTCTTGGCCAGGTTTGACTATATGGATACAAAATGTATAAATATATAAAACAGGTGTTTCAAATGCTATTCAACTTTTATTACTTTTAATGATGTTCAACCCGTTTTAATTACAACCGAATTATTTGAATGCGGCAGGAAATACACATAGATGTTACACACATACATATATATATATATATATATATATATATATATATATATATATATATATATATATATATATATATATATATATATATATATATATATATATAAATATATATATATATAAATATATATATATATATATATATATATATATATAAACATAGATATATATATATATATATATATATATATATATATACATATATATATATATACATATATATATATACATATATATATATATATATATATATATATACATATATATATATATATATATATATATATATATATATATATATATATATATATATATATATATATATATATAGACTATATATATATAGACTATATATAAATATATATATATGTAGACTACTCAACCACATATATAGTTAAATATGCTATTT
>OZ012691.1:18077930-18100430 GCA_963942565.1 Maea johnstoni
CATCTATGTTATGATTCCAAGTACCAGTATCCGAGTGCCATTTTATGTATGTATGTGGCACACTTTCTTATTTTTTCATCGTTTTTTTTTTTATCTAAAACGGCTCGGACTGCTTATACTTGCTCAATATATTTGAAACTAGTAAATCTTTCATATGCATCTGAGTCCCTTTTTGTATATATTTACAGATAAATGCAAACAATAACATCTTTCCGCTAGGCCTGTACGAGAAATATTATATGTGTTATAGTCGCATCTCCTATGTTAAGGCCGCTGTACATATGCCACTCTTACTGGCCACAAGTGGCAAGTGCGTTGCACCAGCAACAAAATTAGGGAATACGCTATAGGATTTCCAATGAGACGTATATTCTAACAAAATACATTGAAATTCCCTATTTCCAGTTGTAATATCCACTTATTAAAAAAGTGATTGTTCCTAAGAACCAACTGTAGATATACTGTGTGCAAACATCGCAAAATTGAGGTGTGACTTTAAGTTTAGCAACACTCATATAAATTGACAAACCGAATTCAAATGAAATAAGATACATATACATATATATATATATAAATATATATATATATATATATATATATATATATATATATATATATATATATATATATATATATATATATATATATACATGTTCGTGTCTCCCTACGCCTGCATCTCCCTTTCTCACAACATTTAACCGTATCATTTCATTTCAGCAACTAACTCTCGCAGATATAATTCTTTGAGGCACTTTGAAAATGGATATCGAAATAGTTGCCTTTTTATTTGTTTTCACAGGCTAATCCGCATTCGTATTGCTTTTTTGTATTTAACCTTATACAAGCTTTAAGGAGTATGTGATTACCGGTGGTTTAACTCCAATACGATGACTCATATTTACTTAGATAAGCAATAAAAATCATCTCTTTGAGAATTTAAAAAAACTCACGCAAATATAGCTAATATTACATTAAATGTGACCATTCACATAATTTTACCTCTGTGGACAGTATTAGTCCATGGGATAACCCCCAGATTTTCATGATTTGGTACCACTCAGAGGGACAAAGCCTCATATGATTTTTCTTATAGATATATGTCTGTAGATAATAAAATGGGGTGATAGCATTGTGTATCAACCAGTCTTGCCATATTTCTAGACCAAAATCTAAACATTGGTCTTAAAGCCCTCTAGCATTAAAAGTTATCAATAGCCACCAACACTTAAAAATCTAGGTCATCAGAGGTCAAAAGGTCGTGTTATGAGAGTTTTACCCTAGGATAAAAAAATTTCGGGTTGCGACTAAAATAGCACGGCTTATAAAGACAAGTACGCTAAGAAATGACTTTACACTCTAACAGAATTCTTCCACCACACATTTTGACCACTCTTGGTAAATGAATTGGAACCAGTACTACAAGAAGAGCTTTTTACGCATCAACATATTTTATCAATTTGCCTACGTCTTCATTGTTACATGGTTCCTATGTATTATGATAATACACTTTTCACTAAATAAAGTCATTGCTTCAAAGAGTTTGCATGTGTTGAGAGCTGGTTAGCTGAGAAAACTAACTAAGAAGAGATGTTGAATAATAAAATAGTTTATATTTAGTTACCAAGTCTCATATGTAGAGACATGTATCACCTGTATTTACTTTGGCTGTGCTGATTTCATCTCCAAAAGAGGAGCGTTCCTACCAACTATAAACGAATCATAACAAACCCTAATGCAGTAGAATAGTTGTATACAACTTACCTAGCTCAAGAGACCATTTGTCAATGGCTAGAACGTAATGTTTTTGAAGATAATTAGCCTTTAACTGTCTAATTTGGATAATCATAAGTCAAACTTTTTAACCTAGATCTGACTTATATGAATCAAAATCAAGGATATGCCTACCATTATAAAGTCATCAAATAAAAGACCCAGCCCAATTAGGCCCCAGTAGGCAGAAAAAGTGTGTATTCTAGTAGCACATTTCTTCCCTGGGGCAGCCATATCTCACACATCCTGGCACCTGGCTAGGCTTGCAGGATGATGTCACATTCACTTGTGGGTATGGCAGGAAGTGCTGGTATGCAGGCACTGTGTAAAGTCTGACTGTCCTCTCTCAGTTAAAACAGCTTTTGGCTGAGGTGAATGGACCTGCAGAAGGTGATGATAGCAAAATCGTCAGTGTGAATTCATGTTTGCCTTGG
Organism: Maea johnstoni; assembly: GCA_963942565.1. Lineage (NCBI taxonomy): Eukaryota > Metazoa > Annelida > Polychaeta > Spionida > Magelonidae > Maea > Maea johnstoni. The sequence continues at coordinate 18,080,135 of OZ012691.1, forward strand.
GATGTACTAATGCAGCTGGAACTGGCGTTAGTTTTCTCAAGATTCCACTTGAGAAAGAGACTCAGAAATTGTGGCTTATTGCACTTAGACCTTCTAAGCCACCTAATCTGAAGCAAGCATCTAGTACCATTCTCTGGAAGAGGATTACCAGTTCAATTACAAATTGGAATCAGAATTACTTGGTTGTAATTACAGATAGAGGAGATTCTTGAATAAACTTGCTTGATTTCCTATATTATAAAGCTTGCAGCCGAAGAACTCTGAAGAAAAGACCATTTTACATTAACTAGTGGACTCGTATAGTAACTAAGCCCTGATGGCAGTTCTGAATCCAGGCTGATTACACAAAACAGCAGATTCATTCACAGTCATCTGTTCCAATTGTACTTACAACAGCCAGGATTGCAATAGAAAGCGTGACAAATAAATAAATTAGTCCTAGTTTAACAAAGACTAATTTTTCTCCAACAATGCCATTCTAGTCTCAACCCTTCATATGATTTTTTTTTAATTACAATAGCAATCCTTCAAAAAAAGATATACTCAGAAGTCTCATTAAGTGTTTCAAGCTTTCACTAGAAATCAACTAGATCATGCAAAGTATTTCAAGAGTTTCAAGCAATATTTAGAATAAAGATATCAAATTGTCCAAATAAGATTCTCCATAATTCAATCATTTGTATTCAAGAATAAATGCGAGCTCTTTACAACAGAGACATTCAGGGGTGGTAGGCATCCTGACACACTCAGTACACGTACTTTCAAGTCTCCAATCTTCTGTTTCTATATCCAAAACCTCAACTTCATTATCTATGTTGTCAACAAAGTCGCCCTCTTCTCTCTGTGGTTCAAAGTCATAAGGGTTTGCATAATTGAAGACATTCATATTTAAGAAGTAGTAACTTCTAGCTCTCCTGCAGTGAATGACTACTCCAGAAATGGTGGCTGCTGACTCCTGCCCACAAGTGAATGATGCGACCTGATTGGCTGATAAGATGGCTGCCTGCCTAGGTGTTAGATGGCTCATAGCTCTCAATTACAATTTGCATTTGTGCTATTTCTGCAGTCAAATGAGCACTCAGAACAGGGGATATGTATTATTTAGGACATAAACAGTTATATAAGAATGTATTCTGCAAAAGGTTTAGTGCCCCTTTAATTACCAGTCTTGGATTGGGCTCCTAGCAAAGAAAAATCAAAGTGCCTACAGGAAATATTGGGAGCCCGAATCTAACAATCAGTCATCCTGACAGATACCTCTTTGTGAACTATGCATATGATAATCCAGGTTTAATTTCAAGGCTTTTAATCTAGCTGACATCATGCCAAATAAACAAAGGCCAGGCTGCCAGTCCATTATTACGCATATATTTCAATACACTTTCATCAATATACTACAAATGGCCACCAGATTCCCATAAGTGGGTTGGCCTGGTTGCTATATAAAAGTGTGGCATTATGGAGAGTAGTCTATGCTTCTTCTGCAACTGAACTACCCCCAGGAAATAGACCTGAAGAGAAGTTCCTGGTTTTTATCTCATCGCAAAATGACCTAAGCTGCTGAAAGTGCCATAAAAACCCATTCCTTTCTTCCTTCTTTATCTTAGTATGACTGAATAGATTCAATAGTCAACCTGTTCATTTTATTCTTATTTGATGAAACTGTCAACATAGAAAGCACTCACTTCATATTCGCTGTCAGATTTACAGAATATTTTTAAAGTCTGAAATGTCCCATCTAAAGTGTGAGATGTTCAATATTTGGGTTGACTTAGGGGTCAGTATAAGTAGGTAATGGGTAAGGATTCTCTGGGTTAGACCCTCACTATTCTCCCAAGAAAGGGTATTTCATTTTATATGATGTAATATTCCTATTAAGGACCAGATTTTTTCTACCACCAGTGAGAATCAAAGTACTCCTTGGGGTAAACATTTTGTTAGATAGCATTTCAGGACTAAGCTTGAGATGTTTAGTATGTACTACATGAAGTACTGTTGTAAAGAAAAAAAGTATGAATTCAAGTTAGTCCTACTAATGATTAAAACAGATGGACATTGGTGTATAGTTCTGCTACAAACCTATGAATTTTTATGTGAAGTAGACAGTTATTTGGAATTTGACATGCTGATCGGATATGGTAAAGAACTCTTTGTGCATTGTCTTTCAATGTGAATAAAATCAACTGAGGAACTGTCAAAAGATAACAACTAAGCCCAATTGAAATGAACAGTGAGATAAACTAACTATTGAACAAACAAATATGCACTTAGTAAATCTGGACTTAAGGAAAAGGATGGAATGAATGAATGAATGGAATTCAACAATAATCATTTGTTGTTTATGATGAATTTAGTAATTTTGATGACTACTGACACATTTTAGCTGAAAAATACAGCCTTCTACTTACAAAAACACAAATTTCTCGATATATAAATGAAAATGAAAAAAAAGTTTTAAAAAGATATACCTACTAACAAAGAACAAAATTCAATCCAAAAAATATGTGACATAAGCCTCACTATGCCAAACAGCAATAAAAATCAAATATGCTGTCAGGCAACACAAATCAACTGTTAGACAACTATATGTGAAAGTAGTTTGCATCCTCTTACACATAAAAACACAAGGTTAAGGATAAGGTAAGGATAATATGAAGCACTTCAGCCTGATTAAGACATTGCATTGGAATCACAGATGAGATGCAAATATATCCAAATGTTAAAGGTGGGAGGACAAGATATAACGCCCTTTGTCTGTAGCAAAAACTGTCAACAACGTTAGATGACACTTTGACCCAATCAATAACTGCATTGTAAAGGATTCTTAATGCAAGGGAAGTAAAAGAAAAGACACTGAAAGATGACCTGTCAGATATAATACTCATCCCATTTGTCAGGGTTGAGTTTTGTCCCTCCTTTTAGGGTGATTTTGCAATTAACCCTTTTCCGTTAGTTTTGAGTCATCCAAATTCCAATTTAATATCTTATAGTAGGGTTAAGATAATGTAAGGATGAAAGGACTATGATTTCCAGTACAGAAAATTGGTGTTTGGTTGACAATCAGCAGTTTCTGGACTGTTTAAGGACACCTAATCCGATTTCAGGCAAGGACCAAAATTTATGACCTTTTGACCCCTGATGACCTACTTACATACTCAATTTACATGTATTTGTCATATTCTGTTAGACCTCTTTGAGATGAACAATTCTACGCAAATGTAGTCAAAATTGACCTCATATTTTTAGAGTTATAGTCATATTAGTTTTCCCTACCCCCAAAATTTGGTCGTAAACCTGACTAAAGGTTAGAACATTCATCGGCTGAAAACTACATGATAACTGGTCATCTGAAAATGCTATCACACCTTTTCCTTATCTATGGGCATCACTCTCTCAGAAAAATATAGCGAGGCTTTGTCCCTCCAGATGGTACCAATATCTGCTCTGTCCCATGGACTATATATGGAGGAAAGGTTTTGGGGAAAATCAGTTTTGTGCTATCAATAAACGTTCATAATTGAAAGAGAATTATGATTTGACTATATCGTGAACTGTTTAGACTAGTGCTTCAATAGGAATTCATACTTATCACAATATCATATCATCAATTGACAACTTTTAAAACGAGTGTATACAGATAACATTATTTAGTAAAACACAAAAAACAAACGCGACGATTTTTATCATACATTTAATGATACAAGTTTCGTTCTGCAATTCTCGTGCAAAGTCAAAGAAAATCACCATCTATCTGCTTCCCTATATAACATGTAATGTAGTATGGATACTATAAGGACAAAATGGAAGCTTTGTATAGATGTTACAGAAAAATCTCAAGCCATCTATGTCTGAAGATCTCCGAAAAATCTTGGATCTCTTATACTTCTGTAAATAACTTTGGCACAAAACGTGTATTGAAAAAATATTGAAGGAGAATTACTTTGAGTTTGGGATAAAAATGTCTCCTTTAAATGTTTTCTATACATCAGATTTTATTGAGTTTGATAAAAAGCAATATGGAGTCTATGCTCATCTAATCAAATTTTCTATTCATTACATCTAAGGAAAACAGAAGTATCCTTTATATATACAGTGGACGTGGAGATAGATAAGTATCTTTGACTATGCACTCATCGGGCTGGGCAGGTGTCGCTATGTCATTCACACCACTTTCTGGGTAGTACATTACATAAAGATACATTTATACCTTGTATGGCTTATATGAAACTTGCATCCATTGACCTCATATGTATATGCCAAAGTGAAATTCTATATACATTTTCGAAATTACATTTATAAATCCTTCGAAATAATTGAATCACAAGGTCATTTGACTTATCAAATTAGCAAATATTACAGACGTGCGTTTTTAATTTTCAAAGCGGAAAATGAAGAAAAAAATAAGGATAGTTGAGGAGAATTTTGACTCGGCAAGATTTCCTGTTGTGTATTTTGGAATTATCCATACGGTCAAAGAGATATTTCGCCGTGACCCAGCCATTGTGAAGTGGGATGGAGGACAAAGCTTGCTGCTCCTAGCAGAGATGGGAGACTGTTCAACTTACTGGCTGACCAGATCTGTGATTTCGCAATTCCAACAATTCAAGAGATTTTAATTCATATCTGCAGGTCACCTTGACACATGTTGTCTGGAACTGCATTGTATAAAAATAGCTTTACAAATAAGCATAGACAGTCATTGAAAATATAGGTTAAAAGTCGTGGATATGACACACGACTTCTAACTCAAATTTTCATTGACCGAGGTTCTGATTAACAGGTTCCTTTCATAGCTATTACAGAAAACGCTCTGATTACAAATATATCATCAACAAATCAGGGTATCAGGGTATTTTGCGGCTCTCCGTGCATGAATGGGTTATGCACCAGTCAATTGAATCCCTGGGAGGGGGGGGGGGGGGCGGGACTTGGCCGGGAAACACGGTGCTTCTGCTAAATACTGCTTAAAATAGTTGCCCGGTGTACCGGGATTACTGTGATTTATTGCTGTCCGTCGTGGCGGTGCATGATAGGCGGGGATTTGAATAGTGACGTCATATTTTACTGCCACGATTCCAGTAGGCCTATCAGCCGGGCGCACCCGACCTGTGCTAGGTCCACTGTGTTGACCAACTACGGACCTTCACCCGGGGGACTTCCCGGCGCGGGAGAATGAGTACACAAAAGCAGAGTTTTCACAGTCACATGGTGCTGCAGGTGTTTAATAATGGACGTCAGGTGTTTAATAAAAGTAATGAGAAGGGTGTCTTCTCCAAGTCTAAAATTTTATTTTTATAACTGCTGAAGGTGTTGTTATTTGTGATGTAACTGCTAAGATTTTTGTGGTTTATTTTCACAAAATAAAAAGTTGAAATCTTAGGAACTTGTGTATTCTTGTTGAGCATGCCCCAGGGGTGGGGCATACTGCCACAGAATTGGTTCCTGCCAGTGGGGATGAGTGCTATTTATTGATTTTTTCCTGAGCAGTAACCCCGCATGTCCCGCCCCCCCCCCCTCCCAGGGATTCAATTGACTGGTGCATTAATCTGATGAATCACTGAAATAACCTTATTTGTCCCCCAAATGTAAACCAGATATTCAAATGAGCATATTATTAGTGATGCATCGTATCTTCATGTCTTCAAGATCTGGCAAATAAAAATATACAATACAATACAAAACTACGATTAGCATACGAATAAGTTCCTTGCAAAAATGGAAAATGCTTAGAATATTAACACAGACAAATTAGAACGGTTTTTACTATTCCACAATCAGCATAGTGAGTGTCATTACAAGCCTCTTTTTGTCCATCTCTGACATACCCGAACAGAACAATACAAACAATACAATATACAAAACAAGACGTAAACTTAAAATTCGCATAGATATAAATGTTTCACTACCATACACGTCGCAATGAAGCCATCACCTCGGCCTGAAACGAAATTAACCCTTATCCTGCTTATCACAACAATTGGTTTCATATGTTTCACAGCAGGATAAGGGTTAACATTTCTTTATTGCTAAGAGAGGTAATAGCATCGTTCATGACACTTTCCTACTGTAGGCAATTACTAAATAGTGTTCTTGATACAAACAATCATTTTGCATATCGCATTACCAAATATTGTTCTTGATCCAAACAATAATTTCTCGCATTTTGCATTACCAAATATTGTTCTTGATGCAAACAATTATTTTGCATTTTATTTTTAAGAAGATTTAATTGAGCTCGAAGTGTTATACAATCCAATGCAGTGCTTCTGTTGTATATTAATTTCAGAATAAAGATTGCAGCAAACAAACAAACGTAACCATGAGAGAATGAAAGGCTTTTTAAATCTGCACCTCTCTTCAACCATCTCTCGAAGATACATTGTCCACGCAGGTTAACCTGCGGGGAATGATTGTTTGCATCACGGACAAGAGATATTTACATCGGAAGCAAATATTAACATATGATTCGATTCAACATATCCCTAACCTTGTGCAACGGTTAGGTGCAGACGAAAGTCGGTGTAACGGACTATAAACGTCAATTGCTACATTGCATGATTACCATAGGCACAGTACCTCCAACAAAGCAATCATTAATACCTCGTTTCATGTACGAAAATAAAGTAATGAAAGACTAGATTGTCGTGAGATATCCCATGAGTATAATATATATATATATATATATATATATATATATATATATATATATATATATATATATATATATATATATATATATATATATATATATATATATATATATATATATATATATATATATATATATAATATATATATATATATATATATATATTTATATATATATATATATATTTATCATACCTCACTTGAAGATCGTAAGCCGTGATTGGCTGACTTAACAGTGAACAATCATCATGTTGCCTGATGCCATCAGTGAGGGCTTCATGTTGCGCGTTGCCACTAGCGACACCTAGCGGGGAATGTGTGAATCACCAGTCATCTGTGACCTTGCTTTGTTTAAATTACAAATGGGGTTTGTTCAGTATGATAAAACAAATATGCCATGCCAGTGGGGGTAATATGATGGAATGTCTCCCCTCGGGAGGATGGTTTTCCCTCGGGCTCCGCCCTCGGGAAAACCTTCCTCCCTCGGGGAAACATTCCATCATGTTACCCTTACTGGCATGGCATATTTGTATAATATATATATATATATATATATATATATATATATATATATATATATATATATATATATATATATATATATATATATATATATATATATATATATATACATACGTATGTATGTATGTAGGTATGTATGTTTGTATGTATGTATGTATGTATGTAGAATGTGTGTCTATGTGAGTATGTGTCTGTGTGTGTGCTATCTAAACGTTAACCGAACTCGCGTTCAATGTTGAAAGGTCAAACATACGGAAATCCCCCACATGCACAAAGTTTGATATCCATATCTAAACCTTTGATTTATATGATGACGTACTACGTGGCCTAATTTGAAGATACATCGCAAAGTTTCTCTAGATAACACAGATACAAATACCAGGTCATAGGAAACTGATGACCTCTAGGTTCATGACTAGGACAGGACGAATTCCTTGTCACGTTTCAGGTGCTTAATCAATATATACGGACACATCAATAATGCTCTTTGTTATCAAACAGTCTAATAGCAGAACAAACTGATTGTTTCTAGTTTTGAAATTGCTTTGACAAATCTATTCTTCAGATAGAAAATTTCCCAGTCATATAAGTATGTTTGTTTGTATTTATGTATGTATGTGTATGTATGTATGTATGTATGTATGTTTGTAGGTATGTAGGTTAGGCATTTGTGTGTGCGTGCATGTCTGTGCGTGTGAGTGTGTGAAGTGCAACCTTGAAGAACTGAACATTTTCGGTCAATGTACAACTTAATTATACATTAATAAAGTATGAATGCTAACCCTTACGCTGCTGCTAGCTAATTCCAGTAATTTGCAAAAGACCTGATGATAGTGACTGAAACTCTGGTACATGGGTACTCTTCTCACAGTACTCAGCGAGAGCTTTCCAATGAATACCAACATGACAGGGTTTTGATATTTAAAAGAAATCGTTGCATCCTTGTGTTTGTACGAAAGTAGCCTCAGCATTGGAAGGATTAAAGCAGTGTTCTCTCTGTCTGTAATCGCTGCAGCGCTCTTGGCAAAGGTCCAGTTGTGAAAAACCAAGCCATGACCACCTTCAACTTGGGAATTACCGGCAGAGAATTCACAAACCTCTGGAATAAGAATAAAACAGTAACTTTTGTTTACATAAATCATCATGTGTAGCGACGCATAAACACGTAACTTACCTGGTACAATTAGATCTCATTCGTAAAATTGAGGAGTACTGTAACAGTTTAAACTGATTAAACAATGGTTGAACAATTCAATACACTAACAATCTAAAGGTAATTTTCTTGAAGCGGCGTGTAATTATATGGGATAGTATTGTATACTGTGTTACTAGCCATTGTATACTGTTGCGACAGGAGCAATGCGGGGAAAACCACCACTTTATCCTAACCCAAAATCACCTGCAAGTTTCAAACGTTTCAGGCATCCCAGCGGTATTTAAGGAGCATATTGACATTTCGTGCTTGGTTCCTAAATAAAGGAACCACCATTAGCTACCTCTAGTTAAAATATAGAATAGCAAGTGATATAGTTTGATAGGATAACAAAGGTATATCCCTTTGCAATGTAGTCTTAAGAAGAATGCACTCTTTATTGGTAGTGTATGTATGTATATGCATCGACTGTATACAGATACAACATAGTACATTCATAACCTATCTTTTGATACAAACTAATACAAAATTATAATACAAATAAATCATACAACAAAAGTGTCTCCAGGAATAACATACCAATTAGCTCTTTAAATTATATTTTATTTCAACGGAAATAAAGGTAAATCATAAAAATAGGATGATACTGAACGAAAGAGTATGTTAATCTACAAACCTCGCAAATACCATATTCGTTGCAGACTTACATGTACGTGTATTACTGTATACGGCTTTAATTTGGGGTTCTAAAGATTTTGCATTACAGCCATGCTAGAGGGTGTTCGTGCTACTATAGATTCGTGTATTCAAGTACATTAACTATATATTTATTACTATATAAATACTTATTTGAAGGATGTTATTTTGGCGTTATCACGGGGGAGCGCGAAAATAGCAAAAAACTAAATGCCTGTAAAAACAAAATACCAGTTATACAGTAACTAAGGGTTAATCCATGCACACTATCATGTAATTGCAGGATGTACTCACCTTTGAAATGTGTGAGAATTTGTGTGTAAGTACGATGTAGCTATATCTAGGAGCCTTAGATATCAGGGCATCCACCACGTCGTTTATGACACGTGTAAAGTCCTTTTCTGCGCTCGCCTCTCTCTCACTGGTCATTTTCCTGATATAATCGACGTATTCCTTGCCGTACGACTCCTCAACCTCTTCATCCTGTTCCTTTAAGACGCGCTCGTACTCCTGAGTAAATTGAATTCTATCCTGCTCACATAGAAGTAAATATGCATATGTTACTACGTAAAGGGTGCACAGTATGTTTTTAGATATGCAATTTTACTCTGACAAGCATGCTTACATGCAGTCAATATGAAAGTATCTACTAATCCCCTCATTCAATGCATCTCTCTCTCTCTCTCAATCTATTTATCTATCTACGTTTCTATATTTTCACACACAAACATACATACATTCACATACATATACATACATTCACATACATTCACCTACATTCACATACATACATGCATGCAAACGTGCATGCATTTATGCTGACATACATGCATAAACATATACATACATACATACACACACACTTACATACATAAACGCATACATACATACGCAAACACACATACATACATACATACATACATACATACATACATACATACATACATACATACATACATACATACAAACATACAAACATACATACATATATACATACATACATATATACACACATACATACATGCATGCATACATACATTTTTAACAAGCAAACTTTTTAGTAAGCCAAATAAATGTTAAACACATTACCTGCTCCGGCGAAAAGTTGTTAGGTTCGACGATGGACACGTGTACCCCCCATTTCTTCATCTCTGAGTGGAGGATTTTAGAGAAGCTTCTCGTACCACCCTTCATAACACCATTGGCGCCCTCTGTCACTGCATCCCCTGATCCCAGCGCCCCAGTCACGAACACAACACGACCTGCAGCCGAACAGAGGCAAGTTGAAAACGAACTTAGATCAACTTGTATGGATGGGAAGAGCGATATTACAAATTATTAGTTAATGTATTTTGTAAATGCAAAGGAGATTATTTGAGGGAGTAATATGCCAAGCATCGTTATAGTATTATATTAAACCTACTTGTTGAATATATGTATATGTATGTGTAGTACATGGATATATATATATATATATATATATATATATATATATATATATATATATATATATATATATATATATATATATATATATATGTATATATATATATATATATATATATATATATATGTATATATATATATATATATATATATATATATATATATATATATATATATGTATATATGTATAAATATATATATATATATATATGTATATATATATATATATATATATATATATATACATATATATGTATATATATATATATATATATATATATATATATATATTATATATATATATATATATATATATATATATATATATATATATATATATATATATATATATATATGTATGTATATATAAACATGTATGTATATATATATATATATATATATATATAAATATATATATATATATATATATATATATGTATTTATTTATATATATATTTATATCTGTATATATATATATATATATATTTATATATATATATATATATAGAGAGAGAGAGAGAGAGAGGAGAGAGAGAGAGAGAGAGAGAGAGAGAGAGAGGAGAGAGAGAGAGAGAGAGAGACCTTTAGATTTCCTGATGGTGGGTAGGATGCCCTTCGTGAGCCTGATCACCCCTGTGAGATTCACATCAGCTGCCGCTCTATAAGCCTGGACACTGGTCAGCTCAACTTCATTAGCAGCTAACTCCACAGTAGTATTGACCACTCCCCATAATTCTAAGACAGCAAAAAGGAAACCAATATGATATATGTCATAAGTAATTGTTATAAGTAATATGTGGACAACAATCAATATAATAAAATAATAATAATTATCATTGATATGAAAAATTGCATATGTGGACAACAATCCAAAAGGTTAAGCTTTGCTTCTATATTTTAGACTTTAAAATCGATATGGAATAATCATCGAATAGTGTTCAACAAGATTTTTCCGAAAGTATTTCAACAAGATTATGAAAAAGTCGTAGCATGAGTCTACATTTAGTCACGTAATAGGTTAAAGCTCAAGTTCAAGAACTTTGCAATTATAAACTTTGATAAACCTAGTACATATACATGTAGAGAGTATTAACACATTTCTGGAACGTAAGTGTGTCGACAACTAAATATACCATCTGAAAGTTTTATTCCGAATATCTTCTACTATTGCATAAGTAATGTAATATTATGACTATGAGGAACCACATATATAGAACACATGACCAAAAGGGAATTTCGTTACTTCTTATCTCTAAAGTTACATTCATTTCAGTTCCTCATTATACAAATTCAGGTCTATAGACTGCAGTTATATCAATTGTGTTGTCAATACATAGCTGTTGTTTGCTTAATAAATCTTCAAGAGGTAGAGAATCACTGTATGTATCCATGTTAAGTGACTGAAAACACATGTTTTTTACAAAATCATCCCAATACTTTCTATAGAAATATAACAAAAAAGATCAAAAACATGCTCAACAGGAAAGCTAGAAGAGTTACATATCGTTATTGTGTGATATATAAATACTTAAACTACACCAAAATGTTTTCATAGTACATTGTGATTACGGATGGAACCGTCTTTGATATTGCTTCACGTATTTGTCATCTCATCATGGTCCAGGTATGTCAGCTATTTGTCAAAAGCCAGACTTTTAGGAATTTGAATAGAAATAACCGATTCCAGACCTTTATGTTATGAACCTTGTTTAAATTTTACATTTTACTCACCGACCTCTCTTTTACTACATTGTTTCTCCACCATTTGCAGGGTGCTTTCTGCCTGACCTTCATCACTCATATCTAGTTCCAATACACAGATTTTGTAGCCAGAGTGAGCCAGATCCTTCGCCTTTGTAGAATGTTTGTCCGCACAGCAGGCGAACACAACAAACCCCAATAGGTCAAGACGTTTGGCTAACATGTATCCAATACCTATAAAACATAAGAAATATGCATCAATACAAGGGTAGAAAAGCAATAGGCAAACACAACAAAACCCAATAGGTCAAGACGTTTGGCTAACATGTATCCAATACCTATAAAACATAAAAACATGCATCAATACAAGCGTAGACAAACAATAGGCAAACACAACAAAACCCAAGAGGTCAAGACGTTTGGCTAACATATATCCAATACCTATAAAACAAGGGGAGACAAACAATAGGCAAACACAACCAAGCCCATGAGGTCAAGACGTTTGGCTAACATGTATCAAATACCTATAGAACATAAAAACATACAGCAATACAAGGGTAGACAAACAATAGGCAAACATATCAGGTGAAGATGTTTCGTTAACATGTATCCAATACCTATAAAACATTCAAACATACAACAATACAAGGGTACATGTACAGTGGCTGATTAGGACTAACTTCACTTCTGCCATTAAAACTAAATTGAAATAAGTAATTTACAAACCAACAAACTCTAGGTCAATAACATATTTCTCATATTCCCTTCTCGGTATTCGAACCCAGACATTTACTTGGGTGCCATGAAGGGAAAATACTGTCGATAATGGAAGTTTTCTTGTAAGTAATGGTACAATAAATCGCCATTGACAACTTGTATTGACAAAGAGTCAATTTACATGTAATGTTTTTATATCCATGATTGCCTATTTTGGTCATAATCACAGCAGTTTGTGTTGTAGACTACATGTACAATCCCATGGAGGTTCGTAGGGGAACTGATATGGCTAATTTGGAAACAATATAGAATGTTAGTTACGTCCACCCACAAATAACTAATATGGCTAAATTGGAAACAAGATATAATGTTAGTTAGGTCCACCCACAAATACCTAATATGGCTAATTTGGAAACGAGGTATAATGTTAGTTACGTCCATCCACAAATAAAGTGCATACACATGACTATACTGAAAAGGGAATTGGTGAAATACAAGGTAAAGAAAGGGTATACATGGTATGTTATGTTTGATAAGTAATTCGGAACTGTTGATTATCAAAACTAATGTTTAACTTAACTTAAATAACAACTTTTCTTTTTACCTGAATGGCCAGGTACCATAAAGGTGCCCTACCTGATTGGCAGTTTGTGATGAGGGCAGCCTTCCCCTTGGCCGGAACACAGGGCTGGGGGAAGTAGCCAGTAAGGCTTACAACAGCTATTACGACGAGTAGACGAGGAAGGCAATATTCCATGGACCTTGTGTCGAAATTCGTATAGATCCAATAGGCAACGGTGGCACTTAGAACTGCTATCACCACCCGGCGAAGAGAAAGATCAGCATCCATCAGTTTATCCTGCTTCATGAAGCTAATTGAATTAGAAAAGGAAAAAAAAGAAAGAATTTTAGTACTTTTTATGAAAAAAACGAGTAACTTTTTTATATTATCAGCAAAAAATGTGTGTTTAAGGTTGACTATTACATTGTGATATAAATGCAAGATTGTGATAGGAGAATGTTAGTATTTGTAAATGACAAATACGAGTAACTGTTTTTATATTATTAGCAAAGAACGTCTGTTTTACTATTGGATTGAGATATATTTGCAAGATTGTGAGAGATGGATAATATAAGTAATTGTTAATGACACATATGATTAACTGTTTTTATATAATCAGCAAAGAACGTCTGTTTGACTATTGCATTATTACATATTTGCAAGATTGTGAAAGAAGGAGAATATTAGTATTAGTAAATAACAAGTACGAGTTACTGCTTCTATAATATCCGCAAATAACGTCTGTGTATGGTTGACTATTGCAATGTGATATGTTTGCAAGATTGAGAGAAAAGGAGAATATTAATAATTGTAAATGACAAATGTAAGTAACTATTTTACATTATCAGCAAACAAGTGATTTAGATATGACTTAGAAACTGTTTAGTCTAACAAATATTTGGATGTTATTTCACGTTTAAATACGCTTATAGTTCTGGCATGAATTATTTTCTCTCACATCCTTATTGTCTATTATATATTTTCTAACTCCATAGTTCTATCCAACGGTGTCGTTTCAAAGTTTCCAGTGGAATATAATATATTGGACAGTAAACTCCTTTTCCAGTACTATTTCTTTCCTGTCTATTTCGAGCCAGGAATATGAAGGTCCCCTGAGCCTTTTTAAGTATGTCTCCCATATAAGCTTATGCTGTAGCAGTAGCATATATCGTTATTCATATGATGAGGCCGGGATGACCAGGAACTAAGTTATAAATGGTAACTGATATTGGTATATCAAAATACAAACAAAGAATGCAGCAGATAGCTCCGAACGTCTAGTTATGTATTGGATGCATTGTGACTTATGCACATTTATATATAGTTGGTCCAATTCATTATGTTAATAACATAACATTTCATTTTGAAAATATAGAAGTGGTCAATATGTACGAGATCAATGCCGGCTGGGACATCATTGTGAATATATCCCGAGTAAAACAACTGGTATTGCAATTTTACTGATGATTGCAGTTTATGGTTGACGACCATGTAAAGGTCAACAGTCTGAGGTCAAAGGTCAACCGTCAAAGGTCAAAGTTCAACCGTCAGAGATCAAAATTCAACATGCTCCTACCTGATTACCCAGTAGAGAGAGAAGGTGAGAAGTACAATGCCCATTGTCTGGGCAAACTGGATGTCCAGCCCAACTGTTAAATCCAACATACTGTGTATTGGTTACTGTAAAAGAAGCATTTTACTATCATTGTGAACATAATCTTTTTAATTGAATACAAATGGATACAAATAGCATTTCAACATACAGGCATCACACATGCATACATATCAATGATTGTTAGATTATTGAAAATTATTTAAAAAATATCAAAAAAGTACACTTCCGCTGACTCACAGGACTCTTTTAATAGGAAAGGGTCACGCCATGTAGTTTACTCCTCTGACTAATCAGACTGACAAAAATGGTATTTGAATAAGATAACATGAATTTCCTTTACAGTTTGTCTATTTATGTGTATTTTGTGTTAGGAATAATAGTGCTTATTATGAAGGATGTATTGGGATTGCCAAACAATTTATCCCAGTCACACATATTGTAATAAGGTTGAATACCCTTTCTCACCCATTTCTAAACTTTACTCAAGAGTCGAACGTTTGAGGTACAATAAAGTAATGCATTTACTTGTGTATCTTTTTCTTTACAGTATAGACACGTGGATTTGCCTTAAACAAGGTCTGACTCACAAAGGTCTGAGTCTATCGTAAAGAATCCTAACTGTATTACCTCAAATAAGTACACTTTGTTGTCTTATAACAGAGTGTAAAACATATTTTCATTTGATAGAAATTGACTGTATCATTTAGACTTTCTTCCTATGTTGCCTTAATTTGAAAAAAAATATGCTTCCGTTGGCCTGCTTAATACATTTATAGAAGTGCGCACAGCCTTTTAAATCAAGATTTGAGATTTTAATTAGGAAGGTCAAACGTGATTGTATAAACATTTTACTATTCATATGATTGAAATCATAAAACTTTGAAATCTAAATCTAGATTCGTCATATTCTAAAAAGTTGCAGCAAAGTTTTGTAGTTATCTCTTCTCTACTTCCTATCTGTCCCAATGGGTTAAAGATCACCGATAGATTTAATCCCCCGGGCAATTATAACGGGCACTATGTTTGTATGGCATATTGTGGAATTGTATCATATGGGCATAGCACATGCTTCTGTAAAGTGTATGGGTTGTCGTTTCACAGTTAAATGATTTTTAAACTTTGTTTAGGTGAATAACTCCAAAAATGAAAATTTTATCTGGGTCATAGTGTATTGGAAAAATTGCCCATCCCTCATCTTCTTGATATATTCTTCTAGACCAACTTGCCTTAAGGGAATTATTAAATATTGCTTGATTGGGACAATTTTCGCAGAGATTTTGATCAGCTTTGGACAAATAAATCCACTTATTTGGAAATCCAATTTGAATTCATTAATATGGCAGATATTACCAATTTGAATATCAGAAGTTGGAGACATCGAAAATCGGGTACGAATAGTGACACCTCAATTTTTAAACTCCAATTGGCAAAACTACGATTATTAAGCGCCTGCTTTTATCAAAGACAACTCACGTCTTGCTGTCTCTCCCAACCCCAATTAAATCTGTAATGGAAGATAAATATCAGATGCTCAAAGATCTGCTTTGGGGCAAAGAACCTACATAATTTTGACAAGAACTACCAAACCCATTAGGGGGTCTAAGTTATCCCCCAACTTAGCAATATTTGCTCTAGCTAAGGCATAATATTGGCAAGTAGTACTACTTAGCATACGTACAAGTTATATTACCTATATAGATGATGTCAAGAAACCATAAGAGACTGACGACTATTTGTCAAATTCTATTGATTTCCCTCTGTCCTTAGCTATGTGATGTTTACATGTTCGCCCAAATAAGACAGATATGCATAATTTCCTCTCCTTGGCCGTTCATATTGTAGGGATTTTATTAAGGGTAGGAACGGCCATATGAAGGTTGCAGTATGTTTACTTTTGTAAAATGCATACTTTACGTTTTGAATAGGCAAAGAATTTGCATCTTATGTTATTTTTGTAAAATGCATGATTCACGTTTTAAATAGGCAAAGAATGTGCATCTTATTTTATCTTTGTAAAATGCATAATTACCGTTTTAAATAGGCAAAGAATGTGTATCTTATTTTATCCTTGTAAAATGCATAATTCATGTTTTAAATAGGCAAAGAATGTGCATCTTATAATATTTGATACTCTAGTGGGATTTATTAATGACTTATGGCTGGATCAAAAGAAGAAAACCCTACATATATATTTTCCTTGTCATAAAACAGAAAAATAACTTGAGATATGCGTGTATGGAACGTTGATAAACTCAGCCACAGAATGGCTACACAATTACACAACAATTAAGTTTGGTCATAACTGGTATAATGCTATGATTACCTTTGTTAATCAAATGCATTATAATAGCTAATCCATTTGAGATGTAGAATATCGTAAATTATAAGCAAATCACTTACTTTGCACTGTTATGATTAAACCGTAGAACTCTTCTGGTTTACTCCTTTGTACGAAATTCACTTTTGTGTGTATACTTTCTTATAGCTAGGACGAAGTTTCGGTTATCCTCTCTAGATTCATACTTATATCCAAATGATGCTGGATACCAATACCTGTTTTAAAATATGCTTAGGTACGTGTCTAAAAGCACACTAAACATACCTTTGTAGCCTAAATGTAAGTGCGCATGTACTTACTACAATGCATTCCAGTGCAAATATAGCCTTGCAATGCAATATGATTTTAACCCACTTAGAGATATATTACACTTATCTATTGTATAGACCTTGATCCCAATACATCCATAAAGGTCATTCCAGGTACATATGCACTTAGATATGGTCTCCAAATGAGAGTTTCCTGTTTCATAGGAGATATGTTGCCTTAGTGAATGGTGATAAAATATTAGAATGAAATTTAAAGATGTGATTCTTTTTATGGGTGTAGATAAGAGTTTACCCTCTGTGTATAGCACAGGAACAGGCTATCAGCAGTAAAGGTAATCTTGCGGTTAAATTTTTTTTCCAATATGCGCGTATTTATTGTTTTCAGCAAAGGATTTAAATCTGCATGCACTGAGACGTGTGTACAACTAAGGGGCAGCTGCACATACTTATTTCCTATCATTGACGAAAATGGCACTAAACTGAAAATCAGTCCCAGCTGTACGTTTATGTATAAATGGCCATATTGCTTTTGAGAAATTATTCGCAGCTTTTGGTCGAACTCCTGTCCCTAAAAGGCCATTTTATCAGATGTCTGAAACGAACTTGACAATTGCTGAATGACATAAATTAAAATAATTTCACTGGGAGAGAGTAATACTAATACACATGCTGATTATAATACTATATATATATATATATATATATATATATATATATATATATATATATATATATATATATATATATATATATATATATATATATATATATATATATATATATATATATATATATATATATATATATATATATATATATATATATATATATATATATATATATATATATATATATATATATATATGTGTGTGTATATATATATATATTTATTTATACTTATATATATATTTATCTATTAGAGGGGTTCACTTACTATAAAACTAATAAAAAAGGTTAGTTTTGGACTGGCAAAAATATGGTTACTCTACAGGAGTGATTGACATAGAGAGGTCGTCACTTTGAGGGGATTCACTGCATATATATATATATATATATATATATATATATATATATATATATATATATATATATATATATATATATATATATAT
This sequence comes from Maea johnstoni, assembly GCA_963942565.1. Classification (NCBI taxonomy): domain Eukaryota; kingdom Metazoa; phylum Annelida; class Polychaeta; order Spionida; family Magelonidae; genus Maea; species Maea johnstoni. The sequence goes on from OZ012691.1 coordinate 18,098,914, forward strand.
ATATATGTATATATATATATATATATATATATATATATATATATATATATATATAAATATATATATATATATATATATATATATATATATATATATATATATATACGGTTTTGTTTATTACTAGGCAAACAAATGTTCGTATTCAAATCTAACGATAGAAGTATGGTCTGAATAGGTTGACACTAATATAAGACAAACAATCATATCATGTTATAGAAAAAATATTTATTATATCTGTTCAATATGTGCACATGTTGCTGTATGTTTTACCCGCATCATTGTCTTGCAAATACCATGCACAATTATATGAAAGACACCATTGCTTTTTAATGTGTCAGTGATATTATACACCACTTACAAGTGATAGAAATAATGTATAAATTTATATTTCGGTTCAAGACGATTTTAAAACGAAACGATCCTGCGCAACTTGAGAACGCGGAACAACTAGAGTAACCAACACGTTTTTCGTATTGTTGGTCACATTGCCGTTTTAAGTTGTCATTTTAATTTTTGGATAATCGATATACATGCATAAGCGCATAATTTGTTAACTTTACTCGTGCAATGAGGTGATATAAATAATTTGAGATGCAAGTATGTACAACTTCGTACGCGCATAGCCGTCTGTGACTTCTTTATAAAAAAGGTCTATATACATTTATCACAGATTTTGCTGAGTCATTCCTTTGAATCAATGGCGAAGGAAGATAAACTTATCATTCGTAAGCCAAAAAAGGTAATATATACATATATACATGTGAAGTTATATACACCATTTTGCCAAACTCTTTTGGTCGTCTAAATTATATAGGGTCAACGTATTACAACTGATATGGCTGTATTTACTTTAATTAGCAAATCAAACTGGACCCTGTTCTACTGTTCTCTAGTTCTATGTATATGTCTCGACTGTTCCCTACAGCTAGCTATTCCCTATGTTCTAGCTACTACGGCAGCAGTTACCACGTTGCCAGCTTCAGGAAGATACACAACGACTCCAACCCATAAAAGTAAAATGTGCACTTCATAGTCTATATAATCGTTACCTTGAGTAAATTATTAAAAAGTTGCACCTATACAATAAGTATACTTAAAGTGTGTAAACACTCAATTTCATATCTCTGCCAATTCGTTTAACGTATATTAAGCATTTGAATTTTCATTTTCAGGAATTAAGAAAAAAGGGATGAAAGTCTTAACCGAGGTTAAAACTGGTTTAACATGCATAGATTAAAGGGTAGAATCGTTGAGCGTATGTAGCTAGTTTCAGCACCAAAGGATGGAAGAATAATACACGAGAACCTAGCTTAATGAACCATGACAATATTTTGCATAAACTTGTACTTGTCGATAATTGGTCTTTCGATATCAAATGATTTGATAGTCATCACTGATGACGTAAATACATACATGTATATATGCCAGATATATCATTGAATGAACATAACCATAAGTCAACATTTTTACCGTTATTATGACTATCTTGCCAGACTTAATCAACCTAGGTTTTGCGT
>OZ012691.1:18105430-18113410 GCA_963942565.1 Maea johnstoni
GTTACAGTTGATGGTGACCACAGAGTTGGCGTCTGTAGATTCAGAACTTGAAGAAGAATTGCCCACATAAGGCAATGGTGGACACCGATTGGCTGCAAGAGAAAACGACAAAAATATCAGTTTGCCTCATTGCTTGGGTTAGGGCACTTTCGGTCATAACTTGAAAATAGAGCATAAGTAAGGACATTAATAAATGGTAAGCTGTTCTTTATTATCAAATGAGCACTTCTACAAAAACGTTCTATAAGATACTTTATGAGAAAGATACCACCATACCAAAAAATATCCTTGTTATAAGGGGGGATGGTATGGTTGCTTTTCAAATGTACGGCGTGGTATAAACCCCTCTGTGGTGCCGTTGCAACATGACCTTAACTGTTGAAAGCAAAACATACATACAGTAGCAATGGTGCGAGTTGGTTTTAGGGGCAGGAGGGGAGCCTTACCTGAGCAGTTACTGTTGACCGGCACGTTCCACTGACCATTGGCCTCGCAGGTGACCAGCTTGAAGGAGTTGCCGTCAGAGTGCCGCAGGCCCGCATTACACGAGATGTTCAGAGTCGTTCCGAAAGAGGTGGGAGCGCTCGCCGGAATAATCGTCGAATTTGTGATGTATGGCAAAGCAGGGCATTTTACCGCTGTAATGTAATGGAAATTTGGTAATGGTCACTTTGGCTGTCATTTGAGGTTAAACTGTGATAAGCCGAAAGCCCCTTGAATATGTACAAAAGCAAGAACAGGTACAGCCGTCGTTCAATGAGCTACACCATTCGACTATTTGGGTTTTCCATAAGTGACTCATGGCAGTTCTACTGCCATACATATATAGTGCTGCTCCCATGTTTTGTATAATATTAAATTAGGACGATTCTAGAATATTAGGCAATGTGTTCTCTTAATCTAAATTAACCATACTCTGTATGCATATATATTGTTGACCTTCGTACATTATGTTAATTCTTAATCCAGCATTAGCGTCAACTCAAACTCGTTAAGTTGCATTAAATTTAACTTCTGCTCTTAATAATTCCATGGTTCGCTTTAGGCCAAACGCGTTACAAGAGTGGAATGAGGAATAAAAGATCGGTTTAAGATGTCAATGTGTGCTCACGTTCGCATCCAAACACCCCTGAGCTCCAGCGGCCACTGCCGAGGCAGTCGACCGTCCTGGCGGTGGTGTTGTCAGGGAAGGCGAAGCCCACATGGCAGGAAAATGTGACGGTGGTGCCTGCTGTGTTTTTCATGGTGTCTCGGATAGAGTTTGACACCGAGGGTAGAGGTGGACACAGGATCCCTGGAACGGAGAGAAAAAAACATATTATACATGTACTACCATACCATCATCATCATTGTGTAAGAAAGAGAATTCACAATCCTTATTGGTAATATCGTGCGTACAATTACATACCTATCAACGTATTTGAATGTATATCAGTTTATCCGGACATCAAAGCAGATTTCTTATTGCTAAGAAACATTAACGTAATTATAAATGTTCGTTTTTAACAGCAGTTTAACACGCATCCCAGAATGGGTAGTATGTAGAATAGTAATGCACTGAATGCTCCAATTGCTTGATACTATATCATAATGCATTTTATATTTTGAGAATTGATTTTCAGAAAAGCAAATATCATTATCTAACTAAATGACGGACATTAGTAAGAATATGTGTCTTACATTCACAAGTGGGCAACGGAGTCCCTTCCCAGTTACCAGAGGTGTCACAGGTGATGTGTGCTGTTGTGCCGTTGTTTGGGAATTGTCTGCCAGGGTCACAGGTGTAGGTCAGCGTGTCGCCGTAAGAGGCGCTGGCGATGGGCATGGTGGCGCCCTCTACCTTCGGCGGAGGGAGGCAGAATGCTGAAATACACAGAGAAGTGAAATAGTAATAAATCAGGCATGTGGACATAAGGTATGTGCATAAGGAATGCTGAACTGGACAGGAAAGTAGAAAAAGGAATACATAAGGCATGCACTTCTTTAAAACGGTTAGCTATTCTTAACGTTACAAGAATTAAGGAAAGCCAGTTGTATAGGTATGTTTCCATTATGTTGTAATAATATATGTTTTAATTATATTTAGTTCAACATTACTTCGGATAGGGTCGATAAAAGTCCAAAGATATAGACACCAATATTCAGTATCATAATATGTACGTACATCCCTTATTAATCCCTCTTACATCGCATCCAAGTACTCTGTGCACCACAAGAAATCTCTTCAAAAATGTGTTATTCATCATTTTTAGTTAAGCTGAATTGTTTTGACTATTTCTTGGATACACACTGTAGCGTCCACGTCGTGATAGATGAACAGTGTTCACTAGTAACTTACATTTGCAGTCGTCAAAGCTGGCATTCCACTTGGCGGGGGGTCCCAGGCAGTGGATCTCGGCCGCGGGCAGGTAGAGGAACTGCAGGTAGTAACCTTGGTTACACGTCAGTTTTGCCACGGCGCCGTAGAGCGTGTTGGCTGGAGGGACGATGTTCCCGTTCGCTATACTAGTTTTGCCAACTGCTCCGCAATCCATCTCTGTAATGCAAAAAATACGGATCAAGTAAAGCACTCGCGATCAAGAAATAACTGAAAAGTTAACAAAACCTGTCAACTGAATTCATCTTCGGAAATATAGTAAATGACTGACCTTTTCAGCCGAGAAAAGGAGATACGAGAGATAGAGGTATAAGGCAGGTTTTACTTCTTTATATAAATGTATCTCAGAAAACCGTGGTTTGATGGTGAACATTTCCTCAAAGGTTAATGACGTAATCATCTGATAGCATCTGTAGATAGCTATTTCTATAAAACAACGGGAGGACAATTAGCACTAAGTCATATTCCGAGTTGTTAGGGTTTTGCAAAATGGAATCTACAAAGGAGTTGATGTGAATTGTCTCTCACTATGTCAGTAAAAGGATGGTATCTATGATAAAACGGGTAAAATTCTACTCACGCTCACAGCCTGACGTTGGCAGTTGCGGGTCCCACGCGCCAACGTTCGTCGCCGCTGACAACGAGCACGTGGACGAAATAGACGTGACGTTGCTAGGAAACGCGTAACCATGGTTGCATGTGTAGTTCAGCACATCACCACCAGAGGTCAGGTTTTGTATGGGAGCTGTGTTAGGCAGGTTCTGGGGTTCTGGACAAACCACAACTGAAAATAAAACACATAATAAGAACATTTCCCACTGAATGGCGGATCAGAAAGTAAAATCATTAATTGCGATATCATACATACAAAAGTACATATTGTTATATAAAATTGCAACGGCATGTTATATCTACGTTTCTAATTGTTCGATATTGCTAACAGAACTATAGATATATAGCAGATTGTCATGATGTCGCCAATATCTGTCGAATTAAAGGAATGCATTTTAAATATATATATATATATATATGACCTTGAAATGGTGTCAAGGTCATCTGGACACTTACTGGGTGCGGCTGTCGTGGGCTCGACTGTTGTTGGAACTGTAATGAGAAAATGTCAGTAATAACAACAGGCACATTTTAGCAAAGTTTATACAACCCGTAATGTCAGTAAATTAGCCACCGTGTGTTGGCCTTGGGGGATATGTACTATAGTGACATCGGTCTGGCAGTAGTAATGCAATGGTATCTGTGTTGAGACGACGTTTTATTTTAGTATGTAGTTCCCAATCTATCGCTGCTGACCAAAGAACGACGTGTGTGATAAAGACACATGCCTGGTAAGTTGAAGTAGTAGTAGTAGTAGTAGTAGTAGTAGTAGTAGTAGTAGTAGTAGTAGTAGTAGTAGTAGTAGTAGTAGTAGTAGTAATGGTAGTAGTAGTAGTATTAGTATTAGTAGTAGTTGTAGTAGTAGTAGTAGTAGTAGTAGTAGTAGTAGTAGTAGTAGTAGTAGTAAATGCATTCTCGCGAATACAAATATACATACTCATGAAGTAGGTACTTTATTTGCCAGTAACTTACATGAACAGCCGTCAGTTGGTAAAACAGGGGACCAAGCAGCAGTGGTTGTACCTCCGTCTTCTGCGCACTTGCTGACCTTACTGGTGGCGCCACCTGTAAAACTGCTGCCGTCTGCGCATGTGTAGGCGACGATCGTCCCGAGGACGATCTCTGTGGTGTTCGTGTTTGCATTTGATATATTGTTGAGACTGCCACAAGATAAAGCTACAAGAGAAATCATCAAATGAGCATAGATTCTTCCCAGGTTGTCAGCATGATTCCCGTACTTACATGCTCACGTGCATCCAAAGAATGCCAGTAAACATGTAAGCGGAACAAACAATGCGGATAATAGTGGCACCTGCGATATGTAAAGATTTCAAATAAGAATTTCGATTTCAGATCCGAAATAGAAATTTGGAATTTTGTCCGTGGGCATATCACGTCTTCTCGAGATCTCGTTCGAAATCTCGCACATTCATATCACCTCTCGCGCATTCATTTTTGCATAACCCGTCACATAAGCACACATCATTCGTCGTATACGTACCAGCATTCAAAAATAACAAAAACACTTCGAGGTGGCAGCATCTTTATTTCGGTCCATCAGTACAAAGTCTGCTTTCTTAATAAGCAGAAGGAGAGAGTGCACAGATAAGTTGTTATCAATTCGATGAGCAGTTCATACATTAAGCCAAAATCGTTAACATTTTGTAAAATTCAAGTCATTGTTACATTACGAGGACAAAGTCAAAGATCTTTCAAATTTGAAACTATTTTTTTCTTTAATTCGTGATAATTCAGATTTATATTTAGAATCAAACTATTACAAAAATGACGAATTTTGTATTTTGTATCTTTCGTGCACAATTATACATTTTGATATAGCTGAAAAACACAACGTTAATTATTTCGATTAAATCGATGAAATTGATTTCTAAATTCCATAAATGCAGGTATGTTATAATGCAATGAACACTTATTACCTGGCGATTGGGTAGTTACAAAGGCACCAGGTGTTGTAAGCGACGGCGTACCTGAAACAAATAAGACAGGTACGTTTCACAAAGTGTTTGAATGCGACTGTTTAGTTCAAAGTTTTAATTCTTAAAGAAATTACGACTGTTTCTCCAATCGCTAGTTTCTCACACGCTTAGTTGGCCATTGGGCTTTTATATTTTGCACAACGACGCTTATTTTACTTCAACTCTTTCTTCCCTGTCTTCCAAAAGTTAAACAGTTCACTTATTTGTTAGCCCCCCCCCCCCCCCCCCACTATCCGCGGCCACGATTCGTCACCACATATGCAATTGTCATACAAACAATTGTGGATCTAGAACTATATTGAAATATTAACTGGGATTCCATCAAGAACCTATGTTTAGGTAAAAAGGGTCTGATGGAAATTTGTTGTCAGAAATGCACGATTGCGTAGTACTATCTACGAATGCAATACAAGCTATTAAAATTGTCCATTAATGTATGCATATGCCTGCCCGTCTGACAAGCTCGTTGACTAAACATTACAAACTAGTGTGTTGATGTCGTTGCTATGGTACCTGTCACAAGGGGTCCATAAACAAATACTCGTGTCGAGCAAGGAGATCAATATCTCCTGTCTCGGAGAGTAATATCATCATGTACCAATTATGGCATTATTGTAATACAGTATACTGTACACAAGTGCGAGCAGCCCGCGAGAGATAATCGATTTGGACAGGCACCGTTTACTTCTATCCACGTCAGAATATATAATTTTCCTTTCCCTGCTACTCGAACATGGTTCCATGTTTTTTGTAAAAGACTTGTACAAAAAGAATTACATGTATCAAAAAGCAGCTAACAACATATCACGTTTGTCTTTGTTGTTTTCTAAGCAGTATATAATGTTTATAATCAGGCAAAGATGCTGCTTCCATTCAAAAGCTCTGCTACCCCACCCGAGGGGCGAATACTGTTATTTAAGAGGCAAGCAAGAGGGTCGATAGTTATGGATTATGAACGTGGGGAGCAAATCATGGAATGCATTTAATGTTCCCACATTTTCAATAGAGTATGTGTATGTGCCAGCCAGTTGGCTCATTTATTATCCATACTGCTAGATTGTTTTGATTCGGTTGCTATGGTAGCTCAAACAAGGGTATGTATTTATGGACAAGCCCCCCGGGGAGGGGAGATCGATACAAACGTACCAGCAACTTTCATACAAGAGAAGACACTATAAATTTGATGCCAGAAATATCTGGCGAATCTGGTATCAATTCCTAGTTTGACCAATTTTGTTCGATAGCTCCTAACTGTCAAAAGTATAAAGCGAGTTATGTGTATATAAAACACATACATATGAATATTGTGGCATTGGTCTCTATATACGATTTACAAATGCATTGGACGTCAAACGCAGTACTTGCAATAATGGTGAACAAGGGCGTTTCTGGCATGGCAGAATATCAATATAGTTGGACCGATCGGTATTCCATACAGCATACTCTATTCTACATTGTATCCAGTAATGTCACGCCTTGCAATTTTAATGGTGAAATGTTCGGTTAACAAAGCACATCGTTGAATATTTCATGTCCAATATGAAATGCCTGCAATACCATAACAGGTTGTTGCTAGGCCTTTTGTAAACATTGTTTATTGATCTGGTCGGTTGCCAAGCAACACTCGACGCAGGTTCTAAGTGTGCAGTGTAGCGAATCGATACCCGCTAGTAGGAATAGGAGAACTGATCTAACCATGTTCTGCGACAGCCAAATCGGAAAACTCAAACACTTGTGCTACAGGTACGACTGTGCGAATACATCGCTCCCTGTAAACTATCTACAGTGCTAGGAACATGTCTTTATTGAACACATAATGATCAATCCCTATAGAGTATCTACGCTACGGAAAACCTACCTAAAATAGACACAGTGCTCTCTACGGAACAGTTTGCGTTATATAGATTCTTAGATAGCAACTGCTAATACTCCACAACCCAATCATGTGTGTAAAACCGTTGCCATCTTAACGCTATCTTATTCGATACATAATGATTCATCCCTATCCGAGTATCTAACCTCCTGAAATCTTACTTACATACAGTGTAAGAGCGTTGCTATCTTGACGCGAATTCAAAACAATTCCTTGTCTAGATAAACATCCCAAATGCAACCATTTGAGAACCAGGTTTTTATGAAGCCATTGACATTTGCTTCCATTCAATTAATTGATTAAACAAACGCGCTATTCATTCCCCATTTTAATGTTTCTCAATAAGAAAACTTTTAGAAAATTCGGCATGACATATGTGTTTGTTCTATGAACATCCCTTAGAGCGGAGACTGGTCAGTTGAGATCATTCACCTAATCATAACCAGCAGATTTCGCTCCTTGTATCTATCACCTAATCCTTTTCCAGCGCCATATCGTTCCAATCAACTCACTTCCTACGCCTGTTCTTGTAAGTTTCCGAAAAAATAAGAAACGCCATAAATAGAAAATATTGAAAAAGTGTATTTCTTAGAAAGCGCAAAACAACTTTCATCCCAATACCTTTTCTAAATTACACACGGTTTACAAGACATTTGCATGTGTGGTATACGCCTGTCTAGCATTAGAGAAGGAAGTATAAGGAGAACCTACCTTTAGGTGTGAACTGCTGGCCTGTCGTCGGTGCGTCTGCGGCCGCAAGGTAAAACACGGACTATTAGCCCAGCAATGCAATCACCTACGTCACACACGGAGACTGGCTCCTTGGTAACAGCATTCCTAACCACGGCAACCAAAAAACCGACCAATTGCAGGCCGCCGTGATAGCCAAAACAGATCAATGGGATACGCGGGATGAGATGACGTCATGTTAATGTCAACAGTGTAGCACTCGCCGCGAAGTGCGCAGTAGGTAAAATACCCTTTATAACCACTATCGACCTGTTGTTCTAAATCGATACAGCTCTACAGGTGAAATCGACACGGTGCGAATTCCATTAGCGAAAACAAACAGAGCCGAAATCTACCCGTTAGCGACATACCAAACATTCTCAAAACCAGCC
>OZ012691.1:18113610-18136133 GCA_963942565.1 Maea johnstoni
ATATATATATATATATATATATATATATATATATATATATATATATATATATATATATATATATATATATATATATATATATATATATATATATATATATATATATATATATATATATATATATATATATATATATATATATATATATATATATATATAGTATATATATATATATATATATATATATATATATATATATATATATATATATATATATATATATATATATATATATATATATATATATATATTATAATATATATATATATATATATATATATATATATATAATATATATATATATATATATATATGTATATATATATATATATATGTATATATATATATATATATATATATATATATATATATATATATTTATATATATATATATATTAAAAATAACGTGGCTCTCTTTGTTCAGCAGGGATACTAAATGCATAGCAGATTCTTGTTTTGAAATAGCTCCGCTTGGTTTTTACTACATGTTTCTCTATAGGCCCAGACAATCGATGTGAATCCATTGTACCTGATGATCCAGTAACAGTATCTACGTCATTCGCCTTCATGTTACCTGTCGCAACGCCCCCTAACGCCATCGTATTTGCATATGGGCACCTGCGGATCATAGATATGGTGAGTGAAAATGCAATCAAACGCAACGTGCTTTATTTATATATATATATATATATATATATATATATATATATATATATATGTATATATATATATATATATATATATATATATATATATATATATATATATATATATATATATGTTATTAGTTATCAACTGTTTTGGCGTATGACACAACTTATATCTCGCAATCAGAGGGCTGTATCACCCGAGGCGCAGCCGAGGGTGATACAGCCCTCTTATTGCGAGATATAAGTTGTATCATACTCCAAAACAGTTGATAACGAATTTATCTCATGATTGCCCCCTCGACCTCTGCATAGGTAAGAAAAATGAACATACATTACATACATACAATTTGGTTCTAGCAACAGAGAATTGTCTGCTACAGGGGCAGCCATCTTGCAATGCTTGGGAGAATTGGTGATTGCATCATGCACTTAGGGGTAGGGATAATTGGGCATAATCATCTGATGCAATGCTAAACTCTCCATACCTAAAAAAACAGCAGGTTAATATAAGATTCTGAGAGGTTAATATAAGATTCTGAGAGGTGAATTGAAGGTAAGTTCACAACACAGCTTCATATCATGGGCCATTTGACCAATTTGCCAATCATGAGATGAATATATATATATATATATATATATATATATATATATATATATATATATATATATATATATAATATATTATATATATATATATATATATAGTATAATATATATATATATATATATATATACATATATATATATATATATACATATATACACATATATATATATATATATATATATATATATATATATATATATATATATATATATATATATATATATATATAATATATATATATATGTATAAATACATGTGTTTGTGTGTTTACTTTTCTCTAAGCCAATCAATGATTTTAAACTGGGTTGACACGATGGTTCCCTGTTCTGATAAAGTCCGCTTATTGGAGTTTCAACCTAGTATACCAGGTCAGTATGGTCCATGCTGTAGTCACATGCAAACAACCTGTGTCCCAGCAGCCTTAAAGGCATCCTTGAAGCCAACTTTCACAGGGAACATTGCAAGCTTTTGTTACGTGAAATATTGATTGTTTTTCACTATAATACTTTGATGTGGTTTGTATCAAAGGACCGAAGGGCTTTCGCGTTATATACATATCTTAATAGAAGACGGATCTAAAGTAATGGATTAGCTTTTGATCATTTACTAATCATAAGCTTCTCCATTCACTGCAGTTCTCTCTCTCTCTCTCTCTCTCTCTCTCTCTCTCTCTCTCTCTCTCTCTCTCTCTCTCTCTCTCTCTCTCTCTCACACACACACACACACACACACACACACACACACACACACACACACACACACATATATATATATATATATATATATATATATATATATATATATATATATATATATATATATATATATATATATATATATATATATGTTCATTGACTCTGATATACTACTTCTGGAATAATAATAGCACCTTATAGACTATTGCTGAAGGCAGTATGATATTTGTCATAGACCTTCGGGCTGAATGACTTGCCCTCAAGTTACTTGCCCTCAAACAAGTCTGCCAGCCTGCAGGCTTGTGCAAATATGATATCGCACTCAGCAATAGCCAATAAGGCTTTGATATTCGAAAAGGGCTGGCTATTGGTAAGCATTTCTCGTGAGATTCTCCCTTCCATTAAAAGCGGTAACATGACAGGTTTTTTCTTTACACGAAAACACTTAAATACATCATTAAAAGCGGTAACATGACAGCCTTTTTACACGAAAACACTTAAATACATCAAAGCCATTTTATTTACTGGCACCAAGATTCCTCTTATTGTTGCCCAACTATGTACCTTTAAAACTCTAGGTTCCTGATGATTAAAGCTTCCCATTAAAGGTATTACATGAGCAATGTTTCCACCTGCAGTCAAAAAATGACAATAACAACCCTTCATACTGGAAAACAACATGGGGTTGGGTACGTTCTTTCTTTTGCTGTTATAGGGTGATATTGATTGCATATGTTTATAACATGCAGTTTTCAGGTGTATTCACAAGCATAGGGCTGCTGATATTTTCTTTAGCTAACGAGTTTCTAATGCGGGTTCATGAGTACTATAAACCGATATTGAGGAACTAGTAATAAAGGCGGTTGGTTGATGTTTGTTGATTTAGTTGAGTTCACACACATTCCAAATCACTACTACTACTACCACCACCACCACCATCACTACTACTACTACTTCTAATGATGGTGACACTACTACTACTACTACTACTACTACTACTACTACTACTACTACTACTACTACTACTACTACTACTACTACTACTGTTGCTATACTAATCCAGTGATTATAGGTGAATATCCGGGATGCAATTATTTACTGTAAACACGAATATTTTCTCTCTCTGAGGATATAATGGTATTGGTATGAATTCACCCATGTAGGTGATATAGGTGAGAGATTGGTGATGCAGATATTGTATTGAGATTGGTTGATTGGATTGAGATTGATACAGGTTGAATTGAGCCAAACACGCGTGGTAACGGTATTTTTTCTCTCATTCGACTAGATTGCTTTTGATATGAAACAAATATGTTTTTGTGAGTTTAGAAATATATATAAAAAAAACTGACGCACCACAATGACGCACTCCGGTTAATTGCGTCTTCCTGGAATTGCTCGATATTCTTGAATGTGGGCCTAGACGTATTTGTAATAATATGACCGAGCCTTCCATATAAAGATTTCCGATAATTCGTTCTTGATTACCGGTAAACTCTACGGAGCTAATGGTAAATGTTAATAACAAAAGAAATATTGATTGATAGGATCAATTTTCTAAGGTTAGATATTTCAAAAGCTTCGCTCTTTGGATTAATCACATCTTAAGCCGAAAGCCGAAATTTGTTATTTTCCAAAATGCCACGTGCTTCGAACAAACTTCTACATAGCTTATATTCCACTCTATTGTATAATACCGTTGACTTATTCCATAGGGTAAATAAAAAAACACACCTTCATTGCACTTTGCGATAGGTTAGGGATGGGTAGATACCACTGGTGACTTCGTATATTAGTTATATATAAAATCATTTTCTAATAAATCGTCCACGATAATTCGGTTATTGTTTAACTTGTAATCAGATGCTCCAAGGGAAATTATCCATTTTTCAACGTCGTTCCAGAATGAGATTCTATTACCCTCAGTGCAAATTAAAGCATTATGTGCACGTTGCTATCGTTTTCTATTTCGAGTATTTGACAAAGGTTGCAGATAGCTGTATCTTTGATACCTATTTTATGTATTCTATCGTTTGTAAAGAACCTCCGGTGAAGAAAACGAGATTGAATATGTTTTGGGTAGACGCTATCAATCCATTCACATTAATTTTGTGGTGTCTCAAAAAGGATTTTTTGACCCCAATAGAATCAAGAGAAACATTCACATTTTAGTGTTCCATCGTATACAGATATTAATGTTGATATTCGGTTTCCTGCCTATGAGGCCTTCATACAATGTAGAGACCCCTGTTTGTCGCTATGAACCAGAGTATTGAGAAAATATTTTTTGGGGGGTACAATTCCTCTGTCTCAGGTCGATAATAATATTTTAACATATGCATTATCTTAATAAATGTCGCGCTGAATTCGAAAAAAATGGTTTTAACACCAAATATTTGTTCGAATTCCGAAATGTCAATGAGTCGACCTGGCATATCAAAAATGCCCCATACAACGTAGCCTATTTGGAACCACTTCCTGTTAAAATTGTGTTATAAATGTGGATTATACCATATATCTGTACGGTGACGTTAATATAATATATGACGTTTCATAATTGCATTAGATTTCCACAGAATTGTTGAAATGTCGAGGAAATCCTGCCAGAATGGTTTAAGAATCAACTCTTTATTTCCCTCCATCTTATCTGACACGAGAAAGTAAATTTCATAAATAACCCAGGTTTTAGGAAAGAGTGTCCATTTTGAGTAGCTACTAAACATACGTCTCGCCCAGCTTATTCTAAAGGCCTTGCCAAATGCCTCGTTGACCATCAACACAAATGTCAGACTCTAAAAGTTCCTTCCAGAATTTGGACTATGTATTATTTCACAAGAATTCTTTTAGATTACTAAGTCTAATTTGTTAAATAGTGCTTATATTATTTTCTTATGAAAAACAGAGCATGTATAAGCACAGTACAATATAAACACTATTTAACAAAGTATTGTTTCTTACTTGTTGAAAAGTGCTTATAATATGTTGTTTTCTTATGGAAAACTGAGCGTGATCTTGTGAATTAAGAGTTTCTACTCCCTATTAAAACATACATGAAGTACAGTTTAATTTTAAATTTTAAATGGGGGTTTCACACACACACACATATATATATATATATATATATATATATATATATATATATATATATATATATATATATATATATATTTCATCTTACTTTTCTCTTTTTCAGGTCAAGTGTGGTGTTGTGATGAACATGGTGTGCGTACTGATGGTCACCCTGACCATTAACACATACGGCGCTGCCTACTTCAAGCTGGACACATTCCCCACCTGGGCCGCGCTACCTGCAGACAATATAAACAATAGCTCCATTGTCTCCCACAACTCATCAGCGCTACCAACCATCCTAGAGACCACCACATGGCAATACGTCCATAATTAAATATGGAGGAAACTATATTTCCATGGACATAATTTAGAATATTGTTAAGAATTAGTAGTGATCGATATGTGGAGATATTGTAAACATGTACAATTTAATAAGTTATGTGAAAATAAACGAACATTGGGTAACCCAACTATCTTAAAAAAAATGTCAATAATAAAAAAAATGAAGTTCTGTTCCGATTTCAACGCGGCAAAAAATTAACTATTAGTATTCTGTGGTTGTAAATGGTATTTATTAAGCCATTTCTGAGCTTTGTAGCAATTTGCAACGAGGAAATATAATTGGTTTCACTCCAAATCTATTTCACTGTGACAATGGTATCAGTACTGGTTGCAAATAATTTACAAATATGACACGCTTGCGCCGAATGCAATATCATTATTCAGAGTGCAATAAAAATTGATATTGCCCGAAACCAAAGTGCCATATTCGTTTTATTATATGCCTACTGCTCATTCAAATAAAATAATATAATGATTTAAAGAATTATGAAAATGTGAATATTATTGATATGTTTTTTTCATGTGCAGGTTTTACCACAAACCATTGGGTTATTGTAAATTTCTAAGCTGGAACATATGTTTTGTGTTAATTCAGTAATCTAGCAATCGAAATACTATAAATACACAAAAAAGTCACATGCATAAGTTGATGATTTATCTATTTGTTTTAAAAATGTGTTTTGTTTTCAATAAAGATAATATAGTTTGTCTTCTTCCTAATCAGGATCTCAAAGCTCTGGTTCTGAAGGTTGGGAAGTGATATCACACCCAATATCAATTGTGTAAGGTGGTCATGTGATCATGATCTGACCAATCACAGTAGAGAGTGAGCAGTAGACATTTTATAGTACTTATTATTCGGTCCCTTTGGAGCTTATATAAATTTGCTCTTAGAAATTGAACTTACCTAGATACAGTTTTATCACACTGGGCCCAATGGTATTGGTAATTTGAGGTTTTTGAATAATTCATCCCATCTCCCTCCCCTTAGGATCATTGCAACTACTATTTTTGCAAATATATATTATAGTCATTGTACTGAGCATCCTATTCCTCTTATGAGAATTCATTTAATTGTGTAATTATTGTTCCGTGTGAATGTCACCACGCAGATGGATGTACGTAGTATTGTAAGTTAGGAAGTTTGTTTGTCATTCACAAACATAGACAAGATGGTGGTAACATGAGACTAATATACATTCTCAGATTAATGTACAATGAAATAAAAGCCGACGAATATGATTGTGAAGTGAATCGGTGAATTTTTTTCTCAGATTAATGTACAATGAAATAAAAGCCGACGAATATGATTGTGAAGCGAATCAGTGAATGATTTTTCAAAAAATTAAATTCTCAGATTAATGTACAATGAAATAAAAGCCGACGAATATGATTGTGAAGTGAATCAATGAATACTTTTACAAAATATGGGATATATGTGGAAAATCATTACGCACAAAATTTGCCTATACGATTACATTTTTGTCTATGATGTAGAATAAAAACCTTTCTTGACTCCTATGTTAGAAACAAGATAAGGACTACACACTGTACATCTCTTTTGTGTTGATTGTTACTTATCTGTATTTGTACTTTATGTTATTACATGTGCTATAACATTTGAAGTGTGAAATAAAAATCCGATTGCACACTTCTGTAATTTGAAATTGATTAAAGGATTCAGCATAAGCGAGAGGTTTACACAAGTTTGCAAACGTCATACAATTAGTGAAAGCTGATTGAAAATCATTTCATTTTCACATTTTCCGCCCGGGGGGGGGGGGGGGGGGGGGGGGGCGTTCGGTATTTAGGGGGGCGCATACGCCCGTTATCAAAATTTAAAAAAAAACCTAAAGCACCTATTTCTGGCCAAAAAGCACCCTCATTTTGATAAAAACGCTGACTTTTTTCAGTAAATAAACACCCCTTCTTTTATCAAAACACTGACATTGGTTGAACGGATACACGTATTTTAACTTAAGATT
Organism: Maea johnstoni; assembly: GCA_963942565.1. Lineage (NCBI taxonomy): Eukaryota > Metazoa > Annelida > Polychaeta > Spionida > Magelonidae > Maea > Maea johnstoni. The sequence continues at coordinate 18,120,962 of OZ012691.1, forward strand.
GTATAATCCTCTGCCTGTTTAGCGGCAGCAAATGGCGGCATAAAACTCGGAAGCCCAGTCACTCGGCGTCAGAGCCGCGTATATTTCGTGGATTGTAAGGGTATTTTCACCGCCCATACTTCGTACCTGGGTACAAAAAAGTACCCTTCTTTTACAAAATCGCGGACATGCGGAGGTGACCCCCCCCCCCCCCCCCCCCCGGCATTTTCCGGTACTTCTGACAACTTCAAACAAAAACAATACTTCGTATCAAACATTACGACCCATTCTAAAAGGAATGATATGTTATCAAATATGTGGCCTCACGGAATACAATAAGATATGGCGTTAGTCGTTAGGGATGCATATTTCCCATTTGCCTTTCAAATGTCAGTGGAACCTTCTTCAATATGGCAATGTGCACACCTAAAATTCCCCATGAATGTTTAATCTACCTTTACGGAAACCGTACAAGGAATATTCTAACTCGAAATTAAACTATTGGGAGGTGAATGACATTTTCTCCATGAGGACATTTAGTTCATGTGTACTTCACACACACTGACTATGATATAATACTATTAACTTAGTATACAGGCATTTCGATTGTCGCCACTTTTTCAGCAGTTTTCGGCTTAGTTGTGATTATATGCTACTTTTAAGTGTTGGAGAAAACTAGAGTAATGGCGAAAACAACCGCCTAACCACAAGTCAATGGCAACTTTCATACACACCACGACTGCGATTCGAAGCAATGCCTTAAAGGACAATTACACCATGTATAAATCAGAGGCCAAAATAGTTTCTCATGGTATTCTCTACTTAAACCCAAGTTCCCACCAGTGCCAACCTTCATACAAGAAGTATATTGCTGTTTAAACACCTCCTAATAGACACAGCATAGAGGCACTGTGGGCGGCCATTTTAGTATGGTAATAGCCTCTTAGCAGGCTGTTGGTGCAACTAAGTCATTAGCAGTTACCTTACTGCGCTAACCACTAATATTTATTGTATGAAGGTTGGCACTGGTGGGAACTTGTGTTTAAGTAGAGAATACCATAACAAACTATTTGGGCCTCTGTTTTATAGATGTTGGAATTGTTCTTTAAAGAGCGCTCCGACCATCAGGACAGGCCCCAAACATAATATACACAATCAGACCACATAAAAATGAAATTATTATATAAATTGTGTACATAAATAATATCATAATATAATTTCTGGATCTATAAGTTCTTGTACGAAAGTATCCAGTCAATAAAGGGTACATGAACACATGCACTGCAATATAAATAAGTGCAGCTGACAGCGTTCTGAACAAAACTGGTCGAAACGCGCACATATCCTCATTGTTACATTTTATACCAGGCGCTTAATTATTAAATGATTGGCAGACATGTAAACATCTGGGTCATGGAGAGAGAGAGAGAGAGAGAGAGAGAGAGAGAGAGAGAGAGAGAGAGAGAGAGAGAGAGTCATCCTCGTGGCAGAATAGTATTTTTCTTTTTTCATTGATCATCAACTATGATCATCGTGTGTACACGCCTTTTTTTACTCTCCGCAGCCGGATAACTTCACAAGACTGTTAGTGTTACCGCAAACTATGCAATAATAAGGATTTTGACAAAATAAATGTTAGTACACAGTTTACAAAGGTAATGGTTATTTTTCCCCACTCATGGTATAGAATAACCCATTAAAAATATTTCACTTTTGTTTGATTTTTGCTTGATGTCCGCGCCAGATTCGCACACGATGCATTTGGCTTAGGATAACGGGCAGTTCGTGTAAAATGCCTTCAGCCGACAAGGTATACTAGATCTAGTAGCTCACTGGATGAACAGCAGTGTAAGGCAAATGTATAGGGTCGAGTGGATATTGAAGGACACCATGATAATGCTAGCGAAAAAAAAATACTGTAAGTGCTCTGAGTCCTAGCTGAAATGAGGCATGACAGACATGGAATATGTTGTAAGAAACGAAACAGAACACCACAGTACAGCAATGCATTATTGATACAGGCTTTTTTCCCTCCGCCGCATAGCAGGGCACGCTATTACGTACTAATGTACGATGTTTCTTTTATATGGTACAATATAATACAGAGCCATTGGCAGTCTGCACAGAGCTTGGTTTTTATTGAGACATCAAAGTAAGCCGCCTGATTGTCTCCGCCGTTTCTAAGGCGCACGGTGCATACATATAAGGTGTGGCACCAGCCAACTGTTGAGTAACCTGGGCCCCGCCCTAGGCAAGACACTACCTGGTCACGTGGACATAGGGCGCATCTCTGATTGGACAAGCCAGGGCATACAAGCGTGATGAGAAATATACTCAAAGTTACTATATGCAAACATAGCGCGTCGTGGAATACATGCACAGAGTTTAAACCTCACCAGTTTTCATCCATTCATTTCTCTGCGAGGAGCACTACACCTTAGTTGATCTACTACCATTATCATCTCAAAGGACTGAAAATCAGACAGTAGCATTTACAGAGAAAACAAGGAGTTCATAAACGCTGTTAGAGTTCGCCTATGTGTTCATAGAGAATGTTGACATGAACACCAAAGACAGATCTACTTCACGGATTTAGTTTTCCTAATTCTAGGGATATCTCTACTTCAGACGAAGGAACGCATTTTTATTCTGATCTTCGTCAACTCGGATGTAGTTTTCCTAATTCAAGGGAGATAGGTACTTCAAACGAGGGAACGTATTCCTGTTTTGATCTTAAACAAATCGATCGATATCAGGGACCTGAGCGTATCAGATTCTCTAGCTAACTTTGGATAAACAACTTTTTGTGAGGTTTCTGCTACAGTCTTAGAGACTAACTGCTTTGTCACGGAAAACATTTTACAACAGCTTCTGCGGATATTTCCTCGGAGAAGATGAAGGCGCCGATGCTGAAATTCATTTTTCTTTATGGACTCCTGACTACCGTCATAGTTCCAGGTTTGTGCATTCATACACTATCATCAATATCGCTAACTTATTTTACTCTGCTCAGCTTGTTTAAGGAACCTTCATTGTTTTTATAATAGTGATTGTGTGACAAACACCCTGATCAAATGGGTGTGTGTGTGATACAGTTGCGAATATTTTGCGACATGAGAGTCGATGTTTAACTGTTTCCCTGTAATTCTTACTGTGTTTGTTGTATTTTACTTCATATACCAGCATGGGCTTATCCTGCCTATATCCTATGTGTATTATTGCATGCTCTAATGGCGAGAGCTGTTGTCAGTAAATGTACATACAAACAGTGACCCACTAACTATGACAGATGACTTGATAAGTATTTCTCAGAATAACCCTGTGTTCAGTATAGTAAGACTTTGACTATAGTTGGGCGAATATTGTCATACGTATTTCAATTGGATGACATTTCTCTTTCGCATGTTGTCCAGGTGCTGGTTATGACAATGCTCTGGTACAAGAGAGAAAGTCTCTTTGGCACACGTGAGAGAGAGTTTGTGACACGTCTATGCGCGATTACTTTCTAAAACCAAAAGAGGTGCTTGTTTTATAAATCATATCCTAAAAACCAAACACGCCAGCGAGCTTTCTATGTTTCGATCTTTTTGATATATCCGTGAATATGCATTCTCCATCATTCTTTTATGACCTTAAAGTCGTCCCGTTTATGTTATTATCTGTACTAGCTTAACCAATGTCGAGGCTAGTCCAAACTCAAGAGAGATAAGTAGGCAGATTAAATGATATGTTCCTGAATGATCGCTTGATTAAAGGAAGAATATTCTTCCTACATAATGCAATAATCATGACACCCGAATGATACCCTACACATAATACTCTGAAATAATGGCCGCTGGATCATTATCGTATACATGTATATCTAAACACACCGAATTTTCCCCGTATGGCATGTCAGTGGATGTACAAAAAGAGTCTTGCATACAATAGAATGACACCAACCAATTGTTACTTAAGGTGATAGTCTAGTACACCAAGATTATCACCACTAGGTGGTGTCTTTGGCTGTCCCCTAAGAATGAATATCAAAACAAAAGATTACACATGAGCGATGTTCACTCCCCACGAACCTCGACCTAGCAACTTCCTATTGTGGTACAGTCAAGAGAACAAAGGACGGGCCCCGTTGGGCCTTCCGTGTTAAATTGGTTCCAAACGACATGGCTGTCTGCTTTACGGGTAGCCAATAAACAATCAATCAATCAATCAATCATTTTAACCATGCAGATTCGTTTGGTCTAGACTATTTTGACCAAAATTTTCATCTCATTCTTTGGCTGAAAGTGAATAACGATACAATCTTCGAAGCCGGTATTTTAGAATATGACAGATATGAACCCCCTCTAGGTGCAAGGTCATGTCACAGGTACCTTGAATTCTGACAGGACCTGAAAATCAGCATTTACTATGTAAACTACGTGCTGTTAGTAATTTTGAGGCTTATGGGAACATTCAAAAATGTTTTTAAAGTACTCATCGTGCCAATCCCCTATTGAGGCAGGACCTTGCACCTTACCAAAGACATGAATAATCATATGGTAGACTCTCATTTTCAAGTAAAGGGTAAGTCTTGACATTTTGCCCAAAAAATGAAACACATCCAGATATGTTCTTTGAGGATTTATCATTATTCGGCAACTATGAGATGTAACCTTTACAAAAGCACAGTTACGCCCTCACGAACGCCAACTGTAAACGGCATGTTATTACTAGAAGAGAGTGGAATCCACGTACTAGGGATCACTCGAACAACCTAAACAATGCTACGCAATAACAACACAGTATTAGACAACACTATCCACGTAGTTCATTAACAACACAATAGGGAAGGTGCAAATTTCAAATATTTATTATAACTGCAACAACACTGTGACTGATTAGAACACATTACAATGCTCTATCACTCATATACGGTCTAACTACACTATCAGTCGTAATACAAGATCGCTCGCCAAACACAGCGAGGCCATCTATATATATTTTTTATCCTTCAAGTTGCCCTATGATCATTTATTATCTCTGGTACTGCTGATACCACGTAGTCCACCGGACGAGGAATACGTCAATGTTTCCTATCTATCATCATCTATATAATTCCTCTACGGTGGATATAATAACGCCATGCTTGGCTACATCAACCAAACGGACCAGCTTTTACAACACCAAGTACTTATTCTATACAGTCGTTAGCAGCGGACATTCATGTAGGGATTGAGACCCACAATATAGGGGATATACGTTCCATACATATATCACACAAGTAGGTGCGCCACTCAGGCTTTATTGAATTGCCTGATCAGACACCACAATATCGACTTTTTCTATTACATTATCCGACAAAATGTAGAGACCCCTCTGGGACATAGACCACTTACAAACCCAGGTCTGACCCAAGTGGTGTTTTACCAAAAAAACACGACTCCAATGGGAGCCACGGTACCGTTACAAATAATGAGCCTCAGATGAGAACCCACGAGGTTCGAAACCGTACACAGAGGGAGCACATAACACTGATGGGCCGCTAGCTATATATATATATATATATATATATATGCATATATATATATATATATATATATATATATATATATATATATATATATATATATATATATATATATATATATATATATATATATATATATATATATATATGCATATATATATATATATATATATATATACATATATACATATATATACAGTGAAACCTCGGGATGTGAACACCCCGAAAGTGTGAACACCCCCTATAGTGAACACTTTTCCCCGGTCCCATTTTTTTTTCTAATACATTTTAGTTTCGCGAAGTATGAACACCCCCTTATCCGAACAGTGAACACTTTCTGGGGGGGAAAATGGTCCTGAGAACCTCTCATAGTGAACACCTGGGTACAAGTAGGTACAAGTCAATGCACTATGAGTGAGTGTACCAGTTGTTTACACTAATTACTTCCAATTTAGCTGACCATCAGTGATTGCAATTGCATTTGTGTCAGCTCATTTTGAAGCTTGAGACAATGGGATTGTTGATTATCACTGTTGTGTGGATATGAGTGAGTACAGCGTGCAGTGTATGGAGAAACTTAGAATTAGTAAATGATCAAAAGCTGATCCTAAACCTAGATCCTTTTCGAAGCCTCAATTGTATGGCTGCAGAGGTTCGGAGGAAGGAATAACATTGTGTTCAGGACTATTAGTGAAGACAAAAATGATATGAAGGAGGAAACTGTGACTGAGTGGACAGAGCTGATTAGTGGTTATAACCCAGAAGATGTGTTTAATTGTGATGAAACTGCTCTTCTACAGGGCTTCACCTGATCGCTTCCCATGTCCAAGTTTGAGAACTGTCATGGCACAAAAAGCTCAAAAGACAGGGTTTCCCTGCTCTTTCCCTGCAGCTTTACAGGGAAAAAAATCTGAAACCACTTGTAGGTATATATATATATATATATATATATATATATATATATATATATATATATATATATATATATATATATATATATATATATATATATATATATATATATATATATATATATATATATATATATATATAAACATGCTTTATGTCGGTGTCTGTCTACTAGTCAAACTTGCAAAACCTCGAAAGTGTGAACACCCCCTATAGTGAACGTTTTGGCCCGGTCCCAAGGCGTTCACTCTTTCGAGGTTTCGAGGTTATATATATATATATATATATATATATATATATATATATATATATATATATATATATATATATATACTATATATATAACTATATATATATATATAACTATATATAACAATATATAACAATATATATATATATATATATATATATATATATATATATATATATATATATATATATATATATATATATATATATATATATATATATATATATATATATATACTCGAACGATAATTCTTTTTGCATTTTATGTATTCATTGGCATTTGCCAACATAGTCGATTGATGCAGGGTGTAACATAGTCGATTGATGCAGGGTGTAACGTAGTCGATTGATGCAGGGTGTATGTATGTTAAGTGGTAGAGCACCTTCTATATCTAACCAATAGATGGCGGCATTAAGGGTTGTCAGGAGTGTCGAACTGTCGCATTGTCGCACCAGCGCGCGACAGAAGCCACAAAACGTGCGACAAGGCAGATCTGTCAATCGCTGTTGAACTCTTTATCGAACTGCAAAATTAAAAGAGTCTACTTGCTTTGCTTGCATTTTCAGTAAAGATTGTATTAGAAAACGCTTAAACTCGATTAATTGATACCACTATTGATTGTTCTAACTGTTTATTATTGCTAAGAAGGCTGATATGGTAGTGTCACCTGGTGATCGTATCTAAACTGATAGTCTCACAGCGCCCGCCAAAAATTGCTATTGGACACCGCCGTATGGACACCCGAAATATGGACCCCCCGTGTTGTAATATAAGATATACACGTTGTAATAGTTAAGGTGCCACTAGGGGGTGCTTTAATAACGACCCATGTGCCTCAACTCATTTCTACTCATATGTAACCAGTTTCTCGGCAATTATAGATATAGAACTTAAAACGCTTTATCAAGCCCGTTAACCTGCACTGTGGAAATATACCTGCATATGAAGTACGATTAATCATAATTAATAAACGAAAATTTATTGATCAATCATAAATATTTATGATTCAGCCTTTAATTTGAGAATTCGTAATTTGTTTATGAATATTCAAAACATCTGTAATCCATTTAGAACATTGATAAATCTTTATAAGTAGGGATACTCAAAAACTAGTTACCAATACTCAGATAAAACAAAAATATTTAAGAATGAATTGTAAGTTCTCAAAATTGGTTCAGGAATATTCCTTTATCAGAACAAGTATTCTTATTTGTAAATTACTGTTGAATATTTCTAATTCATAACATATCCATATTCATACATTAAGTGGACTTGTTGAAAATTATATTTCTATTTTATTCTTTTTCATGATTTAACCTGAGACTAACATTTTTATCTGTTATAAGACGTATAATTTAATTACGATTGAATAATCTTTTCCTACGATATGTACTAGATCTAGTATATCCAATACCACAGCAGTTCTTCCGAGAGGTGAATGCGTCCTTTGTACCCAATTATGCTGGCGTAGTACAAGACTATGAAACACTGGTCTTACACAGATGAATTACCCGTTTAATAGAGACGCAATTTGTACGGCTATGCAGTTGTCACGCATTGGCTAACGATTTTCTTGGTGAGCGTGGCAATCGCGTAGCAGCAGCGCACTCTAGTCGCTTTCTAGGAAAAGCGACGAAAAACAAAATTCCAAATGTATCTTTCATTGAAGTATATGTTTCTTATTTTTTCTGTTTGAAATCATTGAAAGTATAGTTTTCCTATCATTTCAGTGACGCCTGGGACTTTATGGGCGCGTTTTCGAGATCACTGTTACTTTTTCGATGGCTCGGGATCTGAGCGAAAATTGCCGGATGAAGCGGAGCCCTTGTGCACCGCGCATGGGGGCTATGTGACCATTCCGAATGACGCCGGCGAGAACCAATGGTTGGATGACAATCGGTAAGTAAAAGGCAGACCAAAGCAAGCTGTGCTGTACACTGCCCACCTTTAAATCCTGCACTTAATGCGTGGGCAGCCCGGGGCATGATGCACGACCGCAAGCCCGATTTCCACCTTTCTTCCTAGGCATGAATACACGGATAACGGCAATATAAAACGTTGCGACATGAAAACTAAATGCAAACTGTAGTAGTATGTTTCTTTGCTTGCAAATACATTTACAAAAATCATACTGAGTGAACATAAGGAGAAAAGATTTGAATGCAAAAAGCAAAGCAAGCTGTGTATTTCATAAATGTTGTTGGCTTCTTTTTGACATGTTATCCATGGTTGTTTGTATATCCAGGCATTGGCAGACGTCCGGTCAACTGTTCCAGGAATTAGATGTCTGTACCGTATGCCTTACTCCCCAGCTATTGTTACATCAGCCCGAGCAACAAATATAAATATCGCACATACACACATCCTTTACTACCCTTTGCCTAAAGAATTTTTTCATCTAAAATACCTATGAAAGACAAAATGTGTATTCTATAAGATATCGATGACTTGCAATATGGCTGCAACGAGAATAAAGCTTAAACATGGATGGGAACCAATTTGACCAGGCCGTTCCACCTAAGGATGCATGCTGAAAGAAATGGAAACATTAATGGCTAGCATTTTAATACAAAAACTTGTTTATGAAGTTTGATGTATGTGACATGAATTGCCCTAAATATCACACTTGTCTCGCTTGGAGCCTAATAACCGTTCCAAAGCTGAGGCTACTTTTGTCTAAAGGACCGAATTAGCAAAAAGCAGCATACGGATTAACCTTTCGATGCTGATGCTACTTTCGTCCAAAGTGAAAGGACCCAAATATTTTTGCAATCCACCTAAACACTGTCACGTTTGTATTGATTGGGTATCTCTTGCTGCGTACTCTCAGATGCCAGGGTTTCAATAATTTTTCAGGTTGTTGGGACCATTTTGTATTGGCCACATTAGCCACCAGCATAATAATCTAGGAAAGAATGAGTGTCTTCTTTTAACTCAGTTTTTAGAAATTCAAGTTTTAAAATGACCCGGGTATCGGGTAGGGTTCTACAATGTACCTTAAACCAATTGTTGGTATCTGATTAGAACTCATCGGAATGCGTTGCCTATTGTGCCTATTTCAGATTAGGTGAAAGTTACATAGGGCTGCGCCGGCAAGCTGGCGGTAAAGGGGAGTCGCCGTGGGTGTGGTCAGATGGGACGGTACTGGACCCGAACACACAGTTTACCATCTGGAAAGATGACAGTCAAGCTGAAAAAACGGACAAATGGAATGTCAAATTGAAAGACGGAACCTGGGAAGCAACCGACGGAGCGAAGAAAGATGTCATCTGCGAAGTAGAAATTAGTGAGTACCCTTTGTGCTACAGTGCCGACATTTAATTCCTGCACTAAATGCGCGGGCAGCCCGCACACAATTCAAGACTGCACGCTTAATTGCCACCCATTTTCTTGGACATGGATGCATGGATGACCTCGCAACTGATCAAAGCTTTGATTTGCAAGCTATGTGCGTCTTTGCTGATGAGGTTTTGGGTTTTGGTAGAACGAGGCACTGGCTGACGTCCGGTCGACTGGTGCAGGAATAAAATGTCTCTACCGCACTACAGGCTGGTATCTGGTACTTAGTACACCCTTCCTCGAAGGGGCTGCAAGTCCCAAGTGGTCCAAGTCGTTGCCACTAACTGCTAGCTGCCTATCACCCCTGCACATGTTCCATTGCCAACCGGTTGTATGTGAGAAGATACCAATAACTTGGGGTTAGGCGATGGGTTTTAAGGGGAACTTCGGTTTTATCCACCACATACAACTAGATAGTCAAGATATAGTCACAACGATAAAAGTGACGATAATAGAAATTCCAAATTCCAAATTCAATGAAACTGTCCTGAAAATCGAATCATTAAATGCACAATAATCCGACCTTTCGTTGTACTCTTCATATCCGTTCAATATTTAAGTCCTTGTCAGGATGAGTTGTGAGTTGGTAGTTTTTAAAGTTACATATTTCTGTATTGTGTGATTTACACTTACTCATAGGTAAAGCCAATAAGCATGGAGCACCACAGACCGTCATCAGAGCAGAGTACTAGTTCCTTTGCATAAGTGCCTTGCCTTTGGTTTGCTTAACCCTCATGCTGCTGGTGACTAATTTGGCCATTATAGAATGATTCAAAAAACCTAAAAAAAATGGCTGAAAGCCTGGCCTCCTCTGAGAGTACTCAGCAAGAGCTTTCTAATGAATACAGTCATGACAGGGTTTTAGGTGGTTTTCAAAAACTTTTAGATCATTGTGAATCGGACGAAAGTAGCCTCAGCATTTGAAAGGTTAAGGCTACCATTTCATTTCTGAATACTATCAGTAGATACTTTAATAGGAAGTTAAGTCAGTACGTTTTTAGGAAGCTAGCCTAATATGAATTTGTGACTGGAATGTCTCTTATTACCTAAACAGTGAACTGCCCAGCGCCCTCCTACCCGAACGCTACTTTTAACTCAAGCGACACGGCTTTCGGTGCCTCAGTTGCAGTCAGCTGCATTAACGGCATGGAATGGTCTGACAACGACGTCTCCAAGGACATCACCTGCATCTGTCCGGGCGTCTGGTCACCCGATCCAACAACTGGGGGAACCCTTCAGTGTATAGGTAAATGTCTAAATGTTTTTTTGTACTGCATGGTACAATGGTGCAGGTGTGAACAGCAGAAAAAAATTCCGCTTTTTTCTTTGGAAAACAATATTTTTTCATTGTTTTTCCAAAAAAGCAGGATTTTTTTCTGTCGTTAACAACTGAACCATCGTATTATAGCAGTATATTGTGTTGTGTTGTATTGTATTGTATTGTATTGTATTGTGTAACTGTATGTGCCGAAGTGTCTGATTTTATGATCGAATTAACAGAGAAAGGATCTTGACGGTCCAGATATGTGTTAATATTGCATTGAACTGCATTATACTTTGATATAACGTATGGTATAATATAGCATAGTTTTGCATGGTATTGTTTGTTAGTGTATAGACATGTAGTGTAGTCCAGCGTATGTAGTGTAATGTAGTGTATTGCAATGTTTTTTCATAAGTTACTTCCTGTTTGAAAGTGAGGTACAGCTTGTGATTTACCCGAGTTGATCAGTATCGCACTCAGAGCTGCATCTCATGGGATACCGATGACTGAGGGTGGATAGTATGCTGTAGCTCACTTATTCAAACACGTCGTATAGACCTAGTATAAACCTGCTCGCTGACCAACCTTTTCATTGAATCTTTTATCCTGTGAATAGAATTCAAGAGTAACAATGACTAGGCTGAGAGGTGGTATTCATTTCAAGGTGTGATATCGATTTCAAAACGAGGCTGAGGTCTGATATCAAAACGAGGCTGTGAAAAAATAATCAACAGATTGGTAATCGCTACATGACTGACACATATTATCAGTTAGCATTAATTTGCCCAGCCCACTCACAATATACAGTTAATCCAAACGTACAGTGCAGAGGGCTGTCAATGCATGTTCCGCCTTAAAACGCTAAGAGAATCAGTAAACATGCACCCCCACTTATCACCTGCTCTGCTGTAATTCGCTATGCTGATTGGTCGATAGGTGTTAGATCTGGAGCCGTTCACACTTTGTAGATTCAATATCGAACGGCATAATTCAATATAACCACTTGGGAAGCAGCCTCGTTCTGACCTCCTAAGTTATTTAAAAAACCTTTGAGATGTATTTATTATTTTTTCTTAGCATAAAAAACACGTGATAAATTCGTTAGGCACTGTAGGAAAGTCCAATTACGCCTGCTATCCGCCCTCAGTCATCCAGATCCAACTCGGTTAGGCCTCGTGAGATCTGGATTACTTCGGTTGGATAGCAGACCGGATTGCACTTTCCAACAGGGCGTTACTGATAATAGGCAAGTTCCGTTATCCCGTGTACGGCCCCGGATGAATTTGATGGTCAACTGAAGATGTGGAAACAGAGGGCTGGCGCTTAAATAGCATGTTGTGGTGCACTTGTCAGACTTCTTTCCTTCTTTAAATTATCAGGCCCCTTCCAAAGGTATTCTTGACATTTCTTTTCTATAATCTTCATGAATATGTACACAATTACTAAAGGAAATGAAGATGATTGCTGTTCCCAGTACTGCTAGTCACTTCCTTTGTTTACTACCTTGTGTCCCATGGGGTCTAGATGTGTAATGCCAATTGGACAAGGTCAATTACCCTGTGTGTCCCTTTCCTTTACTTACTTTTGTTATTACCCTAGGGACCTAGGCATAAGACAAAACCTCAGTTGTAACACAACTAACAAAATCCTGCACAGTCTATTCTCAGTGGATTAATAAAGACCATGTTGAGGTACCTATAGATATGGCCATTCACCCTGAAAGTTAGCTGTTAGGGTTGCTAAAGTCTGTACATCAGATCAAAATAATGAAGAGTATGATTATTAATCATAAGTCGTTAAGAGAAGGTTGGTAATGAGTAAATGAAAATGTCATTGATTCTATCACAAATAAAAGAAAGGGTCATTTGCAATTTGAGATATTTTGACTTCAACCTTTCTCTATATTGCAGTACTATTTAGAAATGTATTTCTTCCCAGTGAAAATGGGGTCATGACTGACTAAAACCTTAGCTGTTTCAATTTTGTAAGTTAGGGAATGATATTTACCCTTCTCATGCTGGCTTAATATTAAACATTTATTGCATACACCTGTGCTTATATTCGTTGAGTAACTGAATGAAGGTAAATCATGTTGAGACTAGTAAATGTATACCAATAAAGTAAATAAATCCCGAAATTGATAAATTGCAAGAACACTCAGTCTGCTTGAAATAAGAGATTCATGAAAATTGGTTACCAGATATTATATCCTTGAAGAAAGCAAGACTAGATGCAATAGGAGTCGCATGGAGCATGATAAAAGGTGTATCAATTGTGACCGTTTCTTTTTTTGAAGAAGTGTGAGAGATTATGCACACCTATTTCACAAGTACCCAAACCTTCTAAAAAAGCATCCCTCTTCAGAACCTTGTTAACTGTACTCTGAAGTAATCCTGACTGCAGTGTGTGATTCCTGGCATAATCCTCGTCAGTGAAGTGGTCTGAACATACATATGCATACTTCAGGACAGGTGGGTTTAAAAGTTTCATGGATGCTAATCACTGTTTTTGTCTAAATTCACTACTAGGAAATCTATGAAAGCTTTCTCCACTACCGTGTCTTTTTTTACAACCAATTGCTGCACATGATTTCACCATTTTCTTGTTTGATATACGTTTTTATGCAACTTGTGCAAAGAGCTCTTGTCAGGAGCACTGCTGTTAGATACACTGCCCAGAGGTAGCTTGGAGACAGGATGTGATCCCTGCCACCCAATTGTGTCACAGCTGATAGCACTTGAAAAACATGGCCGCACCCAGTGGCTGGCAGAGGCTGTCCAGGAGGATGACAATACGCAAAAATCTCCCCTCATGGGATCACCGAGAGAAAAGGAATGGTAGCATCATGTTCTTGAAGTGTATTACTTTCATATAGGCTGATATGTTTGTGAGCCTTTAGGGCCCCTTTAAATTGATAATCCACAAAGACATTGATTGCAACATTGAGTTAAATATGTTAACTCAACATTGACCAAGCAGTTTTAAAAAATTCGCCGGTTTTGATGTAGAAATTTCAAATTTAAAAATAGGCTCCGTTTAGCAGAGATGATCGCCACTTGATTTCTTTAATCAGCTACGGCGTAGCCGTAGTCCCGTCGTAGAGGTTTCGTATTTTTACCCACCCGCCTCCGCCTACGGCTCCGTACAAGCTCAGCCGTTCCCGGGGCCGTTCACGGGATAGCGGAATCTGCCTAATATTCCACCCTTCCCGCAAGCGGATGCTTAGACTCGTATATCGAATCACCATTTTCATTTTGTGTATCAATTTAGTATTGAAGTTTATCATAACAAAACAAACAATACAAATGCTAACTACATGATTTATCTATGCCCGCAGCATCGACATCCAGTGGAGGTAGTACATCTAGTGGAGATGGTACAACATCCGGTGGAGATAGTACAACATCCAGTGGAGGTGGTACAGCATCCAGTGGAGATGGTTCAACATCCACTGGAGACGGTACAACATCCAATGGAGGTGGTGCAGGTAAGTTAGATACAAGGAGGTAGTACATTTCATATATAGCTTTCTATATCTATCCATCAATCTATCTATCTATCTATCTATCTATCTACATATATATCAATCTCTCTCTCTCTCTCTCTCTCTCTCTCTCTCTCTCTCTCTCTCTCTCTCTCTCTCTCTCTATATATATATATATATATATATATATATATATATATATATATATATATATATACACCTACACACACACACACACACACATATATATACATATATATATATATATATATATATATATATATATATATATATACATATATATATATATATATATATATATATATATATATATATATATATATATATATATATATATATATATATATATATATATATATATATATATATAGGGGACACCGTTGCAAGAAGATCCTACACATACTAAACACATATATATAT
>OZ012691.1:18136333-18221333 GCA_963942565.1 Maea johnstoni
ATATATATATATTATATATATATATATATATTATATATATATATATATATAATATATATATATATATATATATATATATAATATATATATATATTATATATATATATATATACTATATATATATATATTATATATATATATATATATATATATATATATATATATATATATATAGTATATATATATATATATATATATATATATATATATATATATATATATATATATATAATATATATATATATAATATATATATATATATATATATATATATATATATATATATATATATATATATATATATATATATATATATATATATATATATATATATATATATATATATATATATATATATATATATATATATTTATAAATATATATAAGTATATATCCCTTTCACGTAATGATATTAGCCATTAATTCATTCACAGCTCTTGTAAAAGCAAACGTACACCTGGGACATAGTAAAGGACTCCAAGAATACCGCTAAACCAGTATTCTTCAGAATACCGGATTCCGAAGTATTTTGTGTCACTCAAGGACATTATATCAATATATGGTGGACAACAGGATGATTTTTTTTCCAGAATTTACTCTCTACCAACGTCCATGGAATTGTAAGAATTTCGATATACATGTATCATCTCCAATATGTCTCAAAACATCCCTAATACATGGTTCCAAATATTTCAAATAGCTGTAGAAAGTTTCTTACTAGTCTATACCATATGCTGTAAAAGTACTTGATATGGTGAGAATCCCTATTATTATCCCCAAAAACTATCTAAAAAGAAATGCTAATCAGGACTCACCTATAAATTTCCCTAAAGTAGCTCCAATGCTTTATTGTCGAGTTAGAGAAAGTGTCGCCAAATAGCCAGAAAGCATGTTTTGCAAGGAACCTGAGCACTAACGTGTTGAACAATCTGCTCGTTACTCAATATTTGCTTGAGTATGACCAAACTTTTCAAACCTTTAGGAGCCAATCAACAGATCAAATGATAAGGTCTTGATACTGGCCTGCCATTGCAGTTCAGTAATTTACCAGATTTAATAGGCTAGAAATTATGAAAAAAAGTTTTATGATTTATCTTACATTCTATTCCTTCTCCATCGTCAGGAATATCATAGCCATCTTTAAATTTTATATATACCTAAAGTCGTTTCTGAACGATTGTAATGTATCCTTTTCGGATCTCCATATTCCGTTTGCAAGTTGCGCCCGAAGCTATAATTCTATGATAATTGCGAATATTCCATAAATGCGTCATTTTAATGGTGTTTTCCGGGCCCGCGCTGACCTATGATGTCATATAATAGTATCACTCATAATGTTTCATTTTTATGATCTAAATATCATCTTTAACATCATGTAGGATCTTGTATATTTATGGAGTAAATGTTATCAATGTCAAGTAGTGTGAACCCTTTTTGAAATAAGGAGATCTAATTTCAGAAGCAAAACATATCAGCACTGCTACTGTTCGCTTCTTTAAACTAAAAGCCCTTGATTTCATGCGATTCAGTTCACTATAAATGCAGTTTTCGTGTGTGTTATTTGATGTCTTGTAATGACGTGTTCGATAAACTGTACAATACAATACAATACAATGGGGGGATATATTGAAAGTAACAGATTGTTTAATGATGTGTATCTTTACTCAATTTGCATATGCCCAAAATACATACAATAATCACAAAAATAAGAAAACCCGACGATAAAGAAACGAAGAAAAGCACAGACATATGGAGCACCATATTGACATAGACCTCTCTTAGTAATAAATTACTTTCAGAAATGCAAACATAAACATTACTTTCAGTAATGCAAACATTAACATTAATTATATAAGCATAACTCACTCAATTGACCTAAGATATGTCATAATCCAAGTATTCAGTCCTGGCCCCAGGCCAAATAAAACCAATCGCAGGAAATACTCCAAAACACTGAGTATTCACTGAGCTATCTTCTCAATATTTTATAGATTGTCCTCCTTTTTATGTTTTACTTGTATTTACAATATGGTTTCATATCAACTTTGATGAATATTTGTTTTATCTTAAGTCGTTACCGTGACATACGAGCAGCACAACTCTATTTCCTCACATTCTTCACCTTGTATCTATATACAGGAACGCACTAAAAATATATATATATATTTTTAATGAAAAACATTCGCCCGTTCAATATGTATCTTATCAATCTAGTTTTAAGAAGAGTGAGCACGTAGGAATTTTCAGTTTTCAAACTGAATTATCTAGTGATTTTATTCTGTTTTATCAGGCAGAATCCATTTATTTTAGGTCACTGGTTTTATCAGTCATTTCATTATCATCATTGTAATTCATTCTTTACTTTAGAAGTGTTTTATTTTCTTTTTCCCACGATTCATGGGTAACGTGGTTCACTTTCCTCGAACTCCGTGTTTTTCGTTTCTGCAGCAGAGAGAGAGAGAGAGAGAGAGAGAGAGAGAGAGAGAGAGAGAGAGAGAGAGAGAGGTCCAACTAGCTCAAGCCACCAGTGACATCTATCGGTAGATTAATGAACTAAAATTGAAAGGTCAAGGACGAACGAGCTGGCGCCTTGTGTCGTTTCATATTGCGTTGCTAAATTTTACAGTAGCGCAGTAGAAGAGGGACAAAGAGCCAATTACCTACATCCTGTTTTGTTTATCATTGGAGCCCATCACTATCATTAGCTGATAAATGGTTGATTTCGCTCATCAAATGGAACCAGCTTTTGCTAAAACCCATCCTTAATGAGTGCTAAGAAGGATCTGTCGATTCCTAAACCACAAGATGCGCCCATGTCCATATCGTTGGTTGTGGTACGCCTCGAAATTGAAGACAAGGCAGAACTTCCTAAGGATTTGTGGTATTCAGGTAAGTCATTTCTTACCTGCTAAGCTTTGTTTTAAACTTATTTAAATTAATCATCGAAATTAGATAATCATAATGATATCTGAATAATATCTGAATAAAAGCTACCTTAAGTCCAGGGAAGGTTTCAATAGAAATAGGAGTAAAATACACTTTAAAATATATTGAGGGTGAATGGAAATGGATATGACATTTTGAAATCACAACAAGAGCATAAATTGTTTTGGGTAATAATAAATATTTGATAATAACATATTTATTTACAAGTAATAACAATGTCAATAATCATATGCATATGCATAATGATAATTGATATATACCATAACTCTGTATTACAGATGATGTAGAAATATTCTATATACCGTAACGTTAGATATATCTATTTATAGATATACCTTTGATTGTTGCAATTTTAATTCATTAGATAAATATATTAACAAGTATATACATACAATTACCTTAGGCTGACCTGAAATAGCGCCTAAACGAATAAGATATACTATGCTTGTACACTTGTAACAAATAGGGAGGGATATGTGTTGGGTTTTTTAACTTGAATAATTAATAAATTTGACAGAGCTATACTACGAAGTAGCGTATAGTTCCGTTGCTGTTAGCCGGCGACGAGAAACCCGTAACAGCGTCCCGTTGTTAGGGTATGACGTCACAATACAGGAAGTGCACGAGAGAGATGCGCGCGCACTCTAAACCGCCATTACAGCATGATATATTCGATGTGAGGTTAGGGTAAGCTTTATTGTGTTTCAAAATACGTCTGGGTCCGTACGACCACCAAACGTATGATTTCTGATTTCATATTTTAACCAGCTGTAAACTGTCATGTATTCCATGGCTGGTGTATGCACATATTAATATGATGCTGGCAGCGAGCGTGAAGCTTCGAATGATTTCATTTTTTTTCGTACTGACCAAAAGATAGCATAGATTGACTGACAATTAATGGCATAAACATCATTATGATTTCAACCTACAGGTCGCAAAATCTTCATTTTGCAACAAATGTAAAAGATAATTAAATGACTAATGGATCGTGGCGGTTCTAACGATTCAAACCGCATTAAGATTGATCCACGGAAAAGCGAGAAATTAATGTTTACTGTGAACATATCTAGTCCAACACCTTGGCTCCTCTCCCCGCTACTAATAATCATGAAGTCGCGTGAATATTTGTTACTTTTATTGCAATGCGTAGCTGCTTGTGTCGCGAGTCAAAACGCTATTTTGATACTATTTTGACAAAGAAACAGTCCATATTCATTATGTGATAAATTAATGTTCAAAACATAAAAAGATCTAGCGACAAAATGTGCTCTTAAAGCAAAAGGTGATGTTAATTGTTAAGACTTTTGTCAATTAAGCGAGACAAGAGACAAACAGACAGTACTTCTGTCTGCGCGTGTGAGTCGCGTGTTGAACCACAACGACTTTCTCTGTCCCTGTATGAATTTCACGGTGACGTCACACACACGCTATTGACTTAATGCTCACTTACGCTCGCTATTAATGATTAAGGAATTTGATATTCCATCCGCTGAAAATGGTATATACTGCCAATGTCTGCATTCTGCCAGCTGTGCCACACTTGGCCTACAGCCTCGTCCAGTACAGCTGGCTTCTTGCAGACATCTGGCCGTATACTATTTTTATAAGACGGATAACTTATAGCTTAGATGAATAAAAGAATGGATCATATGTAGCAAGAGACCAATTACTATATATGCGCTATATAATGATTAATGAAGGCCTTGCTATGCCAGTCGCCACGAATCTGGCCTAAGTGTGAGGTCATTGGAGGCTCAGACCAATGAAGGCTCTCGTACTAAAAGCGCTAGGGAGATAATTCTCTATGTTGAATAATCTTGAACTTTAACTTGAAGTTTAAAGTGATGAGGTGAAAACATTCTGATAATTGGTTTCTTGGTGCGTGATTTTTGAGACTGTCTGTGTGTCCAAATGATGCCCAGACACCCTGCTGGCTAAGATCCTAGGTTGCCTTCTTCTTGACCCAGTTTATGTCTGAAATGCTAAGAGATCACAATTTCAAGGATAGCGCAATACCTCTTAACCCTTTCATGCCTGCATCGGCCAAACACAACCTGACAATTTTGGTGATATCTGTCAGCCAAAGTAAATTTAGAAAACTAATTGAAGGAGAGATTTGTAATCAGAACAATACCGAGAACTTCCTTTTAGATGCTTTGTAAAATCAGACTTAATTTTAAAATTGTTGTCAAAAGTATCAATTGATTCAGACAACACTATCTAGAGGAACTCTCAAGCATTAATGGGGTAAAGAAAGCATGCAAGTGAATTAGTGGTCTGTTGCATTGCCTGGCTTGGACTAAGAGGACTTTAGGCCAGGAACTTAGCCAAAGCCCAGGACAGTGTCTTAGCCAGGATTCAGAAACTGAGTGCCCAAAATTAGCAGAACTTTGTAAAATTTTTGGGTGTCCAAATTTTTAAGGGGGATCACAATATACTCATATTTCAACCATAAACATGTATAAATTCATCAAAATAAGGCATGATATCATTAAACAGTGTCATGGGAATTGAAAGGACATGAAAAAATTCAATTATAAGCTTGAGATTTTTAGAAATTCCACACAATTTTTTTGGGTGTCCTGAGGGGTTCTTTTTAAGGGTTTGGGTGTCCAAAAAAGCACCCAGACGCCCTGCTGGCTAAGACCATGGCCCAGGACTTGTCCAGCATGTCATTATGGACAGGCAGTTTCATGAAAACCTCCTTTTTGGACAGGCAAAATTTTCTATAAAGAATTTTCAATTTTGACTTTTTGGGGTATAACTAAATATTTTTCTAACATACCATCTTCAAGGTCCTAGCCAAAGTGTGAATTACCTTGTTTGACACAATAGGCTATGAAATGTTTGTTGGTGTAAGGTTTAAACTAGATTAGTAGCTAAATTTGAATGGTCAAAAGTTTTGGAATTTTCTTGTTTTGACCGGTGGCTAAGACAGTGCTTTAGGGTTATCCGTAGTTGTGACCCTAGCGAGCATTGTCTGCAGATATTTTTCTGAGTGAAGTTTTAACTCTTTTGCTGTAGCTGAGAACTTTGACGCTGCACTGAGTGAGGAGTCTAAGTCTGCGAAGCTGACGTACGCGCAGGCGGCCAGTATCAAGCCCTGCTCGGAGGACACGGGGAGCAAGTTCCGCGGACGCAGAGAGCCCCGCACCATTATCATAGAGACACATGTGAATGAAGGTAGGCAGCAAATTTTCATTGAAGGGTTAGTATTAAACCCAAAAATCATTACCTGTACCCTTATGGAAGAGCTCCTTTCAAGCTTTGATATGAACCATCATTTGCTGATGTAGCCTGTCTAGAATTGGAGATATTCGCATTCGAACATGTCAAATTTAAGCAATGTTGGCTTCTACTGTCCAGAGGTCCATTGGGGCACCACGTTGCCCGAGTATTTTGGTGATATCTTTATCAAAAGCAGTTGTGAGAAATAATTTGAAGGAGAAATGGTATTTCATGATTATTAGTTGAAATCCAATCTATATTGTAAGAAAAAAGATATTCATGAAAGTTGACTCAAGTTTAGATACCAAGTTTTGACACTTATTTCTCTATGAACACCTAGGGATATTTTTAATTGATTGGCGAACATTCTTTTTTTCTTCTACCTGAAAGTAATTTTTACCAAAAACAACTTCTCAGTGGCCTATGAAATTATTGTCTTGTTTCCCTGAAATTAAAAAAAAATGATTGGATAACAGTCAAAATAGAGAAATATTTGCAGGGGAGCTATTGTTAGTAATCGGATAAAAGTCCTTTCTCCAATATCATACCAACAATGAATTCATGATAAAAACATGCAAACAGCTAGTATTTATTGGGACATAAGGGCAGGGCTATTACTACATGTGTCACTCTTTGGGCTACCACTGTAGAGTCCTTTCTAAGCCTGGCAGAAGAAAGATATCATTTTGTCTCATTCAGTACCTCAGTCAATTCATTTATATTTATTTTTTGACTAGTTCCAATGGAAATGAGTGAAAGCAAGGACTTATTGTTGACGCTAGGGGAAGGAAAAGAGGAGAGAGACATGAGTGGAGGGGTGGAAGAGGGGGCAGCCATCTTGGATGGTAGCCATGATGACCTTTACGCTAAAGAGGCGTCGCCTGCGTACAGTGATACCAGTAGCGCCACCATAGCCAGCAACAGTAGCGAGGCAGCAAGTGAGAACAGTAAAAAGATTGTCCCAGGACCGTCTCGGACTCGCAAATCGCCCGTATCCTCGTATGCCTCCGTGACGGCAAGCGAGAGTCGATTTTCTCCGATCGAGAGTCGCCAGTCGTCGGTGACCTCTGATGATGGCATTTCTTCACGACCGGGCAGCGGCAGTGCCAGACTGAAGAGCCACAGCCCGACCATGAAGGAACCGCCCGCGGTGCATTTCTTCTCCGGCAACCCCATGGTGGAGACCACGGAGGGCATCATGCATCTCTATAAGGACAAGTGAGTGGATTTAAAGAAGGGATAAGTACCGGTACTTAATACAATACCAAATACCGATATTGAATGGGAAAATGTCATATCGTTTAGATTTGAAATATGTACAAAATTTACTTCACTGCTACCCAGACTTCTCTGTACAAAAGTATTTCACTATTTATAAGCGAAATTCCTGAGTTAACAGTGCTAAATGAAACAAAACTAGGCACCTATAAGGCAGACAGTATTTATTTTTTTAAATGTTGCGTTATCGCAACTTAGGGGTTGAAATTCTTCTAGTAATCATTTGACAAGTTGGTTCCGGCAGTGAAACATCAGAGATGTGAACACTTTGAGACTAGGGCAAAAGCATTCACAGAAGGGGGTGTTCACATCTCAGAGGACTTTTCATGATGTAAAAGAGATACATGGGTTAGGGAAATTGTGGCCACATTAGGAGTTGTTTACGTACATCTCAGGGTTGTTCACAATGAAAGGTTTTACTGTATATTTTGTTTTCCTCTGTTCGTCAGCCAGGAGACGTCGCTGTCGCCGGATGTGGCGAGGAGTGACATGGTCTGCATCCTAGCTGTCCCCGCATCCATGAACTCACAGGATCTACTGCAGTTCACCGCATCCGTCGCGTAAGTATGCTCAACCTACAGCCACCTCAAAAGGGTCTAAGGCTTAAAAAAAATGTTTTCTGTAATGGTCAGAAAGGTACATATCAAGATGTGATACTTTAAAAGTGTATTAACCCTTCCAATGTTAAGGCTACTTTCGTCCAAAGGACAAGGATGCAAAAAAAATTCAAAACCATCTAAACCCTGTCTTGTTGGTTTCATTGGATAGCTCTTGCAGATCACTCAGATGAGTACCCATGTGCCAGGGTTTCAGTAATTTTTCCAGGTTTTTGCATAATTTTGTATTGGCAAAATTAGCCACCAGCAGCATAAGGGTTAAATCAGAAGATGTGTTATCCCATTCATGCTTTAGAGTTAGAGGAACTAAGATATTTTAAGAATTAAATTCAGAATTATGAAAGGTCTTAAGTATATTTGAACGAGGGTTGTTGGTAATGTTATGTATGGCTTTTTGCCTCGAAATATTTCCCCAACTTTATTTTTGCATGCAGTATTTCACCAATAGTGTCAGACTGCTTTTGGCCATTTTGAGCATTAATGGGTTAAGATTTCTGAGTATAGAATTTATTCAAGAGAACTTTATTTGAATGGTTTTATTTTTTCAGGCCGGGCATTGAGCACATGCGCATCATTAGAGATGCCACTCCCAGTCAGTACATGGTGCTCATCAAGTTTAGGAACCAGGTAGGTACAGAGCTGGTTAGAAACACAGTGTAGGCGGGACAAGTTTGCAACCGAATCACAGAAAAGGACATTTTAGCATTGACACTGTAGATATTAAGAATGCTAAATAAATTTAGATGATTTTTTTTAAAATCCTCCTCTAATCTTGGTCCCCCGCTGATCTATTCAACTTATGGTAATAGGGATTGGCATCCTAAAAGATTTCACGATATGATACAATGCCGATATTTCTTTGACAATATGTTACCTTAACTATGTTTTAACGGTATTCCCAGGGACCATATTTTGTTAAACTTAGCACTGTCAATCTTCAGTCAATCCCTACTTATGGAACACACATACAGGAAGTGACCTTAACCAATCATTGGTAGGTTTAATGATATTATAGCTGGAAGTGAGTAATTATGTGACTACAGTTAATAAAATCCCGTTTTAACAAAAAGTGTATGATTTTGTTTAAAAGGTGTCTTAGCTTTCCCACTCTTGGTAGGTAATTTCTAACTCTTAACCATAATCATTTTGCCTTTCAGAAAACTGCTGATGAATTTTACAAGGTGTACAATAACATGCCGTTTAACTCTATAGAGCCGGAGATCTGTCACCTCGTGTACGTGGCCAGGGTAGAAGCTATCAAGGCCTCAGAGGTGAGTAACATCTAGAACCATTACAATAACATGCCATTTAACTCTATAGAGCCGGAGATCTGTCACCTTGTGTACGTGGCCAGGGTAGAGGCTATCAAGGCCTCAGAGGTGAGTACCTCTAGAACCATTACAATAACATGCCGTTTAACTCTATAGAGCCGGAGATCTGTCACCTCGTGTACGTGGCCAGGGTAGAAGCTATCAAGGCTTCAGAGGTGAGTAACATCTAGAACCATTACAATAACATGCCGTTTAACTCTATAGAGCCGGAGATCTGTCACCTCGTGTACGTGGCCAGGGTAGAGGCTATCAAGGCTTCAGAGGTGAGTAACATCTAGAACCATTACAATAACATGCCGTTTAACTCTATAGAGCCGGAGATCTGTCACCTCGTGTACGTGGCCAGGGTAGAAGCTATCAAGGCTTCAGAGGTGAGTAACATCTAGAACCACTACAATAACATGCCGTTTAACTCTATAGAGCCGGAGATCTGTCACCTCGTGTACGTGGCCAGGGTAGAAGCTATCAAGGCTTCAGAGGTGAGTAACATCTAGAACCACTACAATAACATGCCGTTTAACTCTATAGAGCCTGAGATCTGTCACCTGGTGTACGTGGCCAGGGTAGAGGCTATCAAGGCCTCAGAGGTGAGTAACATCTAGAACCACTACAATAACATGCCGTTTAACTCTATAGAGCCTGAGATCTGTCACCTCGTGTACGTGGCCAGGGTAGAGGCTATCAAGGCCTCAGAGGTGAGTAATATCTAGAACCACTACATTAACATGCCGTTTAACTCTATAGAGCCTGAGATCTGTCACCTCGTGTACGTGGCCAGGGTAGAGGCTATCAAGGCCTCAGAGGTGAGTAATATCTAGAACCACTACAATAACATGCCGTTTAACTCTATAGAGCCGGAGATCTGTCACCTCGTGTACGTGGCCAGGGTAGAGGCTATCAAAGCCTCAGAGGTGAGTAACATCTAGAACCATTACAATAACATGCCGTTTAACTCTATAGAGCCTGAGATCTGTCACCTCGTGTACGTGGCCAGGGTAGAGGCTATCAAGGCCTCAGAGGTGAGTAACATCTAGAACCATTACAATAACATGCCGTTTAACTCTATAGAGCCGGAGATCTGTCACCTGGTGTACGTGGCCAGGGTAGAGGCTATCAAGGCCTCAGAGGTGAGTAACATCTAGAACCACTACAATAACATGCCGTTTAACTCTATAGAGCCTGAGATCTGTCACCTCGTGTACGTGGCCAGGGTAGAGGCTATCAAGGCCTCAGAGGTGAGTAATATCTAGAACCATTACAATAACATGCCGTTTAACTCTATAGAGCCGGAGATCTGTCACCTCGTGTACGTGGCCAGGGTAGAGGCTATCAGAGCCTCAGAGGTGAGTAACATCTAGAACCATTACAATAACATGCCGTTTAACTCTATAGAGCCGGAGATCTGTCACCTCGTGTACATGGCCAGGGTAGAAGCTATCAAGGCCTCAGAGGTGAGTAACATCTAGAACCATTACAATAACATGCCGTTTAACTCTATAGAGCCGGAGATCTGTCACCTCGTGTACGTGGCCAGGGTAGAGGCTATCAAGGCCTCAGAGGTGAGTAACATCTAGAACCATTACAATAACATGCCGTTTAACTCTATAGAGCCGGAGATCTGTCACCTCGTGTACGTGGCCAGGGTAGAGGCTATCAAGGCCTCAGAGGTGAGTAACATCTAGAACCACTACAATAACATGCCGTTTAACTCTATAGAGCCGGAGATCTGTCACCTCGTGTACGTGGCCAGGGTAGAGGCTATCAAGGCCTCAGAGGTGAGTAACATCTAGAACCACTACAATAACATGCCGTTTAACTCTATAGAGCCTGAGATCTGTCACCTCGTGTACGTGGCCAGGGTAGAGGCTATCAAGGCCTCAGAGGTGAGTAACATCTAGAACCACTACAATAACATGCCGTTTAACTCTATAGAGCCGGAGATCTGTCACCTCGTGTACGTGGCCAGGGTAGAGGCTATCAAAGCCTCAGAGGTGAGTAACATCTAGAACCATTACAATAACATGCCGTTTAACTCTATAGAGCCTGAGATCTGTCACCTCGTGTACGTGGCCAGGGTAGAGGCTATCAAGGCCTCAGAGGTGAGTAACATCTAGAACCACTACAATAACATGCCGTTTAACTCTATAGAGCCGGAGATCTGTCACCTCGTGTACGTGGCCAGGGTAGAGGCTATCAAGGCCTCAGAGGTGAGTAACATCTAGAACCATTACAATAACATGCCGTTTAACTCTATAGAGCCGGAGATCTGTCACCTGGTGTACGTGGCCAGGGTAGAGGCTATCAAGGCCTCAGAGGTGAGTAACATCTAGAACCACTACAATAACATGCCGTTTAACTCTATAGAGCCTGAGATCTGTCACCTCGTGTACGTGGCCAGGGTAGAGGCTATCAAGGCCTCAGAGGTGAGTAATATCTAGAACCATTACAATAACATGCCGTTTAACTCTATAGAGCCGGAGATCTGTCACCTCGTGTACGTGGCCAGGGTAGAGGCTATCAAAGCCTCAGAGGTGAGTAACATCTAGAACCACTACAATAACATGCCGTTTAACTCTATAGAGCCGGAGATCTGTCACCTCGTGTACGTGGCCAGGGTAGAGGCTATCAAGGCCTCAGAGGTGAGTAACATCTAGAACCATTACAATAACATGCCGTTTAACTCTATAGAGCCGGAGATCTGTCACCTCGTGTACATGGCCAGGGTAGAGGCTATCAAGGCCTCAGAGGTGAGTATCCCTAGAAAACCATAACGAGAATACTGAAATGTCTAAAACCTTTGCGACATGTCTCATTGTCAACCTTTTAGGGCACATTCTTATTTGTGGAATTGAATGTACATAATTCATAACAAATACATCATTTACATAGAGGTTTATATATTTAAGATATTGGAAATAATCTTGCTTACAGATTCATACTAACCATCATTATGTAAGACTCATTCATTTTGTAAATTTAGTTTAGATTGTTTATTCTTTTATCATTGCTACGCAATAAGTTGAATTAATACTCTTCCCCTCATATTTTATCTTACATTACTTGATATTATTACCCTTGTTTTCAGGGTGCGTCTTTGCCTGTTCTGGGACTGACGGAGCTGCCCAAGTGTACAATATGCCTGGAGAGAATGGTAAGTATCCCAGAATGAACTGCTGCTTGTCATTTTCTCAAATACAGATCCCCTCTGGTCATCAAAGCACTTCTAAAGATAATCTTAGCAAGCTGGGTGTCAGGGCATCATTTGGACACCCAAACCTTCAAAAATGTCCTCTCAGGACATTCAAATATTTTTGTGGGTAATTTCTTTAAGTGTCATTCTCAAGCATAAAATTGAATTCTTTCACCACAATATAAATTCCATGACATTTTATAAAGGTATTATGCCTTCAAAGAGTAATTACATGTTTATGTTTGTAATCTGAGTCTATTGTGGTCTCCTTTAAAAAAAGGAAGCCCAAAGAGATTGCAATTGGCAATTGTGGACACCCACCCAGTCTCTACGTCCTGGCTAAGTTCTGCCTCTGAACATTTAACTTGTGTAATGATAGTGAAATCTGCATATATCGTATACTTCTGAATGTTGAACCTCTGATATGCCTCAAAACGCAGTAGAGCAGTATTCTGTCCGTTAGCTGCATCTCTATATTGAAAACCTTCAAACATTTATGATTTAACAC
The DNA here is from genome assembly GCA_963942565.1 of Maea johnstoni. Lineage (NCBI taxonomy): Eukaryota > Metazoa > Annelida > Polychaeta > Spionida > Magelonidae > Maea > Maea johnstoni. The sequence goes on from OZ012691.1 coordinate 18,149,435, forward strand.
TTCTGAATTGTGAGTCCTCTTCTTCAGCAAATAAGGCAAGAGATCTGTACAGTGATGCCTTGACAGGGGTATCCATCTGTTTGCATTGAATCAATAAAACCCTCTTACGCTAAGTAAATTATTGGACTGCATGGCCAGTAGGGCCTTGAAATACTTTCAAATGGATAATTTTATGCAGATTTCGTTATAATAGATAACAAAAACCACTTTCCCTTGAAATCCTATACTTAAGGAATTTCACACATTTAGTATGCCAGGCTTACTTTGCAAGACACTTGATATAAGACTGATTCATTCAGGTCCAGTCCCACTCATCACCAAGTTTATAAAATACACCACATCCTCAATGAAATGCTAAATACCCTTCCAATTCCCATGCAGGATTGACTGAAATTCTTTAAACATCTAACATTTCCTGACTTACTTGATATGCCAATATCAAAATCATGCTTATAGTATTGCACAGTACCAGATGATCTGTGTTTTGATTTTCTTTTCTTCTTGTTATTTTCAGGATGAGTCTGTTGATGGAATTCTGACCATTCTGTGTAATCATTCCTTCCACGGCTCGTGCCTCTACAAGTGGGGAGACACAAGGTAAGGGCCTGAGTCTAGCACTATCTTCTATGTAATCATTCCTTCCACGGTTCCTGCCTCTACAAGTGGGGAGACACAAGGTAAGGGCCTGAGTCTAGCACTATCTTCTATGTAATCATTCCTTCCACGGTTCCTGCCTCTACAAGTGGGGAGACACAAGGTAAGGGCCTGAGTCTAGCACTATCTTCTATGTAATCATTCCTTCCACGGTTCCTGCCTCTATAAGTGGGGAGACACAAGGTAAGGGGAGCGTGACCCTAGCTTCTAATCTTTCCTTTTTTGACTAACTTCTATAAGATGCAAAATTTTACAAACAATTTAAAAAACAGTTTTTATTTGGTATGAGATAATCTCTCTTGTTTTAGATATTTATGTATGCTTTTGCTCTAATGATGTAAGGCCTTTATTTGGCTGCCACAGAGCTAAATTGGCCTATTCTACCTAGATGTCTAAACCAATTAATGCTCAGAGAGACCAAAAGCAGCCTGATAACGTTGGTTTAATCTTTTGGGCGAAAGCATAGTTGTTAAATATTTTAAGGGGAAAAATTCATGAGAATTCTACCACTGACTCCCCTTTAAATATTTTGCAACACAATTCTTTTATTTCCAAGCTATTGTCAAGAGTATTGAATATCAAAGATCTAGATGATAATCTCAAGAGTAACTTTTAAGCATTAATGGGTTAAGTGTACATTTGTATAAGAGGCTAACTAACCTTTCAAAAGTAATTGTAGTCATAGATCCAGATGATAATTTCAAGAGTAACTATTAAGCATTAATGGATTAAGTGTACATTTGTATAAGAGGCTAACTAACATTTCAAATAGTATTCATAGTTAAGGATCCAGACGATAATTTTAAGAGTAACTTTTAAGCATTAAATGGATACTTGACACTAACTAACCTTTCAAAAGTATTTATAGTCAAAGGTCAAAATGATAATTTCAAAAATTACTTTTAAGCATTAATGGGATCAGTGTACATTTGTGTAAGAGGCGAACTAACGTTTCTCCTGTTTTCCCTGGCAGCTGTCCTGTTTGCCGCTATGTGCAGACACCCGAACAAGTTGCTGATAATCAATGCTTCCAATGTGGTGCACAAGATGTAAGTATGAAATATAGTTTCTATACACTGTAACTTTCATACGGTGAAAACTTAGCAGGTCAGAAGAAAGTGTACAGTTTTTGAATATATGTTCAATTTTTCGCAGGTATCCAGAGAACTTGAATCATTATAATAAGAACTGGAGTTATATTAAGAATATCTACCAGTATGAAAAGGATAACATTTCATCTCCCCTACGTTTATATGAGGAAATATATATATACAAATTTTTTGGGTTGGTCTGTGGTTTCGCCAGGTATAACAAATTCCATCATGAACTACTGGCTGGTCACAATTAAGTTCAAAATCGCTGAACTAGTGCTGATAAACAATTAAATAAGCTTGTTACTGCAAGTAACCTTTTTAAACAATTTGCAGACTTAATTTTAATACAGGTCAGTGTTTTAATTCACAGAGCCCAATTCCAATGTCTTATTTATACAATCTTTTATAATAAACTGGAGAATAAAGTGTAAAATCATATATATTTGATGGAATGTTGTTAAATATCTTGAAATTGAAATTTCTTATTAAAATGCTTCTCATAAATTTGTTATAATGAGGTGATGTACTCAATATTGTATTCCTTAATCTGCATTTAGCGTTCATTTCAGACTAGTATATTCAGACTAGTATATATATATTTGATGAAAATATATATAAGTAATAGGAAAGGGGCCCAATTTCTGGAAATGTTGGTCAAGTTTTTCTTTGTTTGTGTTTCAGAGTCTCTGGATTTGTCTGATCTGTGGCCATGTTGGGTGTGGGCGCTATGTACAAGGACATGCCTATAGGTGCAGTGGATATTTTCAATTATTGACTTTAAAGAAATAAGCATGTTTAGAAATTGCTGGCCAAAACCTGCCATCACTATGTTTAGGGACATGCCTAAAGGTTATTGAGTTAAAAGAAATAGGAATGTTTAGAAATTGCTGGACAAAACTTATAGCTGTCATTATGATCAGGGACATGCCTACGGGTACGGTGGATCTTTTCAATTATTGACTTGAATGAGACCTATTCAAGCTGTTATAAGGTTTATGTATGTGTACTTGTGTCTTGGGTTTTGGTGACTTAATGATGCCTACAACCTTGCCCATAAAACATAGTCTTAGCCAGTAGGATGTTTAGGTGTCATTTGGATGCCTAAACCCTCAAGTATCACCCCCAAGACACGCAAATTTCTTAAAATGTCAATTTCAAGCATATAATTGAAGTTTTCCAACCTCTAAACAATACCCATGACATTGTATGAGGATATTTTGCCCTATTTCACTTAATAAATACATGGATATGGTTGTAATCTGGGTTTGTTGTGGTCTTCCTCGATAAATAGGATGCCCAGAAATTTGACAATTGCCAGTTTTGGGCACCCAGCTTTAAAATCTAGAATCATAGGATAACCATGTTTTCTGTTTGTCAGACATTTCCAGGACACACAGCATTGCTACTCGATGCAGCTGGGCAACAATCGCGTGTGGGATTACGCCGGCGACAACTACGTGCACCGACTCATCCAGAACAAGGGTGACGGAAAACTGGTGGAGGTTGATGAGGGCGGGAACATGGTCCAGGAGGAGAAAATAGACTCCATCACGCTTGAGGTGAACCACTCTTCTTCCAAGGATCTTTTTGAAAATGTTTACTGGCCCTGTAGGACCAGTTGAGGTCTGTTTTTACTGGCCCAAAGCCGTTCTTGGGAATTTTTTACTGACCTGGGGCCAGCGGTTCACCATTAGTGTCAAGCTCGGAGGTTGCATGAGGGGTAAACATGGCATAGGTAGAGAAAAAATAGATTACCTTACTCTGAAGTTTAAATAGATTTTAATTTGTGAGCAGGAAAAAAATTAATGCACACATTTGTCAAGATTATTGATGTATTGTAAATCCTTGCACTATTTTTTAAAGATTATTTATCTATTGTAAATCCTTTTCATTTATATTCTTGTTCCTTTCTCAGTTACATCAAATAATTTTCTTTCCTTTCTCACTTTCAGTGTACATATCTGTTGACCAGTCAGCTTGAGTCTCAGCGAGCATTTTTTGAGGAAAAGATTGCCTTGATTGAGAAAGAATCTGAAGAACAGGTAAGATTAAATTCATTTATTTATCAACCAATTAATAAATAATTACAATTAAAATCATTGATTATAAGCCTTTTATCACTAGAGTGAAATATTAAAGCCTGACTAAATTACTGAAATCCAACTAATAATGAAAAGCTAAAACAGTCTGATTTGTATTTAATACTGACCCTATCCAACTCTCATCTTATACATGGGTGCCTCTGTTTCTGCACCTATCTTTACAATTCTGCACAAGTCCCAGCATTTAAAGATTCTTGTTTCAGAACTTAGAGATGTATTTAAGTATTGTAATCTTTGTGTATTTTGCATGATTAGCGGGAGGAACTTGAGGCCCGTGCCAAAAAGAGTCTGTCTAGCTGTGAGGAACTCGAACGCCGTCTAGAGGAGCTCAAGAAAGAACGGCAAGCGCAGGAGAGAAAAAGCACACTGGTAAGTACACACTTTATAGCAAGAGGATATGGGGCGCTTTGTATTTACCCTCCCTCTAGAGTGATCGGCAAAAAATAAAAATTTATTTTCTCTCCCTAAAATGCGGTTGTGAAGAATAAAAGTTTCTATTTTCTCTTTCACATGGTCGGGAAAAAATAAAGTTTTATTAACCCTCCCTCTAGAGTGGTCGGTAAAAAATATAGTTTTATTATCTCTCCCCAAAAAACAGTCGTGAAAATTTAAAAAAAAATTAATTGCACTTTCACGCTTAGTTTATTGTAACTATTTGACCAAAAAGTCTTTATAGTTTCTTATTTTCATTTTGTTTGTTTGCCAGACAGCATTCACATTTGTGGGCTAAAACTGACAGTTTTGTTGTTTGAATATTTTCAGATGCAGTCGCGTCTGACCAAGGCAATCACTCAACTTCAGGAGGAAAAGGAGTTGAATTCCCATCTGCGCCAAAATCAAAAACAGTGGAGTGAAAAGGTTGTTTCCCTGGAAAAAGAGCTCCACGCAACTATGGAAGTCAAGAATAAGGTAAGGAATGTGCTAAAAAGATTTTAGCCTTCCAATGCTGAGGCTACTTTCGTCCAAAGTGCAAGGTCACAAAGGTTTTTGAAAACCATTTAAACCCTGTCATTGGTATTCATTGGATAAGCTCTCGTTGAGCACTCAGATGAGTACCATGTGCCAGGGTTTCAGTCATTTTTAGGTGTTATGCAACATTTTTGTGTTGGCCAAATTAGCCACCAGCAGCATAAGGGTGAGGAAATAAATACTGATAGAGATTTATTAACATTTACATGTTTATTTCATTTTAAGATGTGCTGGCGAATGTTTCATAACAACCAGTGGTTGATAAGAAACATCAGCCGGCTGATTGAAACAAATGAGGCATTCTCCTTCCTGTCTGCAACATGCCGCAGTGTGGTACAAAGATGCTAGATACAGTCGGCACATCTTAAGTTTTTTTTCTAGATTGTGAAATCTTGTATTCATTTATTTTGTAGGAGATTAAGGATCTTCAGGAGCAGCTTCGCGATGTGATGTTTTACTTCAAGGCTCAGGAGCAGCTCACCAGTACGAACACGGTCTCCCAGGCCGAGATCCAGGAGGGGCAGATTGTAGTCGGAGAATCCCCGCCCCACGCCGGCCCCAAACGCAGGCACAAGAAAGGGGGACGGTGATGATCATACTATAGGTACAAATATCAACATTTACCTACTCATGCTTAAAAAATGCCTCCTTGTAATGGCGTGAAAGGCTGACACAAGAAAAAAGGGGGGGGGGGGGGGGGGGGGGGGGGTGGGGTGATGATCAAACAATAGGTACAAATATCTACATCAGCCCATTCATGCTTATGAGTTCCTCCAGAAAGTGTCGTCTGGATGTCTGATTCTTTGGACATTAATTTTGGCATTGAGAATAATTGTTCAAAACATTTGAAGGAGAGTTGTTGATAATTTTGTGATTAACATTTCTCCATCAAATATTTTCCTAATTATGCTTCTGACTGCAAGATTTGATCAAAAATGTCAGACTGCTTTTGGCTGCTGTGAGCATTAATGGGCTAACCTAATCATGCTTGCAATCGCCTCCTAGTAATGGTGCCAAAAGCAGACACAAGAATAGTAGAAGGGGGAGGTGATCTTCGTCTAAAACTTTGACAACCTCTTAGAAATAAAGAATGACTTCACAGACTATTTGAAGGAGAATTGTTAGACAAATTATGATCAACCATTCTCTTCCAAATATTTTCGGAAATATGCCTCCAGAAGAAAGATATCAACGAAAGAGTGGGAAGGCTTATGGCCTTTTGCATTTGTCTCAGTCATAACATGGGGATACATAGGCAAATCACAGGGGTGTCTAACTGTTGCACCAGCGTGCGACAGTGGCTACAAATTGTGCGACAGGTCAAATCCATCAAGCACTATTATAACTCAGCAAATTATTGTACTGCATGGCCAGTAGAGCCTTTTATTTATTCTCAAATGTATCATTTTATGGAGATTTTGTTTAACTTGCGAACTTCACCATTTTGAATGGCGTTATTTATAGTCCAATCAAGGTCTCCATATGTTGATGTAAGGGAGGTAGTGGTTTATGAAAATTTTGCAAACTATTTGTCGCACTAAAGATGCTGTGGTCCAGGGCTGATCATCTGTGCTCTAGGACATACTCTTAGACATCCCTGAATCCTCACTAAGCCCTTACTCTGGTCTCTGGCTCTAAGATACAAAACCTTCGCATAGCAAGAATCGTTCCTTGTGACATGTTCTTGCCAAAACTTGGTAAGGAAGTTGTAACCCATTCATGCCTGGACCTATGATGGTTAAGAAAATAACTTTGAAATTTTTCAAGAATTCGCAATACATTTAGAGGAGAGCTGGGTTAGCTTCTGATCAATATTTCTCCTTGAAATGTTCTCTTAAAAATGCTCTGGGCATTAAGATATTGCCAATATAGTCAGGACTTTTTTGGGTACTACAGGCATAAATGGGTTAAATATCAATGTATATTATTATAGTACCATGCATATTGATTTTGTATGTAATACTGTTATTACTTGTGCTATGTACAGTCCATATATACATGCACCACACATGTGTAACATATATGACAAATGTAAGTTACTATGATCTCTGTAAGTTGCTGTAAAATATAGTATTGTGTACATTTATAATGTAATTTAAGTGCAGTATTTTATATTTGTTTACTTTCATACTATGTATACCAACTACCCAGCACAGGTGGTCTAACGCAATCAGACAACGGAAATAAGGGTTTTTGAGTTCAAAAGTGATACTCTTAGCTCCCCAAAGCACCCCTTACAAGTTCTATTATCGGTTTAGGCAACGCCAGTGTTTGTACCAGACCTAAATACGAAAACTTACTTTTAAATGTTGGGGGTTCAGGGGCTAATAGGGCATGGGGGTAAGACATGTGTGAGGAAATCCATAGGGATCAGATGTTCGAGTAATGGCGTGCATTTTAATGGATGCGGACTTCAGTGTAGTGGTGCACAAGTTACGCATTAATTAAACTGCTGCAATATTAACGCGGTATACAGTATATGTGCAGGCTTAACCTAGTTACATCTGGAGTGCACTCATAGTCTTACAACTGCCACAATAAGTCATCAAATGGAGTATCAGTTGAGAAATATTTGAAGGGGCAAATGAAACTCAAATATTTCTCAAGATATTGCAAATGCGCCAGATCATGTGTACTTTGCAAAGGTATGAGTTTATTTTTAAGACAAATGGATTGTCTATGGCTTACATGCAGTAATTCATTGAATGTTACAGTGGTTTTATATTTTTGCTGCATGGAGTTGCTGATAGTATACATGAAATGTATAATGCATTGAATAGAAAGTAATGAGTCACAATAATACTGCAAAGGCATAGAGAAAGGCAGGGCCGGACAAACGTTTATTCATTTTTGCTTAACCCATTCATACTAACAGCAGACAAAAATGTTTAGACTATTTTGATAATTTGTTTGTGACCGAAACGTAATTGTGGAAAATATTTTTAAAAAGAACTTTTGACCAGAACCAAACACACAACCCTCCTTTGTATATTTTGTGTTATTATACCTAGTTCCAAAGTTATATTCATGTGTCATAGGTCCAGACTATACTTGTAAACTAGGTCTCCAGGCATGGTGACAATTGTTTGTGTTTGCTCCGACACTTGTGAATACAACTTAACGCCTTCAGTGATAAGGCTACTTTTGTCCAAAGCACAAGGATGAAAAGATTTTTGAAAACCATCTAAACCTTGTTGTGTTGGTATTCATTGGATAGCTCTCACTGAGCACTCTCAGATGTGTACCCATATGCCAGGGTTTCAGGCATTTTTCAGGTTTTTTGCATCAATTTGTATAGGCAAAATTAGCCACTGGCAGCATAAGGTTTAAGAATGTCATAACTTCGAAAAATGAAGAATGTTGAGAGAGTTGCTGTTTAGGAACTGATTAGTATTTCCCAAATATATGTTTTTAAGTTTATCTAGAAAGCTGTCATCAGAAGGTTTGGGTGTTTTTGTGCAGGAATGAATGGAACATTGCTTTATTTTGGAACTCAAGTCCTGCCTTACCTTGATATACTTATGCCAGTGAAACAACACAAAATGCAGTATGAAGGATGAACCAAATAAAACGTTCCCGGTAAAATATGAGAATGTCAGTCAAATGGTGCTACTATGTCTCAGTTAGAGTTGCTTTATGAATGTAGGTCCTGGGTTCTCGTACAAATAATCTCGCTTACCTCAAACTAGCCTACCTAGGATTTTCAAGACAAAACGCTGGTCCCAAATTATTCCTACCTACTTAAATATCATTTACATAAATTGTATTTTGCTTACCTCAGACACTTTTGCTTGATCCCTTTTTTTGTTTGAGTCAAGTGAGGTTACCTGTATCAAGAATGGATTTACCATTTCATTCCAAGAGTTATCCTTGTAAAAAGATGTCTGCATACATGATACTTATGTTAAGGAACTTGATAGTAAAGCGAATGTTTTGATACTTTTTGAAAAAGCATAGTATGTGTAGGTGCAGTTCTGATTAGAATTTCTCCTTTGAACTGTCCTAAAATGCTTCTTGAGTAGGTTATTATAGAGGTATGCTGCTGGCCGCTTCAGGGCTGCTGCAGGCATAAATGGGAGAGGCACTTTTACTAGACTGAAATGTTGTTACAGCGAAGCAATGTGGAAACTCTGGCATTATTCTCTGCTATAGCAACATCTCGGTGTGTTTGGGAGAAAGGATGTAGGACTTTGAAGGTGTTTGACATTCCTAAAGCGAGATTGAGTTAGCATATAACTTGATTTTTCCCTGAATATGGTGGCTGATCCACCCACTGTTGGTAAAGATGTTTTAGTCCTAGTTTGTAACTTCTTGTTTGAATCCTGCACTATTCTGATTAGCAGATTGAACAAAAGAGAGTTGCAGATTGGAAACTAATAAGTATTTCTAAAATATTTTTCAAAAAATGTTTTATCTAGAAAGTTATCATCAAAGAAAAACTTCAGATTTTCCAGGTTGCCATATGAATGTACGGCATTTCATGGCATCTTTGCAAATGAAATTTCCCTTAGACTATTCATTAAGAGAAGGGAATTACTTCCGTGTTCTAGGTTTCTATCATCACCATGACCTTAGCTGTTTAAAAAAATGTTAATCGTAACAAAAAAGTCTATTTTGGTGAAGTGATTGACCATTTTTACCTGTATCATTTCTAGTCCAGAAGGTATCATCGTCACATCAACAATTTGCTGGTGCTTATATCTTCAGTTCTCCTAAGGCACATCTTTTTCAGATGTTATGTTATGCATTTGCCAAGTTATTAAAAACAAGATTGTTTAAATATTCAAAGTTTTTAACACTATGGCAATAGGTGACTGAAAGTGATTTTTGTAACTGAATATCTATCAAATGTTAAACCCATTTAATTTCCAAGTACTCCAAATTGGTCTGATATTTATACTGTGTTATTTACATTTTTACAGTCACTTTTAATTTCATTCATCTCCATCAGCTTCTATTGAAGCATTCTTTTTGCTTGCTGGGCGAGTTAACTCTCAATATTCACATTCACTATATAATATGTTGTGGTGAATTCACGCTAATTATGAAAAACACTTCATACCAAATTGTCAGTACCCATTTGTCTAAACAAGAGAGACATAAGTAAGAATAGATATTTGGCTCCTCAATAAATTATACAAATATTTTTTATAGTGCCTTCTGTATTGTATTTTATTGGCTACCAACATCTAATCAAAATTGTTTCACACTCATTTTTTCAGTGTAATAAAGTAACAGAACAAACGGTTTAACTGTTGGTTGGAGTATCTTGGGTGTTAAAGGGTAACAATGATTGTATGCTATGAATATCAGATGTCAGTTGATATTTCTCTTACAAAAGGCTCATGTACATTGTAAAGTATGTGAATATTTGTGAACTTGCTGCAAATAAAACAAATGCCATGAAATATCATTGGTCTGCTTTTGTTTTTCTAATTTCTACAAATTCAAAGTTTATGAGAGATACTCTCAGAAAATACACAAGAAAATTCAGGTTTTGTGATTTTGAACAAGTATATACTTAATTCTCCTCATTGCACTTCTCATCCTCGCTCGTTTAACTTAACCCATCTAGTGCAACATAGTATGTTTGCGTGTGTAAGAAAACTTACCTAGAGAGTCATGCATGCATATATACATGCAAAATGATAAAATTCATTGCAAGAAAGCGTGATAATGCTCCAAAATTAGCCTATGGGCAGATAAATTGTTTTTTCAAGCCCCCATAACATCTTAGAAAGTCCTATAAAACAAGCAACAGATAGTTTGATGTGTAATAATGTTTATTGTTGGTAAAGCAAAACAAAAAGGAAACCACAACAATCAAGAAAATATCTTTGGAAAATGCTTAAGTCAACTTTTTAATTTAATATCCAGCACCAACATTTCTACGAGCACGATGGTATACCTTCTCACTACATAATGTTATATAATTTGATATGAAGCACTTTGGTTATCAAAGAATATATATTTCAATCCAAAACGAATTAAAGGAAGAGAATAACAGTAGGACTGTCATTGATATGACAAGTATCGATCGATCAAAATAATTTTTCCAATTAATCGAAAAAAATATTATGTCGCTTGTTATGTCAATTAATCGAAACACATTTTTTCAGCCTTTTACGCCATTTTTAGCCAACGCTAATAAGAATTTTGAAGAGAAACTCAAGTATTCAATCAAAAAGTGTTGAGAAAACCTTCATTGTCTTTGTGAGAATCTTAGGATCCTAGCCACAAAAATAGTGTGGAACATGTGAAAATATCCTATTAGTGCAGTTCTTCGAAATCGAATCGAAAAAAAATGGATGTCAATGACAGTCCTAAATAACAGTAAATCAACGCCATGTCCATCAGTAAACGGCAAAAGACAACAAAACAAGGTAACAATACAATATATGCCATCACCGGATACAGGGAATACATTCAATAGTTAAAACAGTTAATATTTAATATTTATCAAGCATATTTAGTATTTGGAACAATTGAGAAGATAACAATATACATGCAATTCATTCACCACAAAAGGGTTAACATTTTTTTAAATGGTTAGGATCCAAGACTATTTCAATCTCTTCTAGTAGACTAAATTGAACTTAATTTGTAAGTGTCACACAATTATTAAAAATGGCATGGTCTCCTCAAACAAAAACCTTTACTTTTAAGCTATTAAAACCAATATTCTACTTCAGCAAATCGCTTATTTCATCATACCTTATTGAAATCTGGGTAAGTGAACATTATAACCCTCAAAAACACTGGACATCTGTAGAGGAGTAGTGAAATCAAGGAATCATGTGATTGAATTCTTTTGTTAAAAATATTGCCATACTGAAAATATTCCTTAAGTTCTAAAACCATTGGAGCATTCTTAAATATAAATGAGTCAATTTAAGAATGCAGAATGTAACAAACAATGAAGTAAAAAGCTTAAACCAAGGCAACGAATGGCCATCTATGACCAATTAGAACACCATCAATTTTCCTTGGACAAGTTAAACACACCATTCCTTTGTATAATTACCAGCACACAGCTTACCAAGGCACTGAACATCAAGTAATACTTCTCCACATCTCATTTTCAATAACAAAGTTGTCATTCCAGTCATCTTTGTAACATAATATCAGTGAGAATTTTCTAAATTTATTTCTTATTTTACTTGCAATCTTGAAGTTCATATATTAACAGCAATTCTTTGATTAGTTTGAATACCTGATTTGCTTCAAATCTTTCATGTGTAAACACAACAACAAAATGATGATATCACACGAGAGGTGATTCAATGATCTCTTTCAGTTGTTTGTGCATTGTTGTACTGTGTAGTTGCTTCTCCATTAATAAGAATTTGAAAATAGATTGTTTCACATAATTTCCACAGGACTTCCATCCATGCCACTTTTTTTTAAACCACTTGGTATGATCATACTTAGTACATAAAAATCACTTTATAGACATTATCAGTCTATCAATATACTCGCATCAGCCATACAAACCACACACTCACATGAACATACACCTTTATCTTTCTCATATATTATATAACTAAACTACTGGTCATCACATTCTATTGAACCATTTTCTTTTTATAGCCCGCCTCTGTCAAATTCAGCTTGCCCTCACTTTACAAGAGGCCCTACTCTAAAATTACTGATTTGGTATATATTACATCATCAAAACCTGAACACGCCAGAGAGAAAAGATACTCAAATCAACCTCAAAATTATGAACCATCATTTGACCATGATGACCTACTATATCAATTTCCACACTGCATGTGTTCATCTAGTTTGTAGCACCATAAACTTAATGCAATTGGCAATTTCTTTTTTCTATGACATCTTTTGAAAAATAGTGGGAATATGTTAATATGAGCAATCCCACAACCCACTGAAATGTTTTATGAATGCATGTTTGATTCAAAATCACCATTGATATTGATATTAATATTTGCTGCAGATATTTTCAATTTATGAACAAGTTTTAAGGACAAGAGTCCAACTAGTGCCTTCAAATTGAATACCGAATCTTGTTAGCATTTGTATTAAATGTACATTTCTATGACTCTCTCTGATAACCATATGTTAGGTATCATCACACATAGATCAGCGCCTGATAAGCTAGACTTTCAGTCTACCTCAAAACCAACTGATAATTATATCATCTATTTTCTAATTGTCTATAGCCTAAATGAATCCATCTGACATTCTAACCAAATCAAAATATACATTTCATGTTATACATCATTGTCTCAGACAATTAGATGTCGACTAAACCAGAAATATTCGCAAAATAACTTAATAAGAGTTGAACTAATCTATACCTACTTTCCTGTAAAGCAAATTTCTAAAATAACCAATTAAGCACTAGATTAGCGATAATTTATGCTTAATGTGTCGAAACACTAGAAACTCGCAAAAGGTCAGCAACTTGTTTCTGCTGGAGATTTTTGAAATATTCAGATGGGCTGCTTAGAATTGTTAACCAGAGACAGACAGAAGTTCTCCTTTCTGCTAGGATAAAAACAGCTCCACACAGTCTGGAGGAGTACCACAAATGCAAATACCCTGAGAAATAAGCTAAATCAAAAGGAAATATTTTAACTTTGTGGCCCAATCCTGCACGAATCAATATTAAAATACTTCTTAATTTATTCTTTTTAATCTGGAATTTGCACACCCATAGCACTTTATTAAAATGCATTGTTATATAGTGCACAATTTGAGGCTTTTGAAAGGGGTGGGGCTTTTGTTTTAGGTAAAAATGACATCTCGAAAATCCTATTTTAGAAAGTGAAGGAGATTTCGTTCAACCCCTGACCATGTGCAATGACTGAAGAGCAAATTGTTTGTCAAATAACTTGGGTTATTGAATGTATCAGCAACCACTGATATTTCCAGAAACATGTTTATTCATCAGGATATTTGCATATACAGCATAATATAATAAGGGTACTAGAGGCAAGAGGAACTTGAAGAACTGTCTTACTGGATATGTAGCCTGCGCCTAACGAAGCAGGTACCGAAACGAAATGTATCCAAGCCCAACACCATCCTTTTGTTTGAATTTACGAAAAGACAATTGTGATCAATTGTCAATGACAAATGAAATAGAATGCACATAATTAAAATATGCTGAAACAAAACGTGTTACATAGCTAGCTTGTCTGTACAGGGAGAAACAGTAGTATATATGGCACACCGAAATGATATTGCTTCAACTAAACCTACAATATCATGCAACACCTGGTAGATCTGTGTAATTTTAGTTCTTTAATTTATGGGATGGGGTCCCAAGCTAACTACTTTCATTTCATTTAAATCTTTCACCTTATTTTATAATCAATCATAGCCTTTTGAAGGTTGAGCACTGTAAGGTGAAACTGAGTTTTGATAAGAGTAATATTATAATTCTGTTGTCTATTGACGAGTCTGTCATACTTATTTGTGGGTTTAAGACTACTGAAAGAAGTTTTCAAATAAATTTTATTTAGGCCTCGACGCTACCTTAAAAAGTTACTGGCCCCATAGAAACAGTAAGATCTAGGATCTACTGGTCCTACAATTCTCTGTTAGTGTCGAGCACTAGCTGTTATTAGTATGAGTTACAAATCGGTGCGTCCAGTAACGGACCTCTCTCGCCCCTGGTGTTCCTCGCAGTTATCGCTGAGAGCAAAGTACACAGCAGCCGCGGTTGCCGATAGCGCCACAAGCCCCAGCAGGAGGGTCACTACAGGATTCGAGGAGCTCTGCTTGATCTCGGCGTTATTTGATTCCACACAGGGATATGGGAAGATTGGATCTGATCCGGTAGATGTGAATGATTTCGCATGAGCCTCTTTCTGAGCTGGGCTAGCCTCTTTCTGAGCGATGGTGTTGGTCGCCTTTTCTCTCTGTTCGCTGATATCCGACATAGTGGCGCATTCTGATGTTTTACGAATCGGCGTCATTGTCCCCGATGTTGATGTTTTGAGCGGAGTTGTGCCAAGCCTCACCGACTGGGTAGCTACAACATCAGTGTTCGTGGTCGCATCCTGTGATCCTTCACCTCCCAGCAAATCAACACCCTTGCTTTTGATCACATGACCAGGTGCCGCTGCTCCCAGCAAATCAACATTCTCGCTTTTGATCACATGACCAGGTGTTTCTGCTCCCAGCAAATCAACATTCTCGCTTTTGATCACATTACCGGGTGCCTCAGCTCCCAGCAAATCAACATCCTCACTTTTGATCACATGACCAGGTGCCTCTGCTCCCAGCAAATCAACATCCTTGCTTTTGATCACATGACTGTATCCCTCTTTAGGTTTGGCCGAGAAGGCGCTTGCCTGCACAGGTTCAATGTGGGCTTCCAGCGAATCCGCTTCATCGTGATAGGTCCCGCTATCGTGAATCAATTCGACTGAGGTGTGCTGGAGGATATCCAGAGGAATACCTTGGGGACTCTCCACCGGCACCGGTTCACTGGCTACCTGTGAGTCTGTGCTTCTTTCCAGACTGAAGGATTGTCCCACAAGCTGGCTGACGAAGCCTGCTATGGGGAGAAGGGAGATACCACCCTGCGTCTGATCATACCTGGCCTCAGGATGACTCAGGGGAAGGGACAAATCTGCAGCAGGAAGAAAATATAATCAATTACATCTAAAAGTGAACATCGTACAGATTATTTAATACATTTTCCATGGTTTAAAACTTAGCGAAAAATGTTTGAAAAATGAAGACCTCCTTTTTTTTTATAAGAATACAACTGCCACTGTTCCATAGTCCTCAAATCTCAAAGGTTTCACGAACATATGGCTGAATTCAAAAGGTTTGTTACCAAAAAACTATATATACTATTTTACCATGCTGGGCAAGTAGTTCATTATTTTTTACTTGCCTGACAGAATTTTTGACTTGCCCGAAAAAAGTTATATCATATGCTAGAAAAGCATGTGTTTTTTTCATGGATTTAATGATTTGAAAAACATTTTCTTTTCAGTTTTGTTGCATTGTTTGCATATTTCTGGGTTTATGTGCCATTTTCTATAAAAAAAATGTTTATACCATTCTTAAATCAGCTAGCCCATAATTCAGGCAACTGAAAACTAAAATGTACCTTTTAAAATGTGCCCTTTTTTCAAATATTCACTTATCGGGGCAAGCGTGCAAGTACCTATGTCGGTGCCTGAATACTATATTAGTAAGAATCATATTCAACATATTCATTTTAAAAGTAATAATGATAATAATATCAATAGGCATTCTTAAAACCCGATTTGGAATGAATTTGAAAGAAAATAATTCAAAAAATAGGCATAAATACCTTTTGACTATAGAAATCCTATTACATCATTAAGGTGGGTTTTTATTTGTCTTTGAATGTGATTCCCATGCATATCCCCATGGCTAAATGTTCCAACAACCCTTACCTTTAAAGGACTGTGGCAGGAACTCTAGGCGCACAATTTCCTCCACAGTTGATTTCCCGGGCGGAGGCGTCCAGCGATTCCTCAGCACAGACTCAGTGTGAGTGGCGACACCTGTGGCAGGATCCAGAACTAGCCAGCTGTACTGGTACGGCGTGTCGACAGGAACGGCAACTCGCACACTCCACCAATCCTCACTCTCAGGTACAGCGGGTATGACACCCTGTCGCCCCCAGCACCCTGTAGACAAACAGACAGCAATTAAAACTATCAGTTAACAATCACAATCACTTTTTAGTGAAAAGGAAAATACTACCAAAAAGGAAAAAATAAATTTTTAAGAGAATTCATACTCTAAATATCTCAATATACAAAGTTTAAGTAAACAAGCTATATGTCAATTATTGTAAACTGTAAATATGTCCTTTGAAATATTTAGAATCAGTATTTAGTAGGCATTCGGTATTTGAAACAAAAATATTTGAGATATCCTGTCATCTCAAATATCTTTTTATGAGCCATACCCATTGACAGTAGAAAAAATAGAATCAGTATTTAGTAAGCATTTGTTATTTGATACAAAAATATTTGAGATGTCCTGTCATCTCAAGTATATTTTCATGTGCCATCCATTGATGGTAAAAAGTTTTTAGAAGTGCTATAAAGGTATTCGGTTTATCGTCTTGTATCCACCGATATCTTCACACGACCTTCCTTCCCTAGCAGGCCTGTACACATGGAAACCATTCCAATCCCCCTAGGGATATTCCAGAGCAGCTAGCAGCACAAGCTCTAAGCACTGCCTTATTAATGCTAGGTACCCATTTTTCAGCTGGGTGGACTGAGGCAATTTGGAATAAACTGTCTTGCCCAAGGACAGACCAAAGTGCCCCGGCTAGGAATTGAACCAGCGACCTACTGATTACCAGTCCGACACCTAACCAACTGAGCTACTTTGTCCCCATGCTATATGACAATTAGTTCCACCATACATAATTCTGTCTCAAATATCTTTCTTATGAATCATTATAGGCCTCAGAAATCCTTTGTTTCCTGTAACGGTCCAAAGAAAAATAGGGTAATTAGGTTTTTTTTTTTGGGGGGGGGGGGGGGGGGCCTATTTTCTTTTAAAAATATGTGTTTTATGCATATTTCTTGTTAATATTTGAAAATTGTACTACTGAAACAAATCTTAAGAGAGGAATCTTTTTGAGTAAAAAGTTGTAGGGTCAGGTTACAGGAAACAAACAACTTGTTAGTCCTTTAATACAAATGTTTTGATATTATGACATACATATCACACAGCAACAAAGCAAACCATACCTAGTTCTGGCAGATTGCCAATGAGAGCCAGTGCTGACTGTGTGGGTGTAGGAAAATGTGCTCGGAACTCCATTTCTGTTTTTGGCCATGAGATGGCGCCACTTGTTCTTGGCTGTGTCTGAAGTCTCGCCAGGTTGCTGCCCGAGCTGTCGGCTTCCTGGCTCTGTGGAGATGGTGGGGTATCGCTCGGCAGGGTGCTACTGGCGGGGTCAGATGTGCTGGTGCTGCCACCTGCTGGCTTCTCCTCCAGTGAGGCATGGTCTGAAGTGAAGAAGAAAAATCTGAGAAAAGCAATTTTTGTCCTTCACAAAGACATGATCTGAGGTAAAGAAGAATATTTTCAAATCTGAAATAAAGAAATAAAAAATCAGAAAGACAAATAGTGTCCTCAACTGTAGTATCTGTAATATCTTAAGCAAAAAAATCAGAACACAAAGTGTCCTCTCCTGAAGCATGATCTGGAGTTAAGAAAAAACTAGATCACAAATTGACCTCTACTCAAATAGGAACAGAAGTAAAGGAGAATATAAACTCAGGCTTTATTTGACAGCACTGGCATTTGTGGTTTGCTGGAGCTACCCTAGAAATGGTCAACATTGGAGGAAACAGGTCAATAATAAGACTCTTTTAGATGGATGTAACAAAGGGAGTTCATATTACATGCTAAAACAAACAAATGGATACCAATAAAGATAATATTGGTGGCTAGTTGGTAAGTTTCCACTGGATAAGCATGGACTTGAGATTTAAAGAAATGCACTTTAAATTCTACCAATATCAAAAAAAGTGATATTTTGACTTATATTTCAAAATCATTGTAACTACAAAAGTTGGACTTCCATCCAGTAGAAATCCCAGCAGGCACTTCTTTCTAGATAAAAACTAATGAATAGTCATATTCCTTTGACCTTTCTGTTGATGGAAATTCTACCTGTGGTCCTGTATGTTCGCACTGATTGCATTACATTAACAAAATACATTATGAAATAGATATATATATCTTACCTCCAACTCCTCTCTCCGACACTACCTCCCTAGGGCCTGAAAAATACAAGAACAAGAAATGAACTTTGGTAGGAAGTCTGTTGATTTGCAGTGGCAGTTATCTCCCAGTTAGCCCAACCGTTGCCACCATCAATACATTACGAGTGCAATGGCATGAAGCCAGTGTGCCAAAAAATAAATAGGACAAGGCAATGGGGGTGACATGAAGGAACGTCGCCCTCGGAGAAACCATTCACCTGAGGGGAATCTGCATATGATTGCCAGAGATAGAAGTAGAACACAGTTTTGGCACAAAATTATGACTCTTATCCATAAGGATAAGAATTTCTCTCACTCAGATCGAGGCCTGTAGATAATCCTTAAAGAGATGTCATCTTTTTACACTTTGTTTTTTTTTTGTTCAGGATAATGTGTAGGTCATGCTAAAACCTTTAAAAGATAGAATAAACATCCTTCAAACTAATCACCAATGTATGTGCCATAAGATTTGGACGTTTTCCTAAAAGTTGAAACCAAAAATGAACGATGAACATGCTTTGAAAGGTGCTTTTGAAGGCATTAAATTTGGACCTGGTAAATAGGGAGAACTTCTGCTGCTCCAACAGTAGACCCAACAATGGTGCGTGTGCACTTAAACAAGCGTCATATATGTGATCTGGTGCCAGTTTCTAGGGAAAACAATACAACACATGCGTATCACCATTGTTGAACTAGTACATAGGCGGCTTTTGGCTGACTTAGTTTAGCTTAGCTATCTTCACGGTAAAAAGAGTATATTTCTTTTTATTGGGGGAGAAACAGGTTCCATCATTCGTGGATGGAAAGAGAAGGAATTTTGCACTCGTGAGTGATTTTGTGTCTCAAGACACAAAATCACTCACTCGTGAAAGATAACTAAATTCTCTTTCCACCCACTCGTGATGGAACCTCTATATCTTCGTGTGAGGTATAATAACATAAAATGCTTCACTGTGTTACTGGAATATAACATCGCTGCTCATGTTGAATAGTTTAAATACAGTGCATTCTTGCCTTATGAATATACTATAGTCTGTCTGACTCAAGTTTGGCAATCACTTTTTCCATTTTTTTGTGACAAAACGTTCGAGTTTGCTTTCCAAACTTGGCAAACATCTTAGGAGCAGTACTACGTGTTTGTATTGACATACTTTTTGTCTCAACTCCCCAAAATGTTGATATTACTCATTAGATCCCATTTTAAAATTTGCCCATTGCCAACAATACAATCTCGCGTGTTTGTATTGTTCGCAACAGACAAACTCGCGAGATCGTATTGTCGGCAATGTGCACATTTTACAACAGGAACTAATGAGCAAAATCAACAACTTGCGGTGTTGAGACAAAAAGTAAGTTTGTACATACATGTAGTAGTGATCCAAAGTGATTTTCCAAGTTTGGATGGCAAACTCGAACGTTTTGTCACGAAAGAATGGAAAAAGCGATTGCCAAACTTGAGTCAGACAGACTATAGGCAGTCCACAGGATGACTCCAGGTAATCAGGTAGGCTACACCACTAGTATTTTATGTCAACCCACTTTCTTGAATATTTTAGAAGTATGAAATCATATTAACCCTTCCAATACTGAGGCTCTTTTTGTCCAAAGCACAAGGATGCAAATATTTTTGAATCTATCTAAACCCTGTTATGTTGGTATTCATTGGATAGCTCTCACTCAGGGGTAAGGCTACGGCAAGAAACTGAGGAAGACCGCCGGGCTATAGGTTCCCAAAACTTCATAGCCCGATAGAAAATTGTATAGACCCATTAAAAAACAAAATCAAAAACGAGCTGCCACGGTTATCCTGAATTACACACACACACACACACACATATATATATATATATATATATATATATATATATATATATATATATATATATATATATATATATATATATATATATATATATATATATATACACACACACACACACTGCTTCTAGTATTGTTATTCCAATTAGTATGACCTAAAAATGACAATCTTTTCTTATAGCCAGCCGGGCTACGAAGGCAAAAATTCTTATAGCCCGAAACAATTTTCTGTAGCCTCGGGCTATCGGGCTAGTGTGTAACTGGTCCCCTGCTCACTGAGTACTCCCAGTCACGCCTGGTTCGACTAGTACTTGCTTCATTCACTTTTATTTATAGGGGACCTTCCAGAAATTTAAGTAGTGGACATATCTGGCAAGTTGCATACACGATGAACTTGTCTCACATTTATTTTTTGGTATAAAAGAATGTTTAGTACAAGGACTATCTGCCATGTCAAGCCCTGCTGGGTAAAGCATGAGAAAAAAGAAAAATATCATATCAATGTCATTTAAAATAAGCTAGTCACTGAGTATTGTACGAGGAGTAATAAGGCCTAAAAACAAAAGTTATTTGTTTCCTGTAACCCTACCCTAACAATTTTTTACTCACAAGAATCCCTACCCTAAAGTTTTTTCTGCCCCTCCAACTCCCAATCAACATAAAAAGTGCATAAAACACACATTTTTGAAAATAAAAATAAACAAAAAAAAAATTTAACCCTAATTTACCTACCCTAATTTTTTTCGGACCGTTACAGGAAACAAACTATTTTTTGCTAGGCCCAAAGGAAAGGGATAACTTTGTTTGTGATAATAAAAAAGCTCTTACTAAAATTTACAAACTCGATTCCACAATAAAGGGTGCTCCTTCCTCAACTTTCTAGAACAGAGACTATAAACACCTAACACAGCTGACCTGCTGTGACTGAGTGTCCTTTTGACCATATGGACCTGTCTAACTATACTCCATAAATATGTTTACAGGTGGATAGGCCCTATGCACTGCTCGGCTAGACATAGACAGGCCATGCATTCGCATCATGGTATGTTCATGTTCCCGAGCGTGACAACTTGTTGAACCAAGAAATCATGAACTTTTCATCAAAGTCCAGGGATATAAGTGACTGCATGTTACATAGAATGCAAAGAACTTTTTGAAAACCATTCTAAACCCTGTCAAATTGGTATTCATTAGATAGCACTCACTGAGTACTCTCAGGTGAGAACCCACAATCCCAAGTTTCAGGTATCTTTTTTTGTTGTTTTTTTGTATCATTTTATATTGGCCGAATTGAAGCAACTTAGGGGAAATATTTGAAAATCTCACCCGCAACTCTCCTTACAATCTTGTGAATTTATACTTAAATCAAGTTATTTTTTACAAAATATCATAGGTCCAGCCAGCATTTGTGTTGTGAATTTATGCCTAAATCAAGTTATTTTTTGCAAAATATCATAGGTCCAGCCAGCATTTGTAAGGGAGATGAATGAATGAACTGGCATGCATGGGAAACGAAAATGTGTTGAATTAATTGCTAGCATGTTTATTCAATATGAATGCAGTATTCATTATTATACTTGGACAGTCTGGGTCAATTGCATTGAAGTGAGATAAACGCACCATTGACCAAGCTTAGACCAGGTATAACTTCTAAACCTGGTCAACCTGTTAAAAAACCTGGTTTGAAGTACAATAGCTAGCTGTCAATATTTGCAATAGGCTGGCTTATAGCTACAAGAAAGGAAATTCTACAATCCACTGAATAACAATTTAAATAGTACAATGTAAGACTTAGACTAGCTAAAACTTTGAGGAGTTGAATCATTTTTATGTGTGGTCAACCTTTGTGCATGTTCAAACGCCTCCAATTATTGATGATGAAAGAATGATAAAATCTATCAAGTTATTGTTCCTCAGAATCTTCAACCCTTTCAATTCTAAGGCTACTGTTGCCCGGACCCAAAGATTTTTGATAACCATCTAAGACCTGTCATGTTGGTATTCATTAGATAGCTCTCGCTGAGTACTCTCAGGTGAGTACCCATGTGACAGGGTTTCAGTCATTTTTCAGCTTTTTTGCATCTTTTTGTATTGGCAAAATTAGCCACCACCAGCATTAGGGTTAAAGATGATTTGCCCCCCAAAAAACTGTATATGTGTTCAATATTAGTGTAGTTATCAGTACTTACATTCCCTTGCTATTTGGACATCTACATACTGTCCGTAGTCCCAGAGGGCATGGACACTGGCCTGGACAGTATCGGGCAGGACTACCAGCTCACGGTTCCCACGCCACTCCCAGCGCAGCACTGAAGTCTCACTGAAATAAAGCAATGGCAGAATATAGGAGAAATTAAGTCACAATTTAAATGGTACTGCAATTATAACACTGAAGTTTCACTGAAATGAAACAATGGCAGAATATAGGAGAAATTAAGTCACAATTTAAAGGGGAACTTAAGGCTCACATACATATTAGCTTATATGAAAGTAATACACTTCAAGAATAGGATGCTGTCTTCCTTTTTCTCTTGGTGATCCCATGAGGGGCGAATTTTGTGTATTGCCAGCAGCCTCAGCCAGCCCCTAGCAGCTCCTGGTAGCAGCCATGTTTTTCAACTGCTATCAGCTGTGACTCAAATGGGTGGCAGCCCACTTCATGTCCCCTAGCTCTGAGCAGTGTATCATAGACTGTATAAGTGCTCTACACACCAACTCTCTTCGAAAGTTGCATATTAACAACTTGTATGAGTATCAAACAGGTAAATGGTAAAATCATGAGCAGCAATTGGCTGTACAAAAAGACAGGGTAGTAGAATTATATTTCATATATTTCCTGTTGTTAAATTCAGACAAAAACAGTGGCTAGCATCACTAGCTCCTGTCCTGAAGCATGTAATTTTATGTTCAGACCACTTTGCTGATGCGTTTTATACCAGTAATCATAAATGCAGTCAGGATTACTCAACAGGATGGTGCTGTGCAATTCAGTGTTTTTGTTTTCAACCCTTCTGTATCAACTGCTACAAAGCAAGCACAGGGAGACAGCTAACAGTTAAGTTTATTAGCATACAATTCTAGGTACCTAAACATGGTCATCATTAATCTGTACAATTGAAAATAGACTTTAGGATTGTGTTGGTTGTCTTACAACTTGGGTTTTGTTTAATATCTAGGTCCCTTTGGCAACAACAAAAGGAAGTAACAACTCCTTAAAGGAAAAAGGATAAACAAAGGGTTAATTATAACCTTGTGGCATTACACATCTAGATCCCAGGACACAGAAGTTAGTCAACGCAGGAAATAGCTATCAGTACTTGGAACATCAAACATTTCCTTTAGTATTTGTGTAGGTTACATGAAAGAAAACAGTTTTTTGTAGAACAGCTAGCTTCAAGTAAAATCAAATACTGAAAATCTGGATGATTGGTGATGTACATACTAGTATTGTTTTTATTCAACCCTTCCTTCATAGTCACACAGGTATTCAATGTATTTGCATATGACAGATGTTGAGCTATGTTCATGAATTTTCAAATAACCTTATGATTTGCTGTCCCCCAAGTCCCCTTTTATAAGTTATCCTGACAGTAGTTTGTGATTCCTTACATAATACGCATTAGGGAGGGAAGTGGTCTGAACATAGAACTGCATACTTTAAGACAGGTGGATTTACAAGTTTCAGTGACTGCTAGCCACTGTTTTTGTCAGAATTTACCAACAGGAAATATATGAAAAATAACTCTACCACCCTGTCTTTTTGTACAGCCAATTGCTGCTCATGATTTTACCATTTACCTGTTTGATACTCATACAAGTTGCTATGCAACTTTCGAAGAGAGTTGGTGTGTAGAGCACTACAGTCTATGATACACTGCTCAGAGCTAGGGGACATGAAATGGGCTGCCACCCATTTGAGTCACAGCTGATAGCAGTTGAAAAACATGGCTGCTACCAGGGGCTGGCTGAGGCTGCTGGCAATACACAAAATTCTCCCCTCATGGGATCACCAAGAGAAAAAGGAGGACAGCATCCTATTATTGAAGTGTATTACTTTCATATAAGCCAATATGTATGTGAGCCTTTAGTTCCCCTTTAATGTAATTACTTCAATTATAACACTGAAGTCACACTGAAATGAAACAATGGCAGAATTGAGCAGACATGAAGTAACAATCTAAATACTACTCCCATTATAAAACTGAAGTCTTACTGAAATCAAACAATGGCAGAATTGAGTTGAAAATAAGTCGCAGATTAAATACTACTCCCATAAATATAACACTGAAGAAGTCACACTGAAATCAAATCAAACAACTGATGCAGGTGTAGAAAGCCACAATTCATTATACACAACACTGAATTAAGTCACACTAAAATTAAACAATGGGTAATTTAATTCAATTGCCACTCCCAGTTTACCACCACAACAAAATCAAATTAAACAATTGATGCAAGTGTAGAAAGCCACAAATCCTACAGCATTCAGCTTAACACTGAAGTATGTCGCACTGAAATCAAATTAAAACATTTATTGATGAATGTGTGTAAAAAGCCATAATTCATACATTCAGCAAATCACTGATTTAAGTCACACTTAATCTAAACAATTGGTAAATTTGAATAAAAGCCTTATTAATCACCACTGTAACACTGAAGTCTTACTAAAATCAAATAAATGGCAAAAGTGAGCTTTAATACAATTAAGAAATTTTCCTTCAATGTCTTTGCAAATAGGGGCATCTCTTCATATTTGAATGAATTGTACCGCATTAGCTGTTGGAAATGATAAGCGTTGGAAATAGACATACGCATAGCTAAGCCTTCCAATGTTACTTAAGGGTGCAAACTTTTTCAAAAACCATCTTAACCCAGTCATGTTGGTATTCATTGGAAAGCTCTCGTTGAGTACTCTCAGGTGAGCACCCATGTGCCAAGGTTTCTGTCATTTTTCAGATTATCTCACACCGTTTTGTATTGGCCAAATTAGCCACCACCAGCATTATAGGGTTAATAAGTCCAAGCAGCATTGCAGTGCTGTCTATAGTGTCCTTCTTTTCACTATGTGCCACCTAAAGGCACTCTCCAGATATTAAATGGCTTAACCTTCAAGATTCTTCCATCTACCATAGTAAGTACTTACATTACATTACAGAAAAAAGCTATTAACTGTAAAATCCCAATGGGTTGCCCTTGAGTACTAAATGGTGGTATAGCATATTTCAATGAGCAGTACCGGGCCGCATCAGCCACAACATTGAAAATGGTAAGCAAATAAACATACAAGTAGTGGTTAATAAGTACAAGCAGCATCGCAGTGCTGTCTATATATTGTCCTTCTTTTCACTATGTGCCGCCTATAGGCACTCTCCAGATATTAAATGGCTTAACCTTCAATATTCTTCCATCTAGCATATTAAGTACTTGCGTTAATGGAATTTTCTATAGAAAAAAGCTTTTAACTGTGAAATCCCAATTAGTCGCCTTTGAATAATAAATGATAGTACAAACATTTCCTCCATATAAACATACCACAAGGGCCTTAGCCCTTAACCCTTATGCTGCTGGTGGCTAAACTGGCCAATAAAGAAATGATGCAAAAATCCTGAAAAGTGATTGAAACCCTGGCAAATGGGTACTCATCTGAGAGTTCTTCGTGAGAGCTTTCCAATGAGTACCAACATGATAGTGTTCAAATGGTTTTCAAAAGTTTTTGTGTCCTTGTGCTTTGGACAAAAGTAGCCTCAACATTGGAAGGGTTAAGAATCTGCCATCATTGCAAACACCATTATGCAAAAAGCCCTACATGAGCCAGAATTATTGAAGATAAACATAACTATCATCATATTGTTCTGTCAGTAAACACAATGCTAATTGCATAAACCTAATGCACATAAACTGAGATCTTTTTGTATCAAGATCTATTTAAGACAAGACAGGTTTAAGAGACAGTCACAGTGAAAAGTGGACAGTTTCAAAGGAGCACAGTGGTAAAATGCAACTGAACTTGGGAAACAATACTAGTACTTCAAATAGCATTATTCTGGATAACATTTGATAACAAATGGTTGTCAAAACAGTTCTACAGTGAAAGATTACAAGACTTTGGACATTTTAATAACGCAATTTGAGCAGTGAAAGAAGAGTTGTATGATGCAAATGAGGAGAACAGAACTTGGAAAAAAAATAGTAATTCAAAATACCACCATACTGGATAAAAGTTAATGATTATCTTTTTTGTCAAAACAACTCTGCAGTGCAAGATTACAACACTTGGGTTATTGCAACAACGCAATTTGCTCAGAGGAGAGTTGTAAGACATAACTTAAGGTATTCAAAACTTAGAAAAAACACTAGTATCTCAAAATATCATTATATACTGGATGAAAGTTGACAATATAGACATCAAAACCATTCAACAAATGAAGGTTACAAAGCATTGGACATTTCAATTACACAACAAGAGCAGCACAAGGAGAAAGATGGACCTACTATTTAACTTAACTAAATATTACTTACAAAGCAGGACCACTTAGCAATCACTTGAAACATTTATGTGAAAATGAATATCTTTGTTGCATATCTACTGCTATCACTGCACTTTGCTCCTGCAAACAGTGAACTGTTTTCATTCAAAAAAGACACTAAATGTGACGCCATTTCATTTGCAACATATACAACACAATGGTTCCATACGTGTACGCTGAAATGTTTGGAACACACAGCATGTATTGCATATAATTTCAATACTAATTTACAACTATGTTCCCTACTGCATTCTTTCTCTGGGAAAACCAGGGTAGAGAAAGGGTATGTTTGCGGCACCCGCCAAGGTAAGCCACTTACATTAATTAACATTTTTCAGTTGCTAGTAGTTTATCTATTTCACATTTGAATAAGGTATTTCTAAATTTTATTTTTAGTTGAACAGCAGCATGTGTGTATATATATATATATATATATACAAATGCATAATTTTATTTCAGGTATTGTAAAGAGTTGCCAAGAGCTAAGGAATAACGGATTCACCAGGAATGGAGATTACATGATTGACCCAGATGGATCTGGAGTTGGTGAGGCACCAGTTCTCATCAGCTGCGACATGACTGGTAAGAATGGCCAAGCTGGTACAATAATCAGTCATGATTCAGAAGCAAAGACACTGGTGAACGGCTTTGAAGATGAACTATCCTACCAAAGAGTTATCAAGTATAGTATTGCCTGGCCACAACTAATTGCCCTCTTGAAGTTGTCTGATCATTGTGAACAGTCCATTCGCTATGATTGTCATAATTCAGCCTTTTGGAAGCGTAACGTCCAGCAAGGGGGGTGGGAATCACGCAATGGAGAATTGATGACTTACTGGGGAGGAGCAGCGCCCGGTAGTAGAATGTGCGCTTGTGGTATGACAAACTCATGTCATAAACCAAATACAAACTGTAGCTGTGATGCCAATGACAGTGTATGGCGATTTGATGAGGGCTACCTCTCAGACAAGGAAACACTGCCAGTCACAAAAGTGTTATTTGGAGACACTGGTAGAAGAGTGGAGGAAGGATACCATACTATTGGCAAACTGATTTGCTATGGAACCCAGCTTTAATATAACAATCAATTTTTTTTTGACAATGAAAAACAATGTGAGAATGAATTTCATTGCACACCAGATACAAAAGCAATGTGATAACTCAATTTTTCAATCAGCAATTGATGTTATCTAATAGCTTAGTCTACATCATCTGTGTGATCTTTGACAATTTGTTTCCTATCGACGGAAAGATGAAATTATCTTAACCCTTATGCTGCTGCATGGTGGCTAATTTGGCCAATACAAAATGATGCAAAAAACCTGAAAAATGACTGAAACCCTGGCATGTGGGTCTGAGAGTACTCAGCAAGAGCTATATCCAATGAATACCAACATGGCAGGGTTTAGATAGTTTTCAAAAATCTTTGCATCCTTGTGCTTTGGACGAAAGTAGCCTCAGCCTTAGAAGGGTTAAGACCCCATCTGTTAGTGCATTTGTTAGGTAGCTTTTGTAAACTTTTGGGTCAGAGTCTTGACTTTAAAAAGTTAGGTCATATTCAGGATTGATTTTATGACTTGGCTGAAATCAGGGTCTCAAAATGTTTTGGATATTATCAATTTTTTTCTCCTGGGGCCTATTTCACGAAAGTCGGATAATGGGTTAGCTAGCTAACTGCAAGCTTACCACAGGCTAGCCAGCTAAATTCGGTTTCACAAAGAATCCTAAGCCAGCGGTTATCCTGTTGCCATGACGAAATAAGTCTGAACGGCTAGCCTGATAGGAGCAGGCTAGCCGTTCAGGATAATGTATAGGCTGCACTAAATACGTCGAAATTCATAATAAACATTAGCGAAACATAAAGCCAAAATACGTACCATAAAATTCAAGAGTTTTCCTTAATGGTGACACCAAAAGTGAAATGTTAATCTATTTCTAAATGTGCTTATGGAAGCATTATAGACAGACCTTTTCTAGCTGTCTCACGTTAAACATGGACGATCTTCTGCTGCTGAAAACAACAGACCTAACAATGGTGCGCGTGCCGTTGGGCAGTGTCACGTAGAGGATATGGCGCCAGTTTCCAAGCACAACAGACAGCGCACGTCACGGCACGTGCGGATAATGATTGTTGAGCAAGCACATAAGCGGCCTCATGCTGGCTAAGTTTAGCTAGCTAACTTTTTCTTTGTGAAACCGAATTTACAGGATAAGAAAGATCTAGGATAAAGTTAGCTAGCTAAAAGTTTAGCTAGCTAACCCATTATCCGACTTTCGTGAAATAGACCCCTGGTGTGAACCTGGGAGATCCAGTGTTCATATTGATCAAAAATTGAACTGCATGGTGTTTGGCTATCTAAAAACAAATCTTCTGTTATATCAATTACAGCTTTCACACATTTCTAAACGTTTAATATTAATACCATTTAGAAATGTGTTTGTTGCTACTCTTTTGTGGAAGATTATTGACTGCACTTGCTAGACATAATTGGGTTAATTGATATCTTTCTCAATTTTTATGGGCATATTTAAAGATGTTTATATTAATTTCCATATGTTGCCCAATTTCTCCCGCTTTGTTAAAACTTCAACCAATATTTTGTTATTGATAAGTTGCAAATTTTCATAAATTAGTGTACAACCTGCAGTGGTAAAACCTAAGTACGTAATGCATGTATACTGACCAACTCAGACGTTACTCTTGAGTCAATCTTTTATATACTTATATTAGAGAGATACTATGCCAGACGCTTATTTTCAATTTTTTTTTTCTTGTCAGTCCAGCAGACTGGCTACTTATAGATTTTAAAGTTCGTGCCATTTTTTGGCCAGTCTGCTTACATATGAGAATTCTTGGTTAATTACTACTGGCTTAGATTCTAGGGCCTCATGGCGCTACATGCTGTGCTTGAATCAATGTTCTAACTTTTGCTATAAGTTAAGCCATTAAAGCAATGGAGTTCCCATGCAGTGACAGAAAATGGAGCGGACACTTCTGAAGTAAACCTCTCCATGGCTTTACTGGTCATTAATGACTTCTAGGGACTTAAAAAAGATGGTTTATAGTACATAGATAGCTGCCAGTCCCTGGACAGGCAATGGTTCAATAGCATTGCACACAATGGGAGAGTACTGCGTTAATACAAAATGAAACACCGACGTTAGTGTTAAAATGGGCGTTAACACAGCACTTGAAATCCCAGCAAGATGTGTGTGTTAACGGAAAGATGTGCGTGAAATTTTGCGTTAACACCAAATGTAACAGAAAATGTTAGTGTTGATCTGAGCTTTCTGTTAAGGAAAGCCCTCTTCCCATATAGTTTGTACAGGCCGAAACACTAACGCCTTAGGCGTTAACATCGACTTCAGTTCAAGTTTCAGATCTGTTAAGCTTATTATTATCAGCTAATAGCGGGCTAGGACAAATATTTTGCACTTTGAGAAAAAAGCATGAAACTTGGTACAACTATACTCTGAGTGATGCTGATCAATATTCTTATAGAAGAAAGAGTGTGAGTCACCCCTAAAGCCTATTTTGGGGGTATTTTATGCAAAAAAAGAAATAAAAAATGATTTTTAGGCATAGTACAATAAAACATACATGGAGGAAAGTGGAATCTCTAAACTTGGCACAAAAGTTGCTGTTTGAAACTGATGTGGTGAATATTATGAATTGACACATATTTTGTTTTTGGGGTGTTTTCTGGACAAAGGAAAGAAAAAGCATTTTTTGGGATCTGACCATAAAATTCCTAGGCCTTAGAGTAGAAGCTGCATATCTCAAACAAATATTCTTTAAAAAGTTTTTTTGATGTTTGACATCAATAAAGCTTCTAAAAGGTCCCCTTAGTGACTGCATTTTTGGGTAATCTTAGCAAAAAAAAGAAGATTTAAAACTGTGACTAAGAAAAACCTTTACTTCAATGTAGAAAGTGCAAATATTACACATATATTCATTGTGGTTTATTGATTGAGACCGCTATGGTAAACATTTTGAAATATATCCATGGTGCCTGGTTTTGGGTAATTTTATCAAAAAATTGATCAAAAATAGGATAATTTTGGGATCTGACTCTAAACTTCAGAGAAGATACTGCAAACCTCACACAAGTATCCTAGGCTTTTAATTATATTGATTGAAACTGCTATTAATAAACATCATGATATGTATCCACATTGCTCAATCTAGGGGAGAATTTATTTTGTCAAGATATGAATGAAAAAGCAAAATTTTCAAATATATATATTTTTTTTTTTTTGGGGGGGGGGGGGGGGGGTAATTTTGTATGTAAAACAATAAGATAATAAAAATATAAAAGAATGAAAAAGAGAGATTTTTGAGATCTCCAAAACTGATAATATGATATTTCTTTTTAACACTTTTCTTTATTTTTGCATTGTTGATATTGGAAATTCTCAGCGAATAATTAAAACCACAACTCTGAATCTCAGTCAGAAAGTTAATTTTGGGCCCTAACCATGTTTAATACTCATCCCAATTTCTGTCATGCTCTGAATGATTTATGAATTATTTGTGGTAGATTTAAGATGTTGCAATATATCACACCCTAGGGATCGTAAATGGTATGTTTCCATGTAACTATTGTTCATGCTAACACACATTTCAGATAATGTTAACAGATTCTGTTAACAGGATGTTAAGGCTTGTAATGTTAACAGGACATGTTCTGCGTTAAGGTGTTCAGGTTAACGCAACGGTTACTAGTGTTACATCTTCGCGTTAACGCCCACGCAGAACTTGAACTCACCCAATATGATTGCACAATGTGTTTTTAATCTGGTTCAAGGACCCTCTTGGGCCCTATTTATAGTTTTTATGTATCATGTCACCATGCAAATTGGTTCCTTGTTCAACTAATCCTTCTCAAACTTTGAAGTTTTGGTTGTGCCAGATAGATATAACTAGTATCTCTCTTAACCCTTATGCTGCTGGTGACTGAGTTGACCAAAAAAAAATGTTGCATTTTAATACCTAAAAAATGACCAAGCCCTGGCACATATGTACTCATCTGAAAGTACTCAGCGAGCGCTATCCAATGAATACCAACATGACAGGGTTTAGATGGTTATCAAAAATCTTTGCATCCTTGTGGTTTGGACGAAAGTAGCCTGATCATTGGAAGGGTTAAACAATTTGGGTGTCCATTGTGGAGCAATATTTTCAATTTAAACACTAGACACACTTTTCTAAGGGATTTAACTTGCAAAATGAGATTTTGGAATGAGTTCTCTATCTGGTCTTTATTGTTAAATACTTGGCAGAAACTGTAGTGACTAACTTCCAATTTTCCTTGGGCCAATTGGCACTCAGTCTATGCAGAACTGGTGAACCTAAATAGATTGATACAACCAAAAGACATTCTTTTCTGGTCACTTCTTTCTATATTAAAGTGAATTTTCTTTTATGTGTGGTAGTTGAAGAAAACTACACATTAAAATGTTGTAAAACAACAGAATTATCTACACATATTTAGTACCTTCACTGTCTGCATTGAATTTTATTATTGATAAATACAATTGTGCTGTATTTTTGTTTTATGTCTGTAACAGACTTGCTTGACAATAAAAGTGTTTCCAAACTTTAAAAAAGTTCTCACTTTTTTAGTTCTATTGTTTTGGACCTTGGAGGGTTAGCAAGATATGGGAAGAGATAAATACATATTTGTTTTATATATGTCTTCGTTAGTTTGCTAAGTGAACAAATTTAAGGCTGTGATGCTGGTGACACACTCAAAATAAGACAACTCCTAGTTTAGCACTCCTGTCCCCTTTCTAACAATAGTTATCTAATCCCTGAGGTCTTAGTGTTTTAAATACAAGTTTTCTTTAACTTACCTGCTTGAGCTGACCTCAATATAAACACAGTTTCAATTTTACAGTGTTTTACCTCAAATGAGGTTTTCTTGATCAATAAAGGTTCATTTGATTTATAAATACCATACATGTCTGCTAAGTATACTAGGCTAGGGCAACTGGAAGGCAAATTTGGAGCGTGCTGTAAGCTATTCTCTTGCAGGAACTCCAGATTTGCCTTCCAGTTGCCCTAGCCTAGTATGTTTAGCAGACATGTATGGTATTTATAAATCAAATGACCCTTTATTGATCAAGAAAACCTCATTTGAGGTAAAACACTGTAAAATTGAAACTGTGTTTATATCGAGGTCAGCTCAAGCAGGTAAGTTAAAGAAAACTTGTATTTGAAACACCAAGACCTCGGGGATTAGATAACTATTGTTAGAAAGGGAACAGAAGTGGTAAACTAGGAGTTGTCTTATTTTGAGAGTGTCACCAGCATCACAGCCTTAAATTTGTTCACTTAGCAAACTAACGAAGACATATATAAAACAAATATGTATTTATCTCTGGTCACTTCTTTCTATATTAAAGTGAATTTTCTTTTATGTGTGGTAGTTGAAGAAAACTACACATTAAAATGTTGTAAAACAACAGAATTATCTACACATATTTAGTACCTTCACTGTCTGCATTGAATTTTATTATTGATAAATACAATTGTGCTGTATTTTTGTTTTATGTCTGTAACAGACTTGCTTGACAATAAAAGTGTTTCCAAACTTTAAAAAAGTTCTCACTTTTTTAGTTCTATTGTTTTGGACCTTGGAGGGTTAGCAAGATATGGGAAGAGATAAATACATATTTGTTTTATATATGTCTTCGTTAGTTTGCTAAGTGAACAAATTTAAGGCTGTGATGCTGGTGACACACTCAAAATAAGACAACTCCTAGTTTAGCACTCCTGTCCCCTTTCTAACAATAGTTATCTAATCCCTGAGGTCTTAGTGTTTTAAATACAAGTTTTCTTTAACTTACCTGCTTGAGCTGACCTCAATATAAACACAGTTTCAATTTTACAGTGTTTTACCTCAAATGAGGTTTTCTTGATCAATAAAGGTTCATTTGATTTATAAATACCATACATGTCTGCTAAGTATACTAGGCTAGGGCAACTGGAAGGCAAAACACTGTATGTTTAGCAGACATGTATGGTATTTATAAATCAAATGACCCTTTATTGATCAAGAAAACCTCATTTGAGGTAAAACACTGTAAAATTGAAACTGTGTTTATATCGAGGTCAGCTCAAGCAGGTAAGTTAAAGAAAACTTGTATTTGAAACACCAAGACCTCGGGGATTAGATAACTATTGTTAGAAAGGGAACAGAAGTGGTAAACTAGGAGTTGTCTTATTTTGAGAGTGTCACCAGCATCACAGCCTTAAATGAAATTGTTTATGTCTCCCATTTTATCTTGAAAACTAGTTTTTGAAATCTGGTCCATCTAATTCTATCTATATCAAATTTGATCCCTAATGATGTAAATTTAATTCCAATTCTTTTGCGAGTCACTTTTTATCTTTGTCTTCCTGGACCTCTTTCCTCAACTTCTATAATTTAGACCTAGTTGGGTAGTATTTCAACTAACTTAAATGTATACAACTCTTTTGCAACAATATGCAACTATATCTATGGTGAGAGTAGGCCACATAGCAGTATAGTACACATTAACATTAAGGAAATGTTTATGCCATATTTATGGTTAATGAACATATACTGTAAAGCATGGCCATGATGTTTGGAGAGCAGGAAAATAAACAAACACAATTTTCAAACATAAAAAACATGAAGGAAATGGTGTTAAATCATGCGTTGTAAGTAAGTGGCATGACACAATATATGATTAATATATTTTGGTGGGACGCTCATAACCTCAGCACACCTGTCCAATTAAATATTTGGATGACATTGACCTTAATTCCCACCTGAGAAAATGTTGATGGCATTCCTAGAACAACTAAGATTGGATACTATTTGGCTTCCTGAAATAGATGACCTTTGACTGGCTGACCTGCATAGGTCATGTCTTATCTGAATAAAAGTTATTATATACCGTAAGTCTTTAATCCATCAACCCTCTGTCAGTTCTCCATCCCCATCTGAAGTAGTAGTAGTAGTAGTAGTAGTAGTAGTAGTAGTAGTAGTAGTAGTAGTAGTAGTAGTAGTAGTAGTTATAGTAAGCATCATTATTGTCTATTAGAATTATTATTACTAGTAGTAGTAGTAGTAGTAGTAGTAGTAGTAGTAGTAGTAGTAGTAGTAGTAGTAGTAGTAGCAGCAGCAGCAGCAGCAGCAGCAGCAGCAGCAGCAGCAGCAGCAGCAGCAGCAGCAGCAGCAGCAGCAGCAGCAGCAGCAGCAGCAGCAGCAGCAGTAGTAGTAGTAGTAGTTATAGTAAGCATCATTATTGTCTATTAGAATTATTATTACTAGTAGTAGTAGTAGTAGTAGTAGTAGTAGTAGTAGTAGTAGTAGTAGTAGTAGTAGTAGTAGTAGTATCATCATTATCATTATTATAATCATTATTATCATTATTATTATCATTATTATTGTTATAATATTATTACTATTATTATTATCATTATTATCATAATGATTATCATCATCATCATCATCATTGTCTTTAACATTATTATCATTATTAATATTATCATTATGATTATTTTTATTATCATCTGATCATCAACATCATCATCATTACTAAATATCATTAGTATCATAATCAGTACCAACATCATTATTCTGATTATTGTCATTGTTAGTTATTGTTACTAATGTCATCATCATCATCATCATCTTCATCATCATAATTTCATCTTAAGACTTTGTTTCAATGCTTGATTTGTCTGTTCATGAAGTTCACATTTAAATGATACCATGTAAGACAATACCTTGTCATTCATGCTTCAGAGGAGGAACTCTTGGCATTTTCAGGATCTATGATATTTTTGACAATAATTAAAAATTGAGCTTAAAATCACTAAATATTTGACTAAGAATTGTGAATTTTGTTTTTTACTATTACTTTCATTAGGAGAATAATATCTAAATTGCAAGCCATGAGAAGGTTAATGAGCTAATGGGTTATTTCCTGTAAACATCCTTGGATATTCAGCCTAAGCTATAAATCAATATCTCTCTGACGTCTGTCCTAGTAACCCATTCACATCGGAAGCCTAGGCCTGATCTAACACATCTAAATATCTAACAATCAGGCAATGTTATTTTGAGAAATATTTCACAGAAAATTACTGTTGGCTTTCTATGAAAGGTAAATTACTGATTAAAAAGACTTTGAAATATCATTATGTTGATTATTGTGTAACACTCTATATTGTCAGACTCTAGATGAGAAGAAAGGGTTACAAAGCATTTAGCTAAGAAGGAGTCAACAATTAGGCCATTGTGGAGCTGGAACGTGTCAGCCCATTCATGCCAAGAGAATCCAAATACACATCTTGGGCAGGGTGCAAAATTAGCTGGAGCCTGTCACTTTTTGGAAGAATATTGAATATTGAATATGCCTTTGCACCCAAAACAGCATGGTTAATTAGTGATATCTACTTAATAAATGCCTTCTTTAGAAAAAGTTTCAAAGAAAACATTTGATCAGATCAGGCAGTGTACATTGTGATCATATATATATATATATATATATATATATATATATATATATATATATATATATATATATATATATATATATATATATATATATATATATATATATATATATATATATATATATATATAATTATATATATATATATGTATATATATATATATATATATATATATATATATATATATATATATATATATATATATATATATATATATGTCTCTGATCAGATTTACTAACAACTCTCTTTCAAATATTTTCTATCTACGCTCAACGCCAATACCATTTTCAAAAGCCAGACAATCCAAGTTCAGGAGAACTCCAGTCACAAATGGGTTAATATTTCCTACAGGTTTGCTTGTAGCGCTGAAATGTTTTTATCTACCACCTGACAACTTTTTGTAATTCAACATATTAAAAGTTAAACACTTTTTACAAAAATCTGATTATTACCAGAGGATAAACTTTCATTACACATTCTTTGATTTCCTTAAGAGCACCAGATTTTTTTAAATTAGATATTCATATTATTACGATAAGTATTTGTGTCCGACCATGTGTTAGTGTGTTGTGGTCATGAATGTGTTAAGGATGTATTTTGCATGCCTGTAGGTTGTTTCTGATCAGGCACAATAAGGATATCTCAAGGTGAGTGGAGTGATCTCTAGGGCTTCAGTCATTCATACAGAATAGGCATTTAACCCTTTCACATCTGTACAAATGATCTGACACATTTGGAAGTATCATGATTAAGAAACAAAATTTTGAGAGATATACAAATGAATGTTAGTGCTCCTATTGGGTTTAATTTCAGTTCTAATATTTTTCCAAATGTCAATTAGTCAATTTTCAAAAATTAATTTCCAATTTCTTGGACCATGTGTGCATGCCAGATGTAAATGGGTTAACCATTTTGCATATAGAAAACACACATGGTCAGGCAACTTCAGATAAGACTAATCAAATAAAGTTATATTAGAAACACATCTGAAGAATAATTGTGCAATCCATCAGGGAGTGGCAGCAATTTTCTGTCAAATATTTCTTTAAGATTTATTTGTCATGAGGATATCCCCATGAGTCTGACTATGTGAACAATAATAATAATGATAATAATATTAATAATAATAATAATGATGATAATAATAATAATAATAATAATAATAATAATAATAATAACAATAATGATAATAATAATGATGATAATAATTACAATAATAATAA
This sequence comes from Maea johnstoni, assembly GCA_963942565.1. Lineage (NCBI taxonomy): Eukaryota > Metazoa > Annelida > Polychaeta > Spionida > Magelonidae > Maea > Maea johnstoni. The sequence continues at coordinate 18,187,069 of OZ012691.1, forward strand.
TAATAATAATAATAATAATAATAATAATAATTATAATAATAATGATAATAATAATAATAATAATAATAATAATAATAATAATAATAATAATAATAATAATAATAATAATAATATTAATAAAAATGATAATTAATAATCCCCGGTGACAATGCACCTGATAGGAATGGGTTAAACCTGCTTTCTCTAAATGCTGGTAGAACAACTGGTAGAACCGTTCATGGTTTTCTAGTGCTAATTTATTTATAGGGCGCCTAGAAAATTAGAAGTGGCAGAATATTGAGCACACCTGCCCTACAGGAAAGGCTCGCTATATTACGTTTATGTTGAGCCCTGATCAGACAGACAGACTCCCTTCATTTATCCATAAAAAAGGGCTTTTTTACGATAACAATAATACATAATACAAGGTGATCAATATCATGACTGAGCAATTCAGTCAATAAATACAGGAAATCAATAGCAACTATTTCCAGGCAGTGCTCTGAGCTGTGAATAGGTCCAATACAGTCAGGGACGTCTGTGTACACAGTGCTCAAAGGCTAGCAAACCAAAAAAGGTATACAAATATATAACAATAGAATATCTCGTCAATATTGTCACTGTCAGTGCTCGGAGGTGTGTATACAGGTTTAATACTGTCAGGGACGTCTATGTACACTGTCACTGTTCATAGCCTATTGAACCAAAAAAGGCATACATATTCATCACAGTAGAATAATATTTTGTCAATATTGTCACTGTCATGGCATTGTACTGTTTATTCAACAGTTTATCACCAGCCTGGGCAATATGGTATCCAGGTGAGCTTTTTATGAGGCATAACAATAGGTAACAGGTGGTCATTGTTATATCAGATACCCAAGGGGGACATGAACTGCTCTCAGCGAGGGGATTTCTTTATAAAAATGAGTTTTCAACTTTAAAGCTTTATATTTTTTGTTCAACCTTTGAACGTATCTCAATCCTGCCTATAAGATACCTAATTGGGTTACTAGGTAATATATATTCCAAGAGTTGGCAACATTATAGTAAGGTGATACCTACTGTGAGACAATTATGTCCAGTTGTTGGGGGGGCTAGGCAGGCCCTTAATGAAAGCTAGTGTCAAAAATATAACTTTAGGGCCTAATTATTAAAACTTTCTTAAGTTATTACTGAAAACATGGGTACATGTATTTCATTGTACAGTGCAGAAAAACTATACCTTTTTAACAACATGAAAAAACTAGATATAGTGCCCACACAGACACAGGTCCCTGACATTAAAGCCCAGCATTTGTTTAAGTGGCAAAAGTCCCTTAAGTAGCCTTATGATGTATGCTGAACCCTTAGCAGGAAAAAACTTACCTCTCTCTGAGCACAACGGCGAACTTAAACTCCACTCTGTCACCAGGGGGCAGGGCGGTGTCCACCTCCCACCATCCTGATCGCGCGGGGATCTCCTTCCCAAGAATTGCACTCTCTGGTCTCCAGTCCCCCAGGGCCTGACCGCTCCCCAGAACTGCCAGCCGGGCTCCCTGGGGGTGGACGCCATCGTGGACCCAGTAGTGCAGGCGAAAACGGTGTCGCTGCTCACCACCAGGTGGAGCTTGCTGGGTGGGGAGCATGCCGCATCTTCCTTCCTCCACCGCCTCCATTACTTGTGTTGCTGTAACGAAAGGGCAGCTTGGACTGAACACATGGAAAGCTGCATGCAGTCACCTGGCCTAGACTGGTGCCAGTCTCAAACTGCTGCAATCCAACATACAAAACCAATAATTTTATAAGCAACACGGTATAAGCAACAAAAAACCTGGCCGCCAGTCAATATGAACACTGGCAACAACCCAGCTGCTTCCTCTAGCAGGCAGTCTGGGAATCCCTCATCTCCATAATTTATCCCTGAGCTCAGCCAAGGGTAGACTGGCAAGAGCAAGACAGAGTGTGTGTGAGAGGCAGTCTATGGGAAATAGTGCAACAACTGCAGTTCGCAGCACCAACAGGAATAGCATTATAGATTTTATTGCAAAAAAGATATTCTAATACATAGTCATGAGAGAGGCTGAATTAATTGCAAGTCTGGTGTGTTGTGTTCTAGTTTTTTGTGTAATGATTATATTGTTATGAAGTCGTTCTAGAGGAGACGTGATGTTCACGGTGGCATGTCACATCATCGCTGTCTAGACAATGTGACATGTGGAGACACACGTGAACTGTGAATGAACAGACTCAGTGCAACTGTTAGGCCTAAAAAAAAATGTTTGTTTCCTGTAACCCTACCCTAACAAGTTTTTATTCAGAAAAATCCCTACCCTAAAGTTTTTTATGTCTTTCCAACTCCAAATCAACATAAAACATGCATAAAACACACATTTTTGACCAAAAAGATAACGCAAAAATGTTTTACCAACCTAACTACCCTATTTTTTCCCCGACTGTTACAGGAAACAAACAATTCTATTTTTCTAGGCCTTATAGACTATTAATTAACATATTAAGCCTAAGCCTTGGATCAACCAGCCCTTGCCTGGTCAATGAGATATTACCAAAACATTGAGGGCATTTTTGGTTGCTACATGCTTGATTTGGTCAACCATCTCTTCCCTAGAACAATGGCTTTGAAATGTGCGACAGGCCAAATCCAACTTTTCCAACTTGTCCGACAAAATTCTCGGACAGCATCGGCCTAGCCCTTCAGATACTTCCTGTATTTAATATTTTTTAATACAGACATGACTAGTTGACAACTTGACATTTCATGAAATTGTCTTGTTTATTCATTGTTCCTAAAACATATTATTGAGGCGTACATATTAGTGCTACAAAGGCACAAAGCAGCAATTTTTTAAGAATCTAAAATGCTGTCCTCCATTTTTTATCTTTTATACATTTGACTCAAAACGGTGTTTACCCTGATTTAGTTCTTGAATTGCTCACCAAGTGGCCAACAGTGAGATCTTTCCAGTTTCTTGTATGATTCTGATTGACCAGTGTGATCATGCTTAGAGCGCCACCTATCATCAGCCACATGAATTACCACCTAGACATTAGGCACAAAATAGAGACCCGAACAGAGAAAAGCTTTTAATAATCTATTAATCTAATGAAATCATGGTCCATGAGCTAGTCTATTAAGGACTGGCTGTCTGTCCATGGTATATCTACTTGGACATCCCTGGTGTAAATGTAAGGAACATGCACTTAGATTTTAGGCTAGCTAATGGCCCGAAAAGGTCTTTTGATGAAAATTGGTGGTCAAAAACAGTTTCTGGTTATCATACATGTAGTATTTTGGGTCCCTAGCCTAAAAATCTATGGCCAACAGCAAAATATAGGGGCATATGCCACTGGGAAAGTTAAAACCCTGAGGCCTAAAAAAAAAGTTGCTTGTTTCCTGTAACCCTACCCTAACAAGTTTTTACTCAAAAAAAACCTACCCTTAAGTTTTTTCTGCACTTCCAAGTTCCAACTCCCAATCAACATAAACATCCATAAATCACACACTTTTGAGAACAAAAAAATAATCCCCCCAACAGGGTGTTACCCAGGATTTGGAAACAGGGATTCAAAATTGAGGTTTTTTGAAATTTAGGGGGTCGAAAGTTAGTTACCCAATTTACAAGAATGATCATAGCAACCTTATATATTGACTTAGCAAAACAAAATGGGCTTCTCTATGTCATTTAATAATGTACCTATTGTCTTCTAGGAGTGAAACTTTTGAAATATTTCCTTGGACACAAACAAATACAGAAAATCTTGCAAAATACAACTGGGTGTCATTTTCCCAAAAATCTTGTGTTTGGGAGTCGAAATGACTCCCTGGTGGTTGCCTGGGTAGGTCCCTGCCCCCCAAATCTTTTTTTACCGACCTACCTACCCTATTTTTTTTCGGACCCTTACAGGAAACAAACTTTTTTTCTAGGCCTAAGCTATATATGTGTACTCCTGCATGAAATGTTTTGGGGTATCAAGTGGAGCAGAGATCAGCTGTTGTCTGACTGCCTCGGGAGATGTACGTGTCCTCAGACAAACTTGACACCTGACAGGTGAGTGTTTTGTGACCTAATTCAAGACAGAGATCAACATTAACCCTCGCAGCTTCAACTAGTCTTGATAGCTGACAAGGGAGTGTTTTTAAGACGTAATTCAAGACAGAGATCAACATTAACCCTAGCAACTTCAACTAGTCTTAACACCTGATCAACAAGTGCCTTGGTGGACAGAGTTCAACCTTAACCCCCACAACTTCAACTAGTCTGGTATGCCTGGATAAGCCTTAAAAGCTTAGCTAGCCCACACACAACTTATTATGGCCTTACCAGTGTGCTTACAACTATTCCCATGTCTAACACAGGCAGGTAAAATCTTCAGAAGTGGACAGTCAGGGAGGAAATTAATTATCTAGGTTATCATTAAATCATTATTAGTATCATTATTATAAAAAATTTATTATTATTATTATCATCATTATCATTATTATTATAATTAATATTACTATTACTATTCTTATCATCATCATCATTAATCATACCCATACATCACATTTTCAGAAAAAAACAACATAGATTCTTGACTTTCATCACTATCAGTTTTACATGTTTTATTTAAGTAATTTCTTTACACAGATGTTCGATTCCCCTTGTTCGGGCCCTTGTGCATGCATCCCGAGAGACATTTGACATTAGTTGATCACTTCCTGAGGACTTACCTTTGGTAGAAAATTCCGCGGAACATCTCAGCAGTGATTTCTCCCCCTGCCAGCAGATGGCGCTGTCTTGGCTAATGATGCTACGCGAGAGACATATGTCTGTATCGGTACTTTCCTCCCATCGTAACGCCTGATGCTTGTTCCGGCCCTCTTCCGTATCTATAACAATGTATTTGTATCCAAGACCTCTGCCCTTGTGGGGCACTTGAGTTTCTGCACACCACTGGTGGGCGTGGAGTGAGGCTGGTTCCTCTTTCATTTCAAGGGTTGTTTCTTCTGGGATTAAATTCTGATCGCTGCAATTTCTTTGGCACTGCTCCCTAGTGTGGAAAACTGTAATGAAGTAATTAAGTATATTGCTTAGGCAAAATTACGTAATCAGTTGTTCCATACATTTTAATAAATTTGAGACCTAAAAGCAGGGTATATATTGACCTAATATTTTTCTAGATTGTCCTTTGGTCAATCTAATGCATGGTGGGATTTACATGCTGACATATGTTACAATGTAGGAAACATACAACCAAAACTTGGAACATTATGACATATTAAAGATTTTCACCTTATTTTGAACCTCCCCCCATTTCTCCATATTATATTTCAAATCATGGCAACTAAAATTGATAGAATTCCTGAGAAAAAAAATTGTTGCTACATTGCCTAAGGCCAAAAAAAAAAGCGTTTGGTTCCTATTACGTCCTAAAAAAATATAGGTAGGGTAGGTAGGGATTTTTTTTATTTTTTTTATTCTTATTCTTTAATTTGCACAATTCCCTGGGAGTTGGATGGCTTTGATAAAGGTTTGCCTTGTTGTAATTGTCTTTATATGCATTAATTGTAGGCCCCTGCTTCTGTTCATCCAGAAATTTATAATTTAATGGTTGGAGAAATGGTATTTAGGACGGCGAGGCATTTTTTTGGGTAGGAACAATTCATTTTTCAGTAGGATTGGCAAAAAAAACTTTAGGGTAGGGGACAAAAACTAGCTACGGTAGGTAGGGTAGGGTAATAGGAACCAAACATCTTATTTTTTTAGGCCTAATAAACTTTAACAAGGGGGCTTCTGCTGAGACGTACCTATTTTTATAATTTTGAATTCATTAAAAAATATAAACTGACCAGCAAATTACCAATCATTTTACAGAGAAAATATTCCATCAAAATCTTTAAACTTTTCGGAGGAATGTTTTTCAGAGATCTTTTTATTGCATTTGTATATCCAATAGTTCATATGCACTGACTGCAGCACTCTAGTGAGTGCATTGAGAAGTGCAAGAGCCATCTATTGGCCATTTTAGAAGTCATCATTATCATATATGTGAGCAACAGTAACAACTTCATCCAATGATATAATCTCATAGTACAGTCAAGCTTATGACTGGCAGATTAGAATTTCTTGAGATCCAGTGAATAAAGAGTAATACTTGAAGCATTTTATTATCAGTCATTTGAAGGGGCAACTGGAGGCATTTCAGGCAGGGGGGGGGGGGGGGGGGGGCGTGGCATATGCTCGTCATTTAATTTTTTCAAAATACCCCAGGCCCTTAAGCACGGACTTTTGGCTTAGATGAAGAAGAGAATGGATATATAGCAAGAGACCAATTACTACATGGCAATGGGCTAAAGTGAAGGCCTGGCTATGCCATGTGACATCGCTAGGAGACCAGACACTAGGAGGGCTCTTGCATTTTTTTCATTAAATAACTGAGAAACCTGGGCAGCAAGTTGCTCAGAACTCAAATTTGGTCTATTCGCCAAAGCCACCCTGTTTAGGGTTACCGGCTGGTTTCATATCCATTTGTTTTTATTCATCTAAGGTTTTGGCCAAAAAAGGCACGCTTACTTATAAAAAAAATACTGACTTTTTCCGGATAAAAAACACCCCTTCTTTAACCATAACAGTTGACTTGAGATGAAGTAATTCTTCTTTTCTTTGGCTACCCCAGGATACAGATGTGCCAGTAAAATTGTGGGAAGTAGGCTGTAGAGTTAACAATTTCTGCCCCATTCCTGCCACGGTACACATACTGACATTATAAAGGGCAGAAAAGTATCAGATATTGATAACCCTACAGCTATTTTTACACCCATACTTCGTACCTTTGTACAAAAAAGTACACTTATTTTAGAAACTGCGGACATGCAGAGGTCTTGAAAATGACCCCTTCTTTCGCGAAATCTGTAACTTGTGTGCAGACCCCACTGTACCTGATAGCCCCGTGCCCCCAGACAGACCTGTATGATCTTGCAGGTTCTATGGTGTTTTTGAAACTAAAAGACCCCTTACAACTATTTGTAAAGAGAGCAGAATTTATTTCCGGTTCCAGGTTTTTATCTGAGACTGAGGATCTCATATGAGATATCTATTTCTCCCACTCTGAGGTGTATTTTACAGTTAAGGATTTGTGGTCTCCAATGGGTGTTCTTCAACGGGGTCAAAAGGTCAAACTAATGTAATTGTCCAATCAGATCCCTCAATTTCAATCAAGAGGTCACTGCCTCTGGGTCAAAGGTAGACCTAACAATGGTGCGCGTGCATTCGAACAAGCGTCACGTACGTGATCTGGCGCCAGTTTCTGGGGAAACAAACGGTGCACGTCACAACAAACGCGTATTACCATTGTTGAACTAGTGCGCGGGTGACCTTTGGCTGACTTAGTTTAGCTAGCTAACTTCACGGTAAAACGTGTAAATTTCTCCTTTTTATCGTGGGAGAAACAGGTTCTATCACTCGTGGATGGAAAGAGGAGGAATCTTGCACTCGTGAGTGATTTTGTGTCTTGGGACTCGGCAAGCCTCGTCCCAAGACACAAAATCACTCACTCGTGCAAGATTCCTCCTCTTTCCATCCACTCGTGATGGAACCTCTATTTCTCCCACTCTGAGGTGTATTTTACAGTTAAGGATTTGTGGTCTCCAATGGGTGTTCTTCAACGGGGTCAAAAGGTCAAACTAATGTAATTGTCCAATCAGATCCCTCAATTTCAATCAATGGGTCACTGCTGCTGGGTCAAAGGTAGATCCAACAATAGCGCGCGTGGATTTGAACAAACGTCACGTACGTGATCTGGCGCCAGTTTCTGGGGAAACAAACGGTGCACGTCACAACAAACGCGTATTACCATTGTTGAACTAGTGCGCGGGTGACCTTTGGCTGACCTAGTTTAGCTAGCTAACTTCACGGTAAAACGTGTAAATTTCTCCTTTTTATCGTGGGAGAAAGAGGTTCTATCACTCGTGGATGGAAAGAGGAGGAATCTTGCACTCGTGAGTGATTTTGTGTCTTGGGACTTGGCAAGCCTCGTCCCAAGACACAAAATAACTCACTCGTGCAAGATTCCTCCTCTTTCCATCCACTCGTTATGGAACCTCTATATCTGTCATAACCCTTTTATTAGACAAGCTACAAACGTAATAAACTTGCCTATTTCTGTGAAACTCATAATATGGACTCTTGGACTACTTGCTAACTGGTATATTTTGATATTGAAAATCTGCACATCGCATGGCCAGTTTCTTGTCGATGATGACTCACTCATTTGTAGGGTACAGAATTGCAGAAACAGAAAGTGCAACGTTTTAATTAGAGAAAACACACCATTTCTGGAGGGATACCAAAACAACATTGTAACTTGACAAATAGACAGTTTGACTGAAGGGCCTACCTACTTTCCTGAGTAATTGCAACAATAATATAGCGCATCTACATGCGATTTTCTGGAGATTTCGTCTGGTTACTGCAGCTGCGAAGCAGAGGCTGGCACCGACTCCACAGTGGCGCCAAAATTAGAGAGCGGTACTTCCGTCTTAGCAATTTTACCGGGAAAACTGTAGTATGACGTCACCATAAGAGAAATGTAGTACCTGAATAGTAATTTCTACTAGACTATGTTTATTCAGAATTAAATCAATATGTGTTGAAGGTATTTGATTATATTCTGAAAGCGTTTATTTCAGAATCATTAGACTGTAAAGATTACACCACTTTCTCATAAATGGTGACGTCATCAGGATTTACTCCTGTTTATTTACATCACACCATTACACGTTGCTTCATTTTGATGGCACCACGCTGAAATACATGTTGGGTTAACATTTAGCAGATATCTCATCAGTCTAAATATATCCTGGGAGTAGAATTCTCTGATATAACTATGAAAAAATAAAACAACTAATGGTTGACTTCCTCTCTGATATCGTGCTGTTTATCCTGAACAACCTAAGAACACCAGGCGGACATCTGGCTTAAGTTAGAGAATAACGTCTTACCTTTATCAGAGATGTTGATTAGTGTAATACATCTCCCTGCCTTTATATAGCCTTATTTCTATAAAAAGAGTCCTTACAGATGCCCATATTGCCAATCGGGCCAACAACCTCAACAAAGTAATTAACCCTTCCCAGCGGGCACTGTACGTACAATGTACGTACATTGTACGTACAGTTGGTACAATGTACGTACAATGTACGTACATTGTACGTACAGTGCCCGCTGGGTTTCAATGCCGAGGCTTCGATCGTCCAACGCAAAAGAACGAAAGAAACAAACAAAAACAACTGAATATCATGTAAACCCTTTCATGTTGGCATTCGTTGGAAAGCTCTTCAAAAGTACTATCAAACATGAACATGTGCCCATGTGTCAAGGTTTCAGTCATTTTCAGCTTTTCGCATCATTTTGTTTTGAACAAATTAGCCACCAGCAGCCAAAGGGATAACTAAGATTATGGTCAAAAATACTACTATTAGTATTACTAAGTACATGGATTTGGAAGTGATTAACAGGGTACTCTCCATTACTTGTTGGAGGCATAAGAGAACGGTATGTAATGAAACAATCTTGCAATCTTACATTAAACAGATGCAAATATGTGCATTATTTCCTAGTTCCCTGGAATCCAGAAACGTTTGCAAAATGTGATAACGTTCTGTGCTTCTGCAATTCAAAGGGGATTTGTATCTTTCGACTATGTTTTTAATTTCTAAAGATTTATCATTTCATGAATAAAAAATCCCTCAATACGTCAGAAATTAAGGCATATTTGTCTTTTTCATCTGTATGTGGATATTTCGTGATGGGTTTTTTTCACCTTCTCATGGTAAAGGAAGAGAATAATATATCCTTGAATTTGTAATGGAGGCCGTGTCCGCTTTTAATAACTCTATCATAAGAAGGGAATGTATGTTTAGTTGTTATTCCATATACAGTATGTCAGTACTTAGCATTCTAAGCATTGTTTTCTAATAATGATTACGACGATGTTCAATGTGGAGTATGAATTACTTGCGATATGTTTACTGCTCTGGCGTGCTCATGCGGTTTTAGAAACGAGACAAACGAAATGTTTAGATTTCAATCTATTCGCTGTAGGCTGAAAGGAATATAAATTTGTTATGGTAGTCTCAGCTGTAGCAGACATGTATAGAATACAAACAGTAACATAATCCTTGGCTATGGGTGTCTTTATGTTGTTTTGCTGCATCGCAGTGCTGACTGTCCGTGCTGCCATCTATTGTTTGCATTCGATATTAATCATTTTCGCTCCGCTGTGGTGATAGTTGCATCATCTGAGCATATTTTTCACTGTATCGGCCGAATTAAGAGGCTACAATTTAAAAAAAAAACTTACTTCTTACGTTGAGATGGTACGAGACAAATCGATGCTTCCTTCTACTAAGCGCATCATGGGATATATGTTCATGATTGGAAACAAGTATTAAAAGGAAGGTATTGATGGATAGATAAACACTGCTCCACAGTGAATTCTGTAAAGGTTTCTGCTACCAACTAGTCTGCAGTTATGCCAGTTAAATCCAGTTCCTATATTTTAAAACACAGCCAAAGCAATTGAAACATATTCTATGGAGAACTTCAAGAGTATAATCTTTTAGAGATAATCGAATTACATTTCAATGGTTTTATGATGACCTAAAACTAAAAATCCTTACTTTAGCACCTTTGAAGAAAAATATGTTAGTACTAATAACGGTACAAGAAAATGGTGTATGAATGTATCTTTATTGACTATATATAAATATGTATCACCTTTACAAAGATCAAACACAATCTACAAAAAAGCAACACGGTTTATAATAATCTTAAGCTCAACGATATATAAACTTTACTATCAGTAAGGTAATGTGTTTCCCGGAAACTAAAATAATTGTAGGTAGAATATATGGTAGGGACCTCCATAACAGCTCGTCAAAAACGAAAAGGAAAAATAAAATTTTAAGTACGTTTAGCCAACAAACACTACGAAGAATGTGATATAGCAAAGTATTAAGTAAACAGACGCACAGAAGGGCATCGTTTACAGGAAAGACCAAGAAGCCAGGGTCAAGAATGGAAAAAAGCAGCAGGTTTGAAATCCAAATTAAGCAAACATATACCAAGAAAAATATTTCAAAAGAAAAGGGAATGTCTCACCAAGAGATGGATTACAAAACTAACCAAAGCGCTCATACTGTATTTGGATTTCTGGGTCCCTCTTCTGTTCGGTTATTCTCAAGAAGAAGGTATTACGGGAAACACTACATACGCATTTTTTTCTGAAACTTGAAGATATCAGATAACATCCGATGTACAAGGTTAAAAAGGCGTTTTTATAATGATTTAAGCGCTTCCTTTTTGTATGTAACATACACAGATGAGCCCATCTATGCCACACACTCACATAATTCCAATCCACATTTCCTTACTTGGAATAAGAACAGCTTATATCATATCAATACATTACTTTTAAAGGTTAAGATATATACATGTACCTCTTTGATAATGTCCGGTAAACAATAATGACAATCTTAATTGAGGTCACTCGCATAGTTTTTAGACCTTTATAGTAGTCTCTTGGAGACAGCTTTCTCACAATCCAAGGCCGGAATACGGACCTGGGCAGTGGTGAGAGACACCTAGCAGTTTGTGGCAACACCGTAGACCACACTGCCATCCGCCCGGCCATCCGTATGCCATACTTGCATTAACAATATAACAGAAAATAATAAAAGAGGCAGAAATATCCTGAGCTGAATATTTGTCTGACCAATTCCCACACACCCGTCTTTAAGGTAGTGTAGTTCACTGTTTAACAGACACGCGTTATAAATTCCCATGTTATCTTAGCTTGCACTTACATTGACCTTCACTGTACTCAACACGAAAATGCTGAAATTCTTACATTTATATTTTGAGATTTTGTTTCACCATACCAGTCAAACGACAGTAGAATTGTATACACATTTCAATCGACACCCTTGCATCATTAACATTATCATGTAATTCATGCATCCACTTTCCTCTGATATTAGATCAATGGAGGAGATCGATAGGAACGGAGTGGAACAATGAAGAAGAACAATGGGGTAGAACAAAAGAGGAGAACAATTGCGGATATAAATGAGTAGGAACCTCCCCATCCTTGTGAGTCATTATGTCATATCATATCAATTACAGTATACTTACAATATAAGTATCTGCTTGTTACAGCACGTTGGTACAACTTATTATGGCATAATTAATTGATAAGGTATAGTAACAACATATTATATAGCTTGCCAATTTAATCTTCTCATGTGACGTATACAAATAGAACACTTTACTCATTTAAAAGCAGACAACATATAGCACACAGCATGAATGATGAAAACTCCTTGAAGGAATATCTCCTTTTTACTAGACGACTGTGGTCAAAGGGTAAACCTAGGAATGTGAGAAAATTACCAGTGACTTTGAGATAGACGTTGGCTTTTTGTCAGGTATTCGTTTTCCCAACCAGTCATACCAATTAGATTTCAGTAAGTAAGCCATCTCATTACGGCTGTAATCAGCATTTCAGAGGGCAATTTGATAAAGATTTGGCCAATCAAAAGCCAATAAATAATGTCTGTGAGTAATCAATAAGAAAGAAGTGAGATTCTGCTTTCAGGATTCTGCGAATTGTCTCCATGGCCCCTAAATATGCACGATAGTCGCAGTCATCTAAGAAAATATGCAAAAATCAAAGAGACATTAAGATTCCCTTACAAGCAGGTTATAGGAACCAAATTTCTTGAACATTTTGGTACATTGCCTTGGTGAGTTACTATTATTGAAAATGATACCGTACATCGTATATCGGAAATTTCATTCAGATAGCTCTCATGTTGGTAAACTTATTTCTTCCACTTACAATAGAGCAAATAAAAATGCAGCAATAAGCACTTTTTTCTTGAAATTGGTGTCAATAGGAAATAACAATGGATCCAAATATGGTTATTTCATCCATATATGAAACTGCAAAACATTATCAACGGTCAATTGGAATTGTCACTGAGAATGATTTCAGTATCTTCAGTACAGCAATGCTGCCTGCCTGATAATGGTGGAAATGCCTATACAGTATGTCATCATCATTTTAATGTTAGAATGCTAATTAGTTCATACCTACACTTTCTTTCCATAACAAATTAACCTTCCCAGAGTGTGGTAACCCTTTTCATTTCCACCTCCTGTATCACCAAAGTATAGCTTGCTCACCGGTAACACATCTTTATCTGTTATGAATCCATGATCAGACCTCCAGACATTGTCGTTTGCATTACAATTACACGCTTTATTAGGTTGATCACATGATTGTGTCATGCCGCAAGCACACTTTCTACTTCCCTGAACAGCTCCTCCCCAGTAGGTCATATCAATCCCTTGCCGGGAGGTCCATGACGCAAAGACCTGGTTACTATTACTTATTACTGAGTTATGACAGTCATAATTGATGAACTGCTCACAATTGAGTGATATGTCAATGAGGGCAATAATCTGTGCCATACTTGTGTTGTAATGAATGTCTCTAGCATAAGATTTAGGCTTTTCACTTCCATCCACAAGGGTGCGCCTCTCTGAGTCATGGCCAACCTGTGTTCCTGCCAGACCATTTTTCCCCGTCATATCACAATAGGCCCTCACCGGTGCTGCACCCTCCCCTAGGCCATCTGGATCAACCATGTAGTCACCAGCTCTCACATATCCACTCTCCTTATACTCTTGACATGTAAGTTTAACTGAAATGAATTTAAAAGAAAAAAGTAAAATTGTACTTGTTACCGAAAGACTCTTTCACTGGCTTAAATTGTGGAGTGTATTCCGTTTTCTTTTCTGACAGTTATTAATCCTAAATCTTGATACATCATCCTTGCAATATACTTATCAATCGTAATAGAAAAGTTGCTAATATATAATTTTTGTTATATTGTCAAGAATTTTAAAACTCAGATATTTAGGGATCATTCGAAAGTTTAATGCATGTGAAGAAAAAAGAGGCCTGGGGAAAAATACCCTATAATGTTTTGATAACAGAGGACGGCCTTATTTGGAATTTTGCTATATTGAGGCTAAATCGGGACTAGCCAGTTGTGAAACAATGTTCATGAGTGAAAAAATACCATTTCACTACATTGTAAACTACCTTAGCTTTTAGCCACTTTTAGTATCACTGTACAACACTTACTAATTTTTCCAGCAATGATATCTATCTTGTCTTGTGTCCCAGTGTTCTTGTCCAGCAACTCACATCTGCTAGAGGCCTTGTTGAAGTTAAATGCTAAGCATGCAGGTAGCACTAAACATCTAATACCACAGGAAACAGAAGAAGTTTCTACTGATGACTCAATAGGACTTGCTGGTATTTTGGTATCTTTCATGGTATAGAAAATATCCTCTTTCCCCCACGTTGGCAGGATAACCATAACGAATGTGATGATCAATCTCGTCATTGTTATATTGCTGTGTAATTCACTTGATTATTCACTTTACAACTTGTAAAATGTTGCTTTAGCAACTATGTTTGGAGGCAGGGTTAAGTCTAACAGTCCTGACTAGTGCTCGGAGCATTTGAACCATTTACCAGATACATACAGTGGTTTCGTTTGACAAAGGCTTTGCTAATCCATTGATCTATGTATGAAGTGAATACACAGTCCATGCCTCTATTAGTCCAATCTGCTGTCTGGTAGAGTGTTCTTTACCACATAAAGCTTCCCTTGCAGACCTAACTTGCACAGTTGTTGTGAGTAAAGTCCCCTAATTGAATATGCTGTCAAGCTTGAAACTGTACATTTATCTGCTATCTGTGTCATAACACTATTAATTTCATAAGAAATTTTAATTCACTTATAGCATTAGTTAGATAACAGTTTCGCAATACTTGCAAATATCCACATCCCTCTAAATGCCAGATCAACTGATGCGTTTCCTATGAAGTGCAACCTGTTGTAGTGACTTATAGTTTTCACTCTGTCAGGTGCAAACACTTAACACAAATTATCCTTGACATTTCTCTGTGATATGGAATGCAGATATAATACAATACCAACACACATTTCAAAATGTCATGCTCATGTATGTTGCAAATTGAGATTGATAGTATGTGTGGAGATAATGCAAAGTGGTGCCATAATATGTCTTGACATAAGTAGGTATAATCCATTGTTTAAGCATGTAGTACAGGATGATGATGGGTGTTGTATTATGTTATTGGCTTTTAACATATCATGGCAAAGGCAAAACTGTTGAAACCTATAGGCAGCACAATGGTCCTGTTAAGAAGTGCATTATGTGCCAATCCAAGTATACGAGAGTATGTAAAAAAATAAGAGAGATAAAAAAGTCTGCATAATCTATCACAGCATCAAGATGCAGCGTAAACGAGCGAATGTTGCATCATTCCATGATTAACCCTCCCATTACTTGGGCATTCAATATTTGTGGTCTAGGTGACTGAATCATGTCACAAGCTACCTATGCAAAAATTCAATATTCTTTTTTCTGTTAACTGAAATTCAATCACTGTTTAAAGAAATTTATTTCTGTATATGGAATGATTTTTGTTATTGGAAAATGAGGTTTCTTCAAAATGAATAACCGTAAATGATATGGTAACCCTATATCCGGTTAATGGAAATTCACTTTCTATAACAGAAATTCCGAATATATTTCCCATAAGGAAAATGATTTTTCCTCTAAGGGAAATGAATCTCTATATACAATTACATGTATTCATTTTTTCATTTACAGACTTAAAATGAAGTCATCTTTGACTATTCTATCAAACTATTCTATGCTTCATGGTGTTACCGAAGAGGGGAAATAGGAGACAATGATGGTTTCTTGGTTTCAAAGAGAACTATTATCTGCACAAGCAAACACACATAGATGCTCCATGAAAATTATGGAAAAAAGCCAGGAAGCATCAAGCAAAATCAGCAATGTGTCAATATAACTTCAACTATGATGTAAATCAAAGTGATCCAACTTTATTGATGCTGTAAATATTCTTTTATAAATGAGATATGTTAGGAGAGTGTATTGAAATCAGTGCACGTTCTGTGATGCTAGTTAAGAAGAGGACGAAATCCAATGAATTCAATACGAAATATAGCACTGACTTGTTTTCTAATACCGGTAATTAACATGGAAGAATCATTGTTTTGTATAAACAAGCAATAGGAGTTGGGGAACTACTTCATGTTATATCACATGTGGGTTAGAAATTCATATCATGATGATACAACCAACACTTGGTTTCAACATGACAATTTTTTCTACATAAAATGTATTTCACATCGTTATTAATAGTTTAAAATAAGAAGGGAGATTCTTCCATATATATTAGCTTACACAATGAAGTAAAGCTTGATTTTATTAACACTGATGGTTGAGGTTTAAATGATAGGCAGCTGCGGCTGCAGTTATTAACAATCTTTCTTTTAATGAACGTATTCCAGATAGATCCCCTATATCTTATACAGAGTTACATGCTCTGTACCTAGCTCTTGATAGAGTTTAGACGGCAGATGATGATCATGAAGCATGGAATTCCCAGTTATGTTTCATCAGAGGTAATGAAAAGGCAGATGCTACTTGATTGACGAAGTACGTAATATGGTTTTAAGGGGGCACGGCTACCTTAAGTCAGTATGAAAAAAAGTCTGGGATAGGGCATGGTCACTGGAGGACACCTGTTGGCGTATACAGGAACTAAATCAGTGACATGGCATTATGTGAAGAGCCTGATACCCTCGCACTTGATCTTGGTAACACAGTGAAAAATGTAAGTGATGCACCAAACGAAACTCTTTGGTAAATTTTAGCCGAGTCAATATATATCATATTTACGCGCAACATCCAACTGAAGGAGGGTATAGGTTTAAGGGGTTTTGTATATGGCTGTCCAAAATGGAGATTGAACGCTATCACACTAATTATGGTTTACAAGGACACCAAATTAAACAACCTGCCGTTATATGTAAATAAGTTTGAGGATAATATGTAGTTGCTTTTCTTTTTTGATCCTCATTTCTCTGTTGTTGTTTTTTCTGTTGTATTATTATACATCTTTATATCTATGATATTTCTGTTATGAAAATTACAGTTAATAAATATTATTATTACTGCCAAAACAGGCCTTTTTAGAATAATTACAATTATTCAATTCTATATGATGATTAAAAATCCACATATCAATCACCTTTTAAAACACAAATCGCAGTCCTTATGGGATGCAGCAGTCAACAACACATTACATGAAATTCATCCTTAGCTGGGTCTGTGGCCTGGAGGTTTTAGAATCAGTAGGCGCGAACGAACTTCCTTCCGCTACGGAAAATGAATTTCCTTAAACTGAAAATGATTTTTCTGTAAAAGAATAAGATAATAGTGGAATTTTGCATGGACTGGAGAGATGCCATGCTTGGTATTGATCTGTATACCTTTAACATAGCCAAAGCTCTCCAGACTATCATGTTTATGCATTTACGTTCATTGAACATTAGTGTTCGACCATGTGTAAGTAATAGTGTTGTAAATGAATACTAATAAAACAATATTGTCTATGTGCTTTTGTCACCATACAAGTATACCTATTCCCAAATAAGCAATTGAACGTCAGGTGATAAGAAAGCCACAAAAGCATTCCCTGGAACGTGGAATTGTATGAATGTATAGCCACTGGGAGTTCCCATTGATTGCGAACTCTGACAGAATAATTTGACAGAGAAGGCCAGGCAAAACAATGAGTAAATATAGAATGAGCAGATAACGGAGAGGAGGAGGAGGAGGAGGAATGGCTTGGGTGAGAGGCAGCTCAAACGCCTAAATAATCACGAAAGTGATACACAAAGATGCCAGTACACCCATAGAGAGGAGGGGAGTATAAGGGACCCCACGGCACATTGCAATGATGAGTGACTAATATGCTGGACACCACCTCTTCTAAGGATCAGCAAGAGGCTAACCGTTTTGCCTCTCCCAGTGATATGGCAAGGAAATTCTATTCAGATTAGTGTTTATGTAAATAAATATGCATGTATGCATGCACATCATTCACATATGGAGTTTTGAGAATCCCTGGGATCTAGTAATTATATCAAAGAGTTATAAACTTCAATTACAGCCTTTGTATGATTAGAAGAACAAAGATCAATCGGTCCATTCTCTCACATTGGGCAATCCTTAATGCCCTAAATTCCATTCACTACAGAATAAATTATGAACAGCAACTCAATGTTACCTTGAGCAAGTTACAGCTAGGCTCACCACAGAACATCAAACAAATAACTTCCCAGCAATGTACCTGTTGAAAGTACCTAGAATCTGGTCTCAGTGTAAATACCCCAGGCTTGTGACAAAGTATCAAATTAAGAAGTATATGTACAGAATAATGAAAAGTATGTGTAACACAAATGAAAACAATTGTGCATTCTCCAATAAGTAGAACCGCATTATGAGGAAACAGGAACTGCTAACCTCTAAACGCAACAAAAAAGACAGAAATGGGGTTGAAGAACTTGGAGGGTTAATATAAACAAAAGGAGTGACAAACAACAGTCCAGAAATGCAAAGCCCCTCCAACCTCCACAACTGTAATAAAAAAATAGTGAGGAGTGAAGCGGACAACAAAGAGAGATGTCAGTCAAGCATATTATCCCCAAATAATCAATCCTCTATTATGTTTTCAAAATTCTTTTCCTTAACATTTTATTTCTGTCATTGAATTCATATAACTGTTTATTCACTGCACAATCTAAGATTGTTTCTTTGGAATACATAATGACTTAAAAAATTAAGCAGGTTTTAGTAGCAAATTCAGTCCAGTTTCTTTTATGAAAGATTTGTTTTTCTTACAGCAGATAAGTTTCCCTATCCCAGACTATTTGTCTGACCTCTTCCTGCCTGTCTTAGAGCCATTGCATTTCGGTGTTAACTTGCACCTAAGTATATTAAACTCTAAACTCGTCATTACAATTCTGAAATTCAAAGCATTCATTATTTCATATTATGCATTACCGTGCCACCCCTACAGCAGTGAAATTGTACACATATCTCAACCGACACCCTTGAATCATCATTAACGTTATCAAGGAATTAATTCCCTTTTCATTTTCAAATGGCACTGATGATATAAGGTCATTGGAGAAGATCAATAGAGTAGAACAATGAGGAACAATCGATTAGAACATAATAGAGCAGGACATTTGAGGATATAATTGAGTGGGAACCTCTCCATCCTTGTGAGTCATTGTGTCATATCATATCAATTACTGTAATTTTCATCTAGTCACACAATCATTTCACTAGTATCTGATTGTAACATCACGTTGATATAACTATGGCATACTTAATTGATAAGGTAGAGTAACCACATTTCAAAAGTCTTTGTCAATTTAATCTTCTCATGTGACATATACAAAAAGAGCACTATTCTTTTAAAAGCAAACAACACACAGCACACAGGATGAATGATAAAAACTCCTCAAAGGATGATCTCCTTTTTACTAGACAACTGTGGTCAAAGAGTAAGCATGGGCATGGGTCTCCATAGCGCCTTAAACAAGTGCGCTAGTCTCTGTACTAAAATCCAAGGAGATATTGAGGTGTTTTTCTTACATATTTTAGGCCGAAATATTTTGGTGAGTTCCTATAATTGAAAATGATACTTCGCATGACCGAAATTTCATTCATGTAGCTGCCGAGTTGGACAACCTATTTCTTCTATTTTAGGTAGACAAAGCAATGAACATGAAATGCATCAATGAGCATTTTTTTCTTGAAATCGGTGTCAATAGGAAATAACAATGGATCCAAATACGGTTATTTCATCCATATAAGAAAATGCAAAACATTATCAACGGCGAATTGGAATGGTCACTCAGAGTGATTTCAGTATCTTCAGTACAGCAATGGTGCCTGCCTGATAATGGTGGATATGCCTATATGTCATCATCATTTTAATGTTAGAACGCTAATTAGTTCATACCTACACTTTCTTGCCATAACAAATTAACCTTCCTAGAGTGTGGTAACCCTTTTCATTTGTACCTCCTGTATCACCAAAGTATAGCTTGCTCACAGGTAACACATCTTTATCTGTAATGAATCCATGATCAGACCTCCAGACATTGTCGTTTGCATCACAATTACACACTTTATCAAGTTTATCACACGATTTGGTCATGCCGCAAGCACACTTTCCACTTCCCGGAATAGCTCCTCCCCAGTGGGTCATATCAACCCCTTGCCGGGAGGTCCATGACGCAAAGACCTGGTTCCTATTATCTCTTATTACTGAGTGATGACAGTCATAATTGATGAACTGCTCACAATTGAGTGATATGTCAATGAGGGCAATAATCTGTGCCATACTTGTGTTGTAATGAATGTCTCTAGCATAAGATTTAGGCTTGTCACTTCCATCCACGAGGGTGCGCCTCTCTGAGTCATGGCCAACCTGTGTTCCTGCCAAACCATTTTTCCCCGTCATATCACAATAGGCCCTCACCGGTGCTGCACCCTCCCCTAGGCCATCTGGATCAACCATGTAGTCACCAGCTCTCACATATCCACTCTCCTTATACTCTTGACATGTAAGTTTAACTGAAATGAATTAAAAAGAAAAATGTAAAATTGTACTTGTTACCGAAAGACTCTTTCACTGGCTTAAATTGTGGAGTGTATTCCGTTTTACATATCATCACCTCCTCTGGAATGGATGTATCTGACTGAAAATCTTGCGATTTGACAACAGTGTTAACTGTGTCCCCTTCAAGTATACGCCATGTCTATATATATATATATATATATATATATATATATATATATATATATATATATATATATATATATATATATATATATATATATATATATATATATATTTATATATATATATATATTTATATATATATATATATATATATATATATATATATATATATATATATATATATATATATATATCTTTTCTGACAGTTATTAAGCCTAAATCTTGATACATCATCCTTGCAATATACTTATCAATCGTAATAGAAAAGTTGCTAATATATAATTTTTGTTATATTGTCAAGAATTTTAAAACTCAGATATTTAGGGATAATTCGAAAGTTTAATGCATGTGAAGAAAAAAGAGGCCTGGGGAAAAATACCCTATAATGTTTTGATAACAGATGACGGCCTTATTTGGAATTTTGCTATATTGAGGCTAAATCGGAACTAGCCAGTTGTGAAACAATGTTCATGAGTGAAAAAATACCATTTCACTACATTGTAAACTACCTTAGCTTTTAGCCACTTTTAGTATCACTGTACAACACTTACTAATTTTTCCAGCAATGATATCTATCTTGTCTTGTGTCCCAGTGTTCTTGTCCAGCAACTCACATCTGCTAGAGGCCTTGTTGAAGTTAAATGCTAAGCATGCAGGTAGCACTAAACATCTAATACCACAGGAAACAGAAGAAGTTTCTACTGATGACTCAATAGGACTTGCTGGTATTTTGGTATCTTTCATGGTATAGAAAGTATCCTCTTTCCCCCACGTTGGCAGGATAACCATAACGAATGTGATGATCAATCTCGTCATTGTTATATTTCTGTGTAATTCACTTGATTATTCACTTTTCAACTTGTAAAATGTTGCTTTAGCAACTATGTTTGGAGGCAGGGTTAAGTCCAACAGTCCAAATAGTGCTCGGAGCATTTGAACCATTTCCTAGATACATACAGTGGTTTCGTTTGACAAAGGCTTTGCTAATCCATTGATCTATGTATGAAGTGAATACACAGTCCATGCCTCTATTAGTCCAATCTGCTGTCTGGTAGAGTGTTCTTTACCACATAAAGCTTCCCTTGCAGACCTAACTTGCACAGTTGTTGTGAGTAAAGTCCCCTAATTGAATATGCTGTCAAGCTTGAAACTGTACATTTATCTGCTATCTGTGTCATAACACTATTAATTTCCTTATGAAATTTTAATTCACTTATAGCATTAGTTAGATAACAGTTTCGCAATACTTGCAAATATCCACATCCCTTTAAATGCCAGATCAACTGATGCGTTTCCTATGAAGTGCAACCTGTTGCAGTGACTTATAGTTTTCACTCTGTCAGGTGCAAACACTTAACACAAATTACCCTTGATATTTCTCTGTGATATGGAATGCAGATATAATACAATACCAACACACATTTCAAAATGTCATGCTCATGTATGTTGCAAATTGAGATTGATAGTATGTGTGGAGATAATGCAAAGTGGTGCCATAATGTCTTGAACATAAGTAGGAATAATCCATTGTTTAAGCATGTAGTACAGGATGATGATGGGTGTTGTATAATGCTATTGGCTTTAAACATATCATGGCAAAGGCAATACTGTTGAAACCTATTAGCAGCACAATGGTCCTGTTAAGAAGTACATTATGTGCATAATTCCACTTAATCCAAGTATACGAGAGTATGTAAAAAATTAAGAGAGATAAAAAAAAGTCTGCATAATCTATTACATCATCAAGATGCAGCATAAACGAGCGAATGTTGCATCATTCCATGATTAACCCTCCCATTACTTGGGCATTCAATATTTGTGGTCTAGGTGACTGAATCATATCACAAGCTATCTATGCAAATATTCAATATTCTTTTTTCTGTTTACTGAAATTCAATCACTGTTTAAAGAAATTTATTTCTGTATATGGAATGATTTTTGTTATTGGAAAATGAGGTTTCTTCAAAATGAATAACCGTAAATGATATGGTAACCCTATATCCGGTTAATGGAAATTCAGAATATATTTCCCATATGGAAAATGATTTTTCCTCTAAGGGAAATGAATCTCTATATACAATTACATGTATTCATTTTTTCATTTACAGACTTAAAATATAGTAATCTTTGACTATTCTATCAAACTATTCTATGCTTCATGGTGTTACTGAAGAGGGGAAATAGGGGAAAATGATGGTTTCTTGGTTTCAAAGAGAACTATTATTTGCACAAGCAAACACACATAGATGCTCCATGAAAATTATGATATAATTCAAATACAAACTCTGTTTTCACACACCAGGTAAAACACAGTGATCTGCCCTTCAGTAGTGTGTGAGAGCTTCAGTAGTGTGTGAGAGCTTCAGTAGTGTGTGAGAGCTTCAGCAGTGTGTGAGAGCTTCAGCAGTGTGTGAGAGCTTCAGTAGTGTGTGAGAGCTTCAGCAGTGTGTGAGAGCTTCAGTAGTGTGTGAGAGCTTCAGCAGTGTGTGAGAGCTTCAGTAGTGTGTGAGAGCTTCAGTAGTGTGTGAGAGCTTCAGTAGTGTGTGAGAGCTTCAGCAGTGTGTGAGAGCTTCAGTAGTGTGTGAGAGCTTCAGTAGTGTGTGAGAGCTTCAGTAGTGTGTGAGAGCTTCAGTAGTGTGTGAGAGCTTCAGCAGTGTGTGAGAGCTTCAGTAGTGTGTGAGAGCTTCAGTAGTGTGTGAGAGCTTCAGTAGTGTGTGAGAGCTTCAGTAGTGTGTGAGAGCATTGATTTGGCTGCCTTGGTATAAACCTTAAGGAGATGTTGTGACTTCCTGAGAATGAGTCTCAACTACTGGCCTGGTAATATGTCATACAGATGGCAACACTCTATGACTCTCTCACTCTCCGACTCACACGGTGATACTGCTGAATCCCTGTGGATCTTACCATTGGAAGTCTCGCTATCTCTCCAACATCACCACTTCTCAGCTCTCCTCGAACCTCTGTAATTCCTTCAGCACAACTCCCCCAACTCCTCGTAGCAACATTACCAACTCCTCATTGCAACTTTGCTGGTCAACACTCACAATTCCTCGTTGCTATACCTCTGCTCAACACTCCAGGGCTACTCCTTGCGGCATCATCATTGGTCAACACTCCAACCTCCTCATCAAAACACCACTGGTCAACACTCTCTATTCCTTCATTCCTCAGAGCTATATGGCCAACAATGCCAGGGGGTGGGGGGGGGGGGGGGGGGGGTGGACGGAAAAAAAGCCAGGAAGCATCAAGCAAAATCAGCAATGTGTCAATATAACTTCAACTATGATGTAAATCAAAGTGATCCAACTTTATTGATGCTGTAAATATTCTTATATAAATGATATATGCTAGGAGAGTGTATTGAAACCAGTGCACGTTCAGTGATGCTAGTTAAGAAGAGGATGAAATCCAATGAATTCAGTAAGACATATAGCACTGACTTGTTTTCTAATAATTAACATGGACGAATCATTGTTTTGTATAAACAAGCAATAGGAGTTGGGGAACTACTTCATGTGGTGTAATATTATATCACATGTGGGTTAGAAATTTATATCATGATGATACAACCAACACTTGGTTTCAACATGACAATTTTTTCTACATAAAATGTATTTCACATCATTATTAATAGTATAAAATAAGAAGGGAGATTCTTCCACATATATATTAGCTTACACAATGAAGTTAAAGCTTGATTTTATTAACACTGATGGTTGGGGTTTAAATGATAGGCAGCTGCGGCTGCAGTTATTGACAATCTTTCTTCTAATGAACGTATTCCAGATAGATCCCCTATATTTTATACAGAAGTACATGCTCTGTACCTAGCTCTTGATAGAGTTTAGACGGCAGGTGGTGATCATGAAGAAAGGAATTCCCAGTTATGTTTCATCAGAGGTAATGAAAACGCAGATGCTACTTGATCAACTTGATTGACGAAGTACGTAATATGGTTATAAGGGGACACAGCTACCCTAAGTCAGTATGAAAAAAAGTCTGGGATAGGGCATGGTCACTGGAGGACACCTGTTGGCGTATACAGGAACTAAATCGGTGACATGGCATTATGTGAAGAGCCTGATACCCTCGCTCTTGATCTTGGTAACACAATGAAAAATCTAAGTGATGCACCAAACGAAACTCTTTGGTAAATTTTAGCCGAGTCAATATATATCATATTTACGCGCAACATCCAACTGAAGGAGGGTATAGGTTTAAGGGTTTTTGTATATGGCTGTCCAAAATGGAGATTGAACGCTATCACACTAATTATGGTTTACAAGGACACCAAATTAAACAACCTGCCGTTATATGTAAATAAGTTTGAGGATAATATGTAGTTGCTTTTGTTCTTTGATCCTCATTTCTCTGTTATTGTTTTTTCTGTTGTATTATTATACATCTTTATACCTATGATATTTCTGTAATGAAAATTACAGTTAATAAATATTATTATTACTGCCAGAACAGGCCTTTTTAGAATAAGTACAATTATTTAATTCTATATGATGATTAAAAATCCACATATCAATCACCTTTTAACACACAAATCGCAGTCCTTATGGGATGCAGCAGTCAACAACAAATTACATGAAATTCATCCTTAGCTGGGTCTGTGGCCTGGATATTTTAGAATCAGTAGGCGCGAACGAACTTCCTTCCGCTACGGAAAATGAATTTCCTGAAAATGATTTTTCTGTAAAAGAATAAGATAATAGTGGACTTTTGCATGGACTGGAGAGATGCCATGCTTGGTATTGATCTGTATACCTTTAACATAGCCAAAGCTCTCCAGACTATCATGTTTATGCATTTACGTTCATTGAACATTAGTGTTCGACCATGTGTAAGAAATAGTGTTGTAAATGAATACTACTAAAACAATATTGTCTATGTGCTTTTGTCACCATACAAGTATACCTATTCCCAAATAAGCAATTGAACGTCAGGTGATAAGAAAGCCACAAAAGCATTCCCTGGAACGTGGAATTGTATGAATGTATAGCCACTGGGAGTTCCCATTGATTGCGAACTCTGACAGAATAATTTGACAGAGAAGGCCAGGCAAAACAATGAGTAAATATAGAATGAGCACATAACGGAGAGGAGGAGGAGGAGGAGGAATGGCTTGGGTGAGAGGCAGCTCAAACGCCTAAATAATCACGAAAGTGATACACAAAGATGCCAGTACACCCATAGAGAGTAGGGGAGTATAAGGGACCCCACGGGACATTGCAATGATGGGTGACTAATATGCTGGACACCACCTCTTCTAAGGATCAGCAAGAGGCTAACCGTTTTGCCTCTCCCAGTGATATGGCAAAGAAGTTCTATTCAGATTAGTGTTTATGTAAATAAATATGCATGTATGCATGCACATCATTCACATATGGAGTTTTGAGAATCCCTGGGATCTAGTAATTATATCAAAGAGTTATAAACTTCAATTACAGCCTTTGTATGATTAGATGAACAAAGATCAATCGGTCCATTCTCTCACATTGGGCAATCCTTAATGCCCTAAATTCCATTCACTACAGAATAAATTATGAACAGCAACTCAATGTTACCTTGAGCAAGTTACAGCTAGGCTCACCACAGAACATCAAACAAATAACCTCCCAGCAATGTACCTGTTGAAAGTACCTAGAATCTGGTCTCAGTGTAAATACCCCAGGCTTGAGACAAAGTATCAAATTAAGAAGTATATGTACAGAATAATGAAAAGTATGTGTAACACAAATGAAAACAATTATGCATTCTCCAATAAGTAGAACCGCATTATGAGGAAACAGGAACTGCTAACCTATAAACGCAACAAAAAAAGACAGAAATGGGGTTGAAGAACTTGGAGGGTTAATATAAACAAAAGGGGTGACAAACAACAGTCCAGAAATGCAAAGCCCCTCCTACCTCCACAACTGTAATAACAAATAGTGAGGAGTGAAGCGGACAACAAAGAGAGATGTCAGTCTGGCATATTATCCCCAAATAATCAATCCTCTATTATGTTTTCAAAATTCTTTGCCTTAATATCTTATTTCTGTCATTGAATTCATATAACTGTTTATTTTACTGCACTATCTAAGATTGTTTCTTTGGAATACATAATGACTTAAAAAAATTAAGCAGGTTTTAGTAGCAAATTCAGTCCAGTTTCTTTTCTGAAAGATTTGTTTTTCTTACAGCAGATAAGTTTCCCTATCCCAGACTATTTGTCTGACCTCTTCCTGCCTGTCTTAGAGCCATTGCATTTCGGTGTTAACTTGCACCTAAGTATATTAAAATATAAACTCGTCATTACAATTCTGAAATTCAAAGCATTCATTATTTCATATTATGCATTACCGTGCCACCCCTACAGCAGTGAAATTGTACACATATCTCAACCGACACCCTTGAATCGTCATTAACGTTATCAAGTAATTAATTCCCTTTTCATTTTCAAATGGCACTGATGATATAAGGTCATTGGAGAAGATCAATAGAGTAGAACAATGAGGAACAATCGATTAGAACGTAATAGAGCAGGACAATTGAGGATATAATTAAGTGGGAACCTCTCCATCCTTGTGAGGTATTGTGTCATATCATATTAATTACTGTAATTTTCATCTAGTCACACAATCTTTTCACTAGTATCTGATTGTAACATCACGTTGATATAACTATGGCATACTTAATTGATAAGGTAGAGTAACCACATTTCAAAAGTCTTTGTCAATTTAATCTTCTCATGTGACATATACAAAAAGAGCACTTTATTCTTTTAAAAGCAAACAACACACAGCACACAGGATGAATGATAAAAACTCCTCAAAGGATGATCTCCTTTTTACTAGACAACTGTGGTCAAAGAGTAAGCATGGGCATGGGTCTCCATAGCGCCTTAAACAAGTGCGCTAGTCCCTGTACTAAAATCCAAGGAGATATTGAGGTGTTTTTCTTACATATTTTAGGCCGAAATATTTTGGTGAGTTCCTATGATTGAAAATGATACTTCGCATGACCGAAATTTCATTCATGTAGCTGCCGAGTTGGACAACCTATTTCTTCTATTTTAGGTAGACAAAGCAATGAACATGAAATGCATTAATGAGCATTTTTTTCTTGAAAGCGGTGCCATAAGAAATAACAATGGATCGAAATATGGTTATATCATCCATATATGAAACTGAAATACATTATCAACGCCAGATTTGAATGGTCACTGAGAATGTTTTTCTTCAATACACCAATGCTGCCTGCCTGGTAATGGTGGAAATGCCCAAATACCACCGTCATTTCAATATTAGAAAGCTAATAAGTTCATACCTAAACTTTCTTTCCATAACAAATTAACCTTCCTAGAGTGTGGTAACCCTTTTCATTTGTACCTCCTGTATCACCAAAGTATAGCTTGCTCACCGGTAACACATCTTTATCTGTAATGAATCCATGATCAGACCTCCAGACATTGTCGTTTGCATTACAGTTACAAACTTTATCAGGTTTATCACACGATTTGGTCATGCCGCAAGCACACTTTCTACTTCCCTGAATAGCTCCTCCCCAGTGGGTCATATCAACCCCTTGCCGGGAGGTCCATGACGCAAAGACCTGGTTCCTATTATCTCTTATTACTGAGTGATGACAGTCATAATTGATGAACTGCTCACAATTGAGTGATATGTCAATGAGGGCAATAATCTGTGCCATACTTGTGTTGTAATGAATGTCTCTAGCATAAGATTTAGGCTTGTCACTTCCATCCACAAGGGTGCGCCTCTCTGAGTCATGACCAATCTGTGTTCCTGCCAGACCATTTTTCCCCGTGATATCACAATAGGCCCTCACCGGTGCTGCACCCTCCCCTAGGCCATCTGGATCAACCATGTAGTCACCAGCTCTCACATATCCCCTCTCTTTATACGCTTGACAAGTCGGTTTGACTGAAATGAATGAAAAAGAAAAAAATAATATAAACATTGTTCTTGTAACCCAAAGACTCTTTTAATAGCTTAAATTGGTTTATTCCATTTTACATAATATCACCTCCTCTGGAATGGATGACATCACTGAAAATGTTAAGACTTGACAACAGGGATAACTGTGTACCCTTCACGTATCCGACATCTTTATATGTACTGTTTATGTCAGTTATTAAATCTGCATCATAATATAGCCCCTAAAATATACTTTTCAAGCGTATGTAAGAAAGGTTGCTATAGTCTGTCTGACCCAAGCTTGGCTGACCGTTTCTATTTGTTGCAAAAAGTTTGTGTTTGACATCCAAACTTGGTAAACTTATAAAAGAGCACTAAGTCGTGTATGTATAAGCATACTTTTTGTCTCAACTCCGCAAAATGTTGATTTTTCTCAGAAGGTCCAATTGTTAAATTTGCTCATTGCCAACAATACAAATGTGATCGAGCAATCTTGCGTGTTTGTATTGTTGGCAAGAGGCAACTTTTATAATTAGACCTAATAAGCAAAATCAACATTTAACGGAGTTGAGGCAAAAAGTATGTTTATTAGCTAATGTTTATAGAAACACGACTTAGTGCTCCTACAATGTTTGCCAAGTTTGGATGCCAAACACGACCTTTTTGTAACATAAAAAGTGGAAAAAAGGTCACCAAGTTTGGGTCAGACAGACTATAGCACAACATTTCGGTTGTATGTCCAAATATCTCAAATCTCAGATTTAGGGATCATTCAGATGTTTATGTGAAGAAAGGAGGAGGCCGGGCTAAAATACCCTTTCATATTTTGATAACAGATGATAGCTTGATTTGGAATTTTGTTTTATTGTCATGTTTTCTGCCATATTGAGGCTGAACCGTGACTAGGAAGTTGAATAACAATGTCCATGACTGAAACATTCTATTTCATTACATTGCAACTTTAGCTTAGGTTAGCTTAGCTTAGCTTTTAGCGCCATTTGGTACCATTGTACACCACTTACCAATTCTTCCAGCAATGTTGTCCATCTTGTCTTGTGTCCCAGTGTTCTTATCCAGCAACTCACATCTGCTAGAGGCCTTGTTGAAGTTAAATGCCAAGCATGCAGGTAGGACTAAACATCTAAAGCCACAGGAAGCATACGACGTTTCTATTGATGACTCAATAGGACTTACTGATAGTTTGGTATCTTTCATGAGGTAAAAAATATCCTCTTTCCCCCACGCCGGCAGGATAACCATAATGAATACTAGTATGGTGACGAATCTTGTCATTGTTATATTTATTTGTAATCCACTTGATTATCCACTTTACAACTTGTAAAATGTTGCTTTAGCAACTATGTTTGGAGGCAGGGTTATGTCGAACAGTTCTTGACTAGTGCTCAGAGCATTTAAACCATTCACCAGATACATACAGTGGTTCGGGAACACCAAAGCTTATACATCCACTGATCGGTGTTTGAAGTGAATGCAAATCCATGACTCTGTTAGTCCAATCTTTGCCAATACATCTGCTGATCCAGTTACAAAGGTAATATAATGTCCATGTCTTTTGCAAAAATTGGTCTTAACTGTTTGTCTTGTAGAGTGTTCTTTACTACATAAATCAACCCCTCGCAGACCCAACTTCGTGCACAGTTACTGTGAGGAATGCCTCCTAATTGAATACTAGTATGCTGTCTAGCTTGACGCTGTACACATTGATCTGCTACCTGTGTTATCACAATATCAATTTCCTGATTGAACCGAAGTGCTCCTAGTAGAGCATTTGTTAGATAACAGTTTCGCAATACTTACAAATACACCAGGTCCATTAATATGCTTCCTATGAAGTGCAATCTGTTGTAGTGACGTATAGCATTCACACTCTGCCGTGTGCCAAAACAAATTACCCTTGACATTTCTCTGTGGTATTGAATGCAAATATGATACAATAAAGGCACACATTTTAAAATGTCATGCTCATGTATGTTTCAGATTGAGGTTAAAATTATCTGTGGAGTTAATGCAAAGTGGTGCCATAATATGCTTTGCACATGAGTAGGCATAAGCCGGTACCAGTTGTTTTGGCATATAGTACAGTTTGATGAAGGGGCTTGAGTATTGTTATTGGGTTTTAGAATATCATGGCATAGGCAATACTTTAGAATCCTATTATCATCACAAGGGTTCTGTTAAGAAGTGCATTTTGCACATAATACCACATAATCCAAAGATATGTGAATAAGTAAGTTATTAAGAGAGAAAAACACGTCTACATAATTTATCACAGCATCATAATGCAGCACAAACGAGTAAATGTTGCGTCATTCTATGATTACAGCCTTTCATTACTTGTGCATTCATTGTGGTCTAGTTGACTGAATCATATCGCAAGCTACTCACGCAAATATTCTACATTCACAAAAAATATTTTTCTATTTACTGAAATTCTATCATTATTTAAAGAAATTCATTTCTGTAAACGGAATGATTTCTGTAAATGGAAAATGATGTTCATGCAGTTCACAGAAATTTATTTAAAACGAATATCTGTAAATGATAGGGAAAACCTTTATCAGGATAATCATGGAAATTCACTGTTACAGAAAGTTAAAATACTAGTATTTATTCTTTAATGTAAATGATCCTTTTACTGGAAATGAATTTCTGTTTTAGAAGAATTCATTTTCTATATACAGTAACTTATTTTCATATATAGGTAATTCTATGGCAACGCACATCAGTACCATATTCTAGTGGCATCCCCAACTACCATAAAGCACCAGGTCTTTCATACCTAAATTGAAAAACGTCATCTTTGATGATCCTATCAAACTATTCTATTCTACTTCATGTGGCTTAAGCTTGTGTCGCATGTGGGTTGGAAATTTATCAATGTCGCAACCAACACATGGTTTCAACATGACATTATTTTCTACTTAACACGTATTTCACAATGTTATCAATAGTGTAAAATAGGAAAAGCTTAGAGAAAGGTTAATTATAAAATAGTTTGATAAAATAACAAAGATGACTCTTTTCACTCTAAGTATGAAAGGTATATGAAAGTTGGTGATGTCACTGAAAGACGGCATTGATGTGTATGGTAGGATGATTTTAGGTAAACGGAACATAGGGTTGATTTTCGCTTTATGGAGATTCATTTTCCAAAAGCGGAAATTCATTTTCCATTTATGCAAAATGATTTTCGAAAATGAAAAATGAATTTCAGTAAACTGGATATACATTTCTGTAACGAAAAATCAACCTTTTTGTACATGAAAAATTAGCTTCCTATACAGTGATTCATTTTCCGTTTATGCAATACAAATTTCCATGAACAGAAAATGAATTTTCATAAATGAGTGAGATTTTGCCATGTACAGATTGTAGTGGAATTTTGCATGGATTACAGAGATGCCATGCTTGGTACTGATCAGAAAATCGTTGACATGGTCAAAGCTGTTCAGATTTTACCAGTGATATCCCCTTTATTGTATTGTATTGTATATTTATTGACTGTAACTGAGATTACAAAATTATGCATATACGTACGAACTTAGAAACTAGAAAAGATAGAATACAATACAAAAATAAAATACATGGGAAGCAACAAGGAAAACAAAAACATACCCAAACGCAAGGGGAGCGATGTATATATCCATATTATCATTCGAACATGTCTATACATATCTTCTATGCCCGTTTAACATGTTTGGGTTTATCGATATATTGCCTTGTGGTTATTCTAGGTAGTTAAGGTGGATATGTACATTGATTGTTATGCATGTATGTTTATTGAACATAAACACATACTATCAGCGATTGCATGGTAGGGGTTATTCTCCTATATAATAATCATATTCTTATTACATCGATTTAGTTATATCGTTGATCATCAAACATTAATCGCAAGCAGTGTTGGGAAGGTTAATAGCTAAACATAGTGGGTATCTATGTGTTGATCTTACCTGTCTCTCCACCTACTTAGAGATTTATTGGTACATGCATATAAGATATTTAATGGTCGGTGACTTTGTATTAGTTGATAGAATTAATCCACTGAGTACTGGTAACAATAGGATAGACGCATCTGCTATCTATATAAGTCTTCAATATTGTATTATATGATACACTCTACGGACATCATTACACTCGGATGAAACGTTGATGAAATAAATCCTCCACCCTACTGTCACTCTAACGGTGTGGTATTTTATTCTGGGTGCACTTGTGAGTGTAGGACCACGCCGTCACCTCTTGCCATGGCAGTGGAGACCAGTCCTCCAGTTAAATGCCCCTAGCGATGAAAACTTGGTCGAAATCCCATTTGTATATTTCCTACTCGTTAGTGATGCTTCTAATGTCATTGCTGCATACGTTACCTAAGTTGTAAACATATCTATCATAACTTGTAATTCAGAACACTGCATTATATTGTGCCTTGCATCCTCAATTATACCCAGATCTCATATAGAGCATATTCCACTAATAGATGTCGATTTTTAGAATTTATAATCTTTTTTCCGTTAACAGACTATACCCGGATGCTTCCTTAGCATAACTTCACATATTTTATGTCTCGAATATCTAAATCGGATGACGGTCGCCACATTAGATAACATGCCGCTAAATACTGAAATATCAGTATAGAATGGTAACTGTAAAGGGATTCTCGGTCACATGCCAGGTTCGTTTCTATATCCTAGTTTCCCGTTCTTTTTACTGATAAATGAGTCATCATTCATTATACGCATACATTACTGGTATTTACTAAAGCAAAGCTGGCAATGAGAATTCCATACACAGAGCTCCTATTACAAGTATTTACAGATGGATGTATATATACATGTATGCTATCATTAAGATACAAAGGCAATGCCAGCAATAAGAATTCCATACACCGAGGGTTCCTACTACAAGTATTTACATATTGATGTACGTATACTGTACATGTATGCTATCATTACGATGGTTCTAGGACAATATCCCCCCGGACAATATCCCCCGGAAAACTGGTAGGGACTTTTAACACCTTTTAAAGGTGCCTTTATTAGACAAAGCACATATTGTATGCAAGAGAAGAAGTTTAGCTTTAACATTTCATACTCATCCCGCCCATTCATCTAAAGGCGCTGTGTAGTTAAACGATCTACAAGGCAGTCGCTGCATCCTGTGTCCTACATATCTTTAAAAGTGTCACCTGACTGAACTTCTCTTTATCCATTAAGGTCATGGACATGATTCGCACCCATGAGTCACTATAGGTGCGATACTGCACCAACAGATAAACATTCAACCCATTCTTTATAACAACTAAAACAACAATGAGAACCTTAGTAACTTGGATGTTTCGATTGGGGTTTATTTTCGAATGACACACATACCTTAACATTCGCATTCGTTGATATCTATAAAAAGAGTTAATTAGTTTCCGTGGTGGGTTACCGACCTAGATAAAGGCAGGCCCGCGGGGAAATAGGTCATGCCCTAGTTGTTGTCCGGTTGTCAGAGCACCCGAACTGAGAACCCACTTAGACTGACACGTACCTCTATCAGTTGAACAAGAAA
>OZ012691.1:18223833-18240694 GCA_963942565.1 Maea johnstoni
CTGTAAACTTGAGGTCAAACCCATAGTTGCCATGGCGAAGTGGGATAAAACACTGAGAGTGAGGATAAAATACTTATCCGGATCCTAGCATTGACATTTAATGAAAAGCAATGAAATACAATCCAGTACCCAACAGCAATTGACCAATCAGCTGCGAGTATCACAGTGGAGCTGATGATAAATATA
This sequence comes from Maea johnstoni, assembly GCA_963942565.1. Taxonomy (NCBI): domain Eukaryota; kingdom Metazoa; phylum Annelida; class Polychaeta; order Spionida; family Magelonidae; genus Maea; species Maea johnstoni. The sequence goes on from OZ012691.1 coordinate 18,224,020, forward strand.
TGTATATATATTTATATATATTTATATATATATATATATGTATATATATATATATACACACACATATATATATATATATATATATATATATATATATATATATATATATATATATATATATATATATATATATATATATATATATATATATATATAACATTTAAGAAATAACGGCAGAACACTTAATTGACGTGTTACGTTGAATTGTATAATGGTACATATATTTGTATGACTGGCGCATCAGGTGGTGTACAGATGTTTGTATACGAATAGAAGAATAATGACTGCGGTTTGCGCCATCTATTAGGAGTATCCGCAGTCAGTTGACATGGCGATTAGATGAACATTAATTTCAAACATTTATGATTCCTCATCACATGATCAGCTCCTTGCAAAACTTAATCATGCTTATATTGTTAGTAGAAATGCTTTATTAAATGATCTGAGTTTTATCGGCTTTTATAGAAGTTTTGTCGTTCAGTCTCTATCCGTTGTCATACATCAGATAAAGAATCATTTGAAACTTTTTTTAAGCAATACCGACAACCCAGTCAAAAATATTATTTTAAGTATTGCTTAATGATCATGATCCGTGTGTGTAATACCATGTGTTAACCCTTCAAATGCTGGTGCTACTTTCGTCCAACGCACAGGGACACAGCGATTTTCGAAAATCATCCAAACCCTGTCATGTTGGTATTCATTGAATAGCTCCCATTTTGTATCGACAAAATTAGCCACCAGGAGCATAAGGGTTAATACGAATATTTTAACGCAGCTACCCTCTTGGTGGCTCCCGCAGTTTGTTTTCTGCTGATATTCTCTTTATGGCATGTACACGCCTTCAAACTCACATAAGTAAGCACTCCATTACATGACTGTGAAGAAAAAAACATTTCGCAGAAATGGGTTGAGTAGAGTAAAGGATATTAAATGTTCTCCAATATAGCATAGTGATTTTAAAAATAATTATTCAGCCGTACATTAAAAAGTAATAATTAGCGCTCAATACTAAGTATTTATTTGTTTTGGTATATTAGTTCAATACCAGAGAGGGTTTTATTTCTTTAAAGTATTGGATTTTTGGAAGAAAAAAATGACAAACGTTTGGGGTAGAATGCACGCTTTTGACACAAAACAGGACTAAGATGCTGTTAACCCTCTCGTTTCTTGGATGCGGATTTGATCTAAAAATATATATCCATAACTTCTCAAATAAAGTAATATTTGAAAATAGTGGAAGAGGGATTATTCAACTCAATTGAAAAATACGTCTCAGTCTAACATTTCTCAAAACATTTCTGTGTTATTGATTGATCTCAATGTGATTTTTACGGTATTTTTACGGTATTTTTGCTATAATTTGTATTTGAATTTTTATATCTTTTCGGTATGGCCAATTGTTAACATTACAATACTATTAGTTATCAACTGTTTTGGAGTATGATACAACTTATATCTCGCAATCAGAGGGCTGTATCACCCGAGGCGCAGCCGAGGGTGATACAGCCCTCTGATTGCGAGATATAAGTTGTATTATACTCCAAAACAGTTGATAACGAATTTATCTCATGATTGCCCCCTCGACATATAAGATATATGAATACTTATAATATAAGAATACTGGGAGGTTAATATAGGATTCTGAGAGGTTAATACAACTTCATATCATATGCCAATTGACCAATCAAAAGCCTAGAATTTTGCCAATCATGAGATAAATTGATATATTTTCATTGATGTGAGCTCGTGTCTACGCTTCAGCTGTAAATTGGTTAAACGTATTGACCCTAATATGACCTTTTTTCTCTATTTTTTCTGGTGTCATCAGTGTGAAGGTTGTCTATGCAGAAAGATCATGATGACTCCGGGGTTGTTGTCGACTGCGAGGACGAAGCGTTCACTGTAGCTTGCTCTGAATACCGGTTGGTTCAGTTCTGAACAGTATGAAGAAATTCGCCGAGAGCCATCAAGCATGCTGACTGGATTCCTTGGAAGGTAGAGGCGTGTGATAAGGAAAAGGCCACGTCCTGTCAAAGCAGTGATATGAAAGCATACTACACGCCATGACCCATATCACATTGTGAGGAGTCGGAGATGCGAAAAAAACGCTTATCACTGTGAATCTCTGTGGCGAAAACAAGAGATTTTTTTCTGTTTTTTTTTCTGGCAACTAGGTACTTTGTAAGGACAAGTCCACGTCCTTTCAAAGCAGTGATATGAAAGCGTACCACACGTCATGATCACATTGTGAGGAGCCGGGGATGCGAGAAAAACGCTTATCACTGTAAATCTCTCTGGCGAAAACAACTTGAAGGGGATTTTTTCTGATTTTATTCTGGAACTAGAACACACAGACCCCTGCTCACAAAACCACTAATTCAACAATTACTTTGTTGTTGTAAGCACTTACATTTGGAAATGTTTACATATCACCTTACGCTTGGTAAACTCTACGTTAACCAACCAACATCCAGCACTGCACGAAAAATGGAGTTTACTTTAAAATTAAACCTAAGTTTACTTGGGGTTTAAAATATACTTTGTCTTTACTGTTAAATAAATACCACATTTACTTACTAAAGTAAACCTCAAATTTAATTGAGTTTATCATGCATTTATTGTTAAGTAAATGTTAATATATATTCATTCATTAAACCGGAAGTAAACCTAAAATTTATTTGAATTTAATTTTTAAAGGTAAACCTAAGTCTACATGGGGGTTTAAAATTTTCTTTGTCTTTACTGTTGAATAAATACCAAGTTTACTTACTAAAGTAAACCTCATATTCAATTGAGTTTATCATGCATTTACTTTTGTGTAAATGTTGACATAAACTAATTCATTAAACCGGAAGTAAACCTCAAATTGAATGGAATTTACTTCAAAAGTAAACTTTAAAAGTAAACCTAAGTTTACAGGGGGTTTAACATTTACTTTGTCTTTACTGTTAAATAAATACCAAGTTTACTTACTAAAGTAAACCTCATATTTATTTGAGTTTTTCATGCATTTATTTTGTGTAGATGTTAATATAAACTCATTCATTAAACCTGAAGTAAACCTCAAATTTAATGTCAACTCATGCATTAAACCTGAAGGAAACAAAAAGCTTATTGAAGATTAGTATGTGTTTATTATTGTGTAAATGTGAATGTACGCTCATTAATCAAACCCTAAGTATAGTTCATAATATGTTCCAATGTGTTCAGTAGTAGTAGTAGTAGTAGTAGTAGTAGTAGTAGTAGAAGTATTTCAGGATCTTCCATGACCTCTGCCATGTTTACAAGTAGCCTGAGGGCCCCAGGCTTACAATATCTTGGACAATTGTAATCAGGGTGTCCTTAGACAGGGGACATTGAGCTCTTGAATATATCTTTTTTTTTTTTTGAAGGTAGAGTTACTCATTAAACTGACAGACAATATACACCTTGAATGTTACTGTCAGTGCAAGAAACTTAACAAGTCATTGTATACAAGCCAACTTTTTGGAAGTGAAATCGAGATTACTCTGAATTGGATGTGTTGTATCATTTCAAGTATTTTTGGGGAGGTAGAGTAGCTTTTATGTACAGAGATGAGTACAGCACTTCTAGCGAAATGCATGGTGAGATGTAGTTGTTGCTGCTACTGGGAACTGGAATCTCAATATGAGTCCTCATGTCTGTACATGCAAAATATGTGCAGGTCTGATTGTCAGACCAAATACTATCAAGGTCACCACATGTGCTTCGTGATCACTCCTATTATACACAGGTGGCCACTCTTATCTCAATTACTTTACTATTGTGTACTGAGATAGATAGCATCCTGTTGTAGTTACATAATATACTTCAGGTCCTGTGACTCATTTGTTTATTGTAGAGAATAAATCCAACTTTTGCAAGTCCACTTGTATTCACAAAATATAAATGCATGTTTTAGTTGCCTTGAAAAAATTATTCCCCTTTACCATACAATTAAGTTGAGAAGGGTAGGTTGTTGTCACAGTCATTCAGATTGTTACAATGCTTATATATTGTATTAAGCAATTAGATGTGGTCTATCTTTAAGATTTAAAGAATATCGTCATACATGTATTTTTTATTTTATCAAGGGCAAAAGAAGACTGAATTCTTCATCAAGTAACTTTCTTAAAACTAAACCAAAAAATTATCCCAGCTGAGCTTATTTTCTCGGCAGATTAAGACCTAAATGGATTTAATTCACATCTCATATCTCACTTGCCCCCAATCAATCCTACTGGTTTCAGTTCCCGTGATAAAATAACTATTTTTCCGATGAGAGAATTTCCTTCAAACTTTCCCATATTACACTGACAAACGTGAACTTTCGAAAAATTAAAAAAAAAGATACCCCAATTGAGCTCGTTTTCTCGGTAGATTGAGACACAAATATGTTCAACACAACAGATCTTAATACTGACTTTCCCCCACTCAAATCTTCTGGTTTCAGCACCCGTACTCGACAGGAATACTAAGTCCAAATAAACTGCAGAACCCCAGATTTGATTGAGTTCCTTTGATAGAATAACTATTTTTCCGACGAGAGAATTTCCTTCAAACTTTCTCATATTACACTGACAAACTTGAGCATTCGAAAAATTTAAAAAAAAGATACCCCAATTGGGCTCGTTTTCTCGGTAGATTAAGACACAAATATGTTCAACACAGATCTTAATACTGACTTTCCCCCACTCAAATCTACTGGTTTCAGCACCCGTACAGGACCGGAATAATAAGTCCAAATAAACTGCAGAACCCCAGATTTGATTGAGTTCCCTTGATAGAATAACTATTTTTCTGACGAGAGAATTTCCTTCAAACTTTCCCATATTACACTGACAAACTTGAACTTTCGAAAGATTAAAAAAAAAGATACCCCAATTGAGCTGGTTTTCTCGGTAGATTGAGACACAAATATGTTCAACACAGATCTTAATACTGACTTTCCCCCACTCAAATCTACTGGTTTCAGCATCCGTACTCGACAGGAATACTAAGTCCAAGTAAACTGCAGAACCCCAGATTTGATTGAGTTCCTTTGATAGAATAAATATTTTTCCGATGAGAGAATTTCCTTCAAACCTTCCCATATTACACTGACAAACTTGAACTTTCGAAAAATTTAAAAAAAAGATACCCCAATTGAGCTCGTTTTCTCGGTAGATTGAGACACACATATGTTCCCCCACTCAAATCTACTGGTTTCAGCACCCATACAGGACCGGAATACTAAGTCCAAATATACTGCAGAACCCCAGATTTGATTGAGTTCCCTTGATAGAATAACTATTTTTCTGATGAGAGAATTTCCTTCAAACTTTCCCATATTACACTGACAATCTTGAACGTTCGAAAAAAATTTTAAAAAAGATACCCCAATTGAGCTCATTTTCTCGGTAGATTGAGACACAAATATGTTCAACACAGATCTTAATACTGACTTTTCCCACTCAAATCTACTGGTTTCAGCACCCGTACTCGACAGGAATACTAAGTCCAAATAAACTGCAGAACCCCAGATTTGATTGAGTTCCCTTGATAGAATAACTATTTTTTCTGATGAGAGAATTTCCTTCAAACTTTCCAATATTACACTGACAAACTTGAACTTTTGAAATATAAAAAAAAAGATACCCCAATAGAGCTCGTTTTCTCGGTAGATTGAGACACAAATCCTTTCAACACAGATCTTAATACTGACTTCTCCCCACTCAAAACTACTGGTTTCCGCATCCTTACTAGAATACTCAATCCAAATATACTGCAGAACCCCAGATTTGATTGAGTTCCCTTGATAGAATAACTATTTTTCCGACGAGAGAATTTCCTTCAAACTTCCCATATTACACTGACAAACTTGAACTTTAGAAAAAAAAAAAGATACCCCAATTGAGCTCGTTTTCTTAGTAGATTGAGACACAAATATATTCAACACAGATCTTAGTACTGACTTTCCCCCACTCAAATCTACTGGTTTCAGCACCCATACTGGAATACTGAGTCCAAATATACTGCAGAACCCCAGATTTGATTGAGTTCCCTTGATAGAATAACTATTTTTCCGACGAGAGAATTTCCTTCAAACTTCCCATATTACACTGACAAACTTGAACTTTAGAAAAAAAAAAAGATACCCCAATTGAGCTCGTTTTCTTAGTAGATTGAGACACAAATATATTCAACACAGATCTTAGTACTGACTTTCCCCCACTCAAATCTACTGGTTTCAGCACCCATACTGGAATACTGAGTCCAAATATACTGCAGAACCCCAGATTTAATTGAGTTCCCTTGATAGAATAACTATTTTTCTGATGAGATAATTTCCTTCAAACTTTCCCATATTACACTGACAAACTTGAACTTTAGAAAATTAAAAAAAAAAGATACCCCAATTGAGCTCGTTTTCTCAGTAGATTGAGACACAAATATATTCAACACAGATCTTAGTACTGACGTTCCCCCACTCAAATCTACTGGTTTCAGCTCCCATACTGGAAAACTAAGTCCAAATATATACTGTAGAACCCCAGATTTGATTGAGTTTCCTTGATAGAAAAACTATTTTTCCGATGAGAGAATTTCCTTCAAACTCTCCCATATTACACTGACAAACTTGAACTTTAGAAAAATAAAAATAAAAACGACACCCCAATTGAGCTCGATTTCTTGGTAGATTGAGACACAAATATATTCAACACAGATCTTATACTGACTTCCCCCAACTCAAAACTACTGGTTTCCGCATCCGTACTAGAATACTCAGTCCAAATAAACTGCAGACCCCAAGATTTTAATGACTTCCCTTGATAGAATAACTATTTTTCCGACGAGAGAATTTCCTTCAAACTTTCTAATATTACACTGGCATACCTGAACATTCGAAAAATTAAAAAAAAATATACCCCAATTAATGAGCTTGTTTTCTCAGTAGATTGAGACACAAATATATTGAACACAGATCTTAGTACTGACTTTCCCCCACTCAAATCTACTGGTTTCAGCACCCATACTGGAATACTAAGTCCAAATATAATGCAGAACCCCAGATTTGATTGAGTTCCCTTGATAGAATAACTATTTTTCCGACAAGAGAATTTCCTTCAAACTTTCCAATATTACACTGACAAAATTTGAACTTTCAAAAAAAAAAAAAAAAGATAGCCCAATTGAGCTCCTTTTCTCAGTAGATTGAGACACAAATATATTCAACACAGATCTTAATACTGACTTTCCCCCACTAAAATCTACTGGTTTCAGCACCCGTACTGGAATACTAAGTCCAAATAGACTGCAGAACCCCAGATTTGATTGAGTTCCCAAAATCGAATAACTATTTTTCCGATGAGAGAATTTCCTTCAAACTTTCCCATATTACACTGACGAACTTGAAATTTTGAAAAATTAAAAAAAAATATACCCCAATTGAGCTCGTTTTCTCGGTAGATTGAGACACAAATATTTTCAACACAGATCTTAATAGTGACTTCTCCCCACTCAAAACTACTGGTTTCCGCATCCGTACTAGAATACTCAATCCAAATATACTGCAGAACCCCAGGTTTGATTGAGTTCCCTTGATAAAATAACTATTTTTCCGACGAGAGAATTTCCTTCAAACTTTCCCATATTACACTGACAAACTTGAACTTTAGAAGATTTAAAAAAAAAGATACCCCAATTGAGCTCGTTTTCTCAGTAGATTGAGACAGAAATATATTCAACACAGATCTTAGTACTGACTTTCCCCCACTCAAATCTACTGGTTTCAGCACCCATACTGGAAAACTGAGTCCAAATATACTGTAGAACCCCAGATTTGATTGAGATTCCTTGACAGAATTACTATTTTTCCGATGAGAGAATTTCCTTCAAACTTTCCCATATTACACTGACAAACTTGAACTTTAGAAAAATAAAAAAAAACGACACCCCAATTGAGCTCGATTTCTTGGTAGATTGAGACACAAATATATTCAACACAGATCTTATACTGACTTCCCCCAACTCAAAACTACTGGTTTCCGCATCCGTACTAGAATACTCAGGCCAAATAAACTGCAGACCCCAAGATTTTAATGACTTCCCTTGATAGAATAACTATTTTTCCGACGAGAGAATTTCCTTCAAACTCTCTAATATTACACTGGCATACCTGAACATTCGAAAAATTAAAAAAATATATACCCCAATTGAGCTTGTTTTCTCAGTAGATTGAGACACAAATATATTGAACACAGACCTTAGTACTGACTTTCCCCCTCTCAAATCTACTGGTTTCAGCACCCATACTGGAATACTAAGTCCAAATATACTGCAGAACCCCAGATTTGATTGAGTTCCCTTGATAGAATAACTATTTTCCGACAAGAGAATTTCCCTCTAACTTTCCCATATTACACTGACAGAATTTGAACTATCGAAAAAAAAAAGATACCCCAATTGAGCTCGTTTTCTCAGTAGATTGAGACACAAATATGTTCAACACAGATCTTAATACTGACTTTCCCCCACTTAAAGAGTACTGGTTTCCTCACCCGTACTAGAATACTAAGTCCAAATAAACTGGAGACCCCCAGCTTTTAATGACTTTCCTTGATAAAATAACTATTTTTCCAATGAGAGAATTTCCTTCAAACTTTCCCATATCACACTGACAAACTTGAACGTTCGAAATGAAAATAAAAAAAAGATACCCCGATTGAGCTCCTTTTCGTGGTAGATTGAGACAAAAATATGTTCAACACAGATCTTAATACTGACTTTCCCCCACTCATTTCTACTGGTTTCAGCACCCGTGCACTGTACTGACACTAACATTGGACTGAGTTCCCTTGATAAGATAGATTTTTTCCCCATGAGAGAATTTCTTTCAAACATTTCTATACTACATCAACACACTAGAACTTTCTAAAAATTAAAAGAAAAGATTCCCCAACTGAGCTTGTTTTCTCGGTAAATTGAGACACAAACATATTTTACACACATCTTAATACTTATTGAGACAAATGGATTTAACCAACATTTTAAATCTTACTTGCCTTGAATCAGTTTAATTTACACAAAGAACAGTTCAGATTTATACAGTCAATTTTGTTGTGCACATGAGTCTGGAATTCATACACAAATCTTTATTGATAAACCTAAATCTGGTCTGGAAAATTATTTTCAATTGAGTTAATTTCTAGGACCTGGCGATGGACGTGGACACTCCTCTGCATTCTAGCCATCTTTTCAGCTAGACTTCTCTGTTAGTCCTTCTAGATCTAGACACCTAGAAGCCTAGCCTGGTTCTCAGGCTGAGGTAGATACTCCAAACATGTGTCCCCAATTATCCTTAAACTTCCTGTATCTCGGTACGAGTGGGGTCAAGATGCCATTAAGCTTCATTCACCATTGACTGAAGATAACAATGTTTATCTGCATGTGTGAATAAGCCTTGTTTATAGCATATTTGGGGCTTGAATAACTGCCTCACTATACACTGCTTAGAGTGATTTTCTGAGTTACAGGACATTCTGTGGTCTGTACCACAAGGATCAGTGTTAGGAACATTGATGTTTCTGATCTACCTCCTACCTCTTGGGAAACTCATCACAAAGCATGGTTTAGAGCTTCACATATATGCAGATGCACACAGCTTTATCTGTCAATAAAACCCATCACTCAACAAGGAGTTGCTAGGCTGGAAGGCTGCCTCACTGACATATATACATGGATGTCACAGAACAAGCTGAAACTGAATGCAGACAAAACGGAAGTCTTAGTGCTGTGCACCCCTAAGCAGCAAGCCAAATTATCTGTGCCTACCATTTCCGTAAATGGTGAGATTGTCAAGATTCTCGATATACATATCTGACATCTGGGCTCTGTTTTCCATCCAAGGATGAATATGGCAGCACATGTGTCAAAGGCTGTCAAAGCTGCAAACTATCACCTTAGAAACATCAGAAGGATCAGAAAATACTTGACTGCAGAATCAAGCAAGAGTGCAGTCTTATCCCTTTTAAATTAAAATTTAGACTACTGCAATGGACTTCTCTGTGGAATACCTGAAGAGCTTATATGTAAGCTCCAGAGAGTACAAAATAACGCTGCCAGGGTGATCACTCTCACAGAGAAACATGACCATATAACACCAATACTAAAGGAACAGCACTGGCTACCAGTCAGAAAGAGAATTGAATTCAAGATTCTGCTACTGGCATACAAGTGTTTGCATGGAACTGCACCTTCTTTTCTGAGGGAATTGCTGAGAGAGTATGTCCCACCACGGACACTGAGATCAACGTCCAAGAACTTACTCTGCAAGCCGAATACCAACATGAAACCCTATGGTGACAAATTGTTTAGTGCCTGTGCCCCAAAACTATGAAATCAGCTCCCAAATAATATTCGGGCAGCTGGGAGTGTGGCAAATTTCAAACGACAACTGAAAACATATTTGTTCAAAGATGTATATATCAATTAACTATGTGGATATCAACATCTATCCTTTGACAATGGAATGGAATGCGCCTTTGAGCATGTTTATATGGAAAGGGCGCAATATCAAATGACAGTATTATTATTATTATTATCATTATTATTATTATCATTATTATTATTATTATTGACAGTGGGCTGCCTACATGGCACAGGAAGGTGATATCATTGTGTGTGACATTACAAACCTGAACTATAGATACAGGCAATTGAGTATAGTATACCCTAGGACACTTTTGGACCAAAGATTTATTATTTTTGTGTTGTAAGTGAAAGACACTGCCAATCTAATTTCTATCAAATATACATCTAACTGATCCAGGAGAAAATAAAATATTGAAATATATATATATATACAATTGTATGTTGTTTGATGACCGAAGTATAGCATTGCCTCCTTGCAAAGTAAACTGTGATTAAACGTAATGTTAACTCCTAGTTTATCTACAGTTTATTGACAGTAATACCTTGATAAACATGGCGACTGATTGCTTTTTTACAGTTTATTTAGCAGGTAAGCAGTTAACTGTAGCCTTATTAACCAGTGAACCCTCAAACCTATTTTAGTTTATTGACAAGAAAATGCAAATACACATGAACTTTATTCACAGTTTATTTTGAAATTAAACTGTTAACTGAAACATCAACGACAGGTATATCCCAAGTTTATTACTTGTTTATTGACAAGAATATCTAAATAAACATGATGTTTATTCGTAGTTTACTTTGCTAATAAACTTTTAACTGAAGTATATGCATGCATCATTGAAACGTAAACCTCAAGTATATTTCTAGTTTATTAACAAGAATATGTAAAATAAACTTGATGTTCATTAGTTTATTCACAGTTTATTTTGACAGTAAATTGCTAACTAAAGCCTCATTCACAGGTATATGCAAGTAAACATAATGTTTATCTATAGTTTATTTTGCACATAAACCAAAGATTCCATGTTTACTAAGCCGTGTTTACATGATGTTTAATATAGTTTATTTTTTCAGTTTATTTTAAACATGAAGTTTAATCTGTGCAATAAACATAAAGTAAATCTTGCTCTTTACACGCCACGTAAACTATATGTAAACATTAAGTAAACTTCAAGTTTACTTTATGTTTACTAGAAGGTAAATGAAAATAAACATGAAGTTTAATAATGTTTAAGTATAGTTTACTTTACAAATAAACTCAACTTTTCGTGCAGTGCAGCTTAAACATAATTTGGGCACTATACTGTGTGTAAAGCTAAATTGTTGTTGTACCTCTTGCCACCTTTGAACAATAGAATGTGCAATAGACAAACATTTCCTAGGAGCAATTGTTTCACTTGTAATTCCAACTTATAGCGTTTTTTAGGAAGGTTTACTCGGAAGTAACTAGTGCAAACAAAATGGCCGCTACAGAACTGAGAACGTACACACTAGTTGGAGTGTTAATTTTAGCGGTATGTTTTCTCCTCTATATGACGTTCAGCATTACATTTCATCCAAAGACAGGAGATTCCCAAAACGCTCGCACAGTCGATGGAGTGAGAGCCCTGCCCAAAAAGAATATTCTGAGATCCCAGGGTGACAAAAGTCAGTTTTTTCAAATAGGAAGACACAGAATATTTGTGATAGCACCATTTTACGACTCGAGGTTCAACGAACCAACTATTCGTTTTTTCGGGATGCAGAACCAGGATTCAACAAAAGTTTTAAAGCTTATTTGTCGATTCGATTCGGTACGAAACGGTACAATATCCAAAACGATCGACGTACCCGTAGTACAGAGAGACATCTTTTATTCTTGGCCAAACCCTAAAGCCAAATCTTTAGCTTACTTCTATTTTTGTCCGCTGGGAAACAAATCTGTAGCTTTAGAAACCGTCGAAGTTCTTGTCAAGGGAGAAGCGACAGGAGTTCGTCTGCCCATAGTGCACGTGCGAGCCAAGAAAGGTGCGGAGCTCGCGCTGTGTATGAAATGCACTCATGGCATGGTAGACCCCTATAGGCTAGTTGAATGGATAGAATTTAACCATCTTCTCGGCGTAGGTAAATTTATTATGTACGACATGGCCATACAGGGCGTGGCGAGGAGGGTCCTAGACTACTACAAGAAAAGAGGGCTCGTAGAGATTATACCGTATCGCTTTCCCCTAACCATGTTTAAGATGTCCCAGGACTATTGGCATACAGAGAGAGACACTCACGTGTATGAACAGTCTTTCCTCGTCTCTCTCAACGACTGTTTCTACAGAAATCATAAAAACCACCGCTTCATCATCGTCATCGACCTGGACGAGGTAATTATTCCCACCAATAGCAGCGAGTCGCTCGTGCACGTGGCCGAGCGAGCCTCGCAGGAATATCCGCACCACCAATCGCTGACATTCCGCACCGTGCACCACGCATTGCATTATGGGAAAAACTGGACCGGAAGTCGACCATCCACGCTATTTATGCAAAATATGCTGCTGAGGACGCCTGTTTCAGAGGTCCAGGTGAAAAGCATACTTCAGAGTAAGAATACCGTCAGTATTAACTGGCATGCCTCTGTTATCCATAACCCGCAGAGAGAATTGCTTGTGCTGCTCAACGATACTAGCTACGGCACGCTGCATCACTTCCGGAACATACGTGGCTGGGCGGATATGGAGAAATTCGAGAAACCGTACACCGCTGACACGAGAATACCCGAGTATAGGGATGTATTAGAGAAGAAGGTTTATCAGGTCCTCCGTGCGTTAAGATCACGATAACTCCATTCCAAATAACTTACAGATAACTGCAGTGCCAACATTTAATTCCTGTACTTAATGCATGGGAAGCCTTGGAATAAAACACGACCGCACGCCAGATTGCCAACCTGTTTCCTGGGCATGGATGCATGAATGACCTCACAACTAAGCGTAGCTTTGATTCGCAAGCTGCGGGGGTCATTGATGTACTTGGCTTATTCTTTGACAGATTATCCATGGGTGTTTTACGACCGGCCACTGGCAGACGTCCGGCCGACTTGTGCAGCAATTAAATGTCTGTACTATAGAGTTGGATTCGGTTACGAGGTCCCAGTCTTAGTAACGACATCTTTTTAAAAAGTACCGTATAGTACTTTTCATTTCTTAAAGGTACTCTTAACGATACCTACCACTGTGTAGTTATCATGTATTAGCGATTGTTCAGGATCGTAGACTTGACTATTCACAACAAAATGTTAATGGTAATAATGCAATTAATTACCGTTAATAGTTAACAGTTCACGTATGGTTAAAATATCCGATACCAGATTAGTTCTCAGAGGTATCCCATCCCTACAGATAACTTACAGAGAGCAGGCGTTCGAACTACTCCCACTTTCCATATGTGCGTTATTCACAGAATGAACTCTTTGAAATACAGGTCAGTTGAAGTCAAACCACATCTTGAAATCTACAGGATAATGTTGTGTTTGCGTCCTGAACTTACACCAAAACCATATACCTCGAGCGCAGGATTTGTTCTGAGTTTTGCTTATATTTTTATCAAATGAAGTGCAATCTACTATTTTCTATGATGCTATTAATGATTTAATACCATACGGTATTGTATGTGTATTTTGTTACATGTATTCTTATTTAATAGTAATAATAATTAAATTTCAACATATACAGCTTCAGGTTTTGTTGTTTTGGTTTTCTCTTACAGCTGCAGAAGTGTGTGAACGTCTTATTTCTTAATAAAAAAAAGGATTTAGGCATAATTATCAAACATCAAACATTTCAGTGAAGATGAAGACAAGCTCGTTGACCATCACAGCTTACTCCTGCGCGATCGTAGAATACCGTAGTATAGAGAGACCCATTACTTTACTGCGCTATTCCGTATAAACGTATATGCATTCTCACAAAGTATTTTGGGATCTTACTTTGATGAATACGACCCATTTATATTTCCATGTGTATTTTAGGTGGGAGATGTCAAACGGGACCAGGTTATGTGTGATATCAATAGAGATATTGCAGTCAATAAACACACACATATATATATATGTATATATATATATATATATATATATATATATATATATATATATATATATATATATATATATATATATATATATATATATATATATATATATATATTGCAGCAATGGCTCATGCATATTTTGGGGCATTAGTATATGATTGATGGAACAAGGCCTAATATATATATACATACATATATATATATATATATATATATATATATATATATATATATATATATATATATATATATATATATATATATATATATATATATATATATATATATATATATATATATACACACACACATATACATACGCCATGTGTGTGTTTGTATGTATGTATGTATGTATGTATGCTTTCAACCAGTTATCCACATTGAAGAAAAAATGGATCCGCTAAATTCGCTTAAAGGCTTAACGTATACATAGAAAAAGGGAAGAGACATGCAAAGAGACCACAGACAGCCCTTAATACTGCTACACATCTGTATAGCGACCACGCTTTTCGCGTAATGGGGGTTGGCGCGTTTGTCCATAGTCGTAATTGTTGGTATTTATTGGTACACGGTTTGTAATGATGTTCAAACTTACCAGGTAAGATTTCATAGGTTGTTCAAAACTCCTGTGTATACAAGTAAGGTTACGAATCTAAATTGCACGTGTCTCTAGTTATTGGCACTGAAGTCTTGTAAGACGGATTGCATAATAAGGTCTTCATCCTAACTTTACTAAAAACAAAAACAACAATTTTCCAACACAAATACCATCATATATGAAGAGGGACCAACACTTTTCAAAACAATGACACAAAACAACAAGAAAACACATTGAATATATTCGTCTCTTAAATCATTGATGTTTTGAAATGTTAGTAAGGGAATAGGCATTGCGTTAAAACACTTGGTTATTGCAGAGAGGACATTACCAGATTGGTTTATGGCGAAAACTTTTTTAATCAAAGAAAAATTCATTTCTTTTCTCACCTGCACTAAGAGGTATTATCATTATCCCCAACTATGGATATACAATAATACACATGGAGTAAACACACACGTTTTAGAACTATATGAAACATTCCATAGATGAAGAGGTCTGCTATCAAAAATCGTGCACTGTTGTAAAAACATTTCAGTTTTTTCTTGTCGGTTCACTCAGTATAATCATACATCTATACAATGAGAACCTTGTACAGACAATATGTCATGATATAAACAAGCAGGTTCCTAGAATACTGCCATTAGCTGGTGGAATAAATTACCATAATAGCACTGTGTAAATTAAGAAAATATGTGAATATTTCAAATTAAATAAATTTTCGTAGATCATTTGCAATTCTTTCTTATTTCCTCAAAGATAAATCCATTTCATACGCTAGAAGAGACTCAATACTATTCATTTGGCTAAATAACCGCTTTTTACTTGTCAAGGGCCTATTGGTTAATTCACTTCAAGATTAATCACAATAGGGTTATGAAAGATACAATTTTACATAAAAAGAAATTAGCAGATGACCCATCGTGCTGTACTGTTTAAGTGAATAATTTCTTATGCATGCCTTACTGGAAAGCGAAAATGTGACCACAGTATGGAGAAGTATAGAACTGTAGTTTGAGAGACATTAAATCAACGTGTAAAACATTCTTGAAAAAAAACAAAAAAACCTGGCATTGCGTATGACCCTTAAAGGATTGGTTACCAAAATGGTTTGTACCATATCATGTGGGAAAATGTCGCTATACAAAGCTTTATCATTGTACTCGTCAGGGGAAAGGGATGCATCCACATTTTGAACATATCAACCTGGACAGAAAATCACATTTCAAAGCCATTGAGGGTATTTAGCGAGTAGAAATGTTGGGAAACAGACTTTCTAATAAATCATGAAGGAGATTTGGAAATACAGAACAAAAACGAAAACTGCAAATTGCACAATTTGAGCCAAGGTTAAACACAACAGGCTTCACCATTGCCATGTTTATTTCAATTATTAAAAAGATTATTCTTATTGCATCTATACGTACATATGAGTCATCATAGTGTATTTCAACCACAGGTAATCACATAGTTCCCAAAGAATGAATTAGTTTAATGACAATACAGAAGGAAATACAAATGCTGATAGCTTGTGACAGCAAAATGAAAAGGGGCAGCTATTTCAATACCCCTTTTCAAAGTGCCTCAAAAAATCATATA
>OZ012691.1:18240894-18275894 GCA_963942565.1 Maea johnstoni
ATCATATACGATATGGCAATCCACGGGGCCGCGGTAAAAATCATAGAAAAGTATCGCATGCTTGGAATCGTGGATGTCGTACCCTACAAACTCCCGCTCCTCATGTACAAGATGTCGCGAGACTTCTGGGGTGACGTCAGCGAGAGGTGGGTGTACGAGCAGTCTTTTCTGGTCTGTCTCAATGACTGCATTCACCGTTTCCGTGACGTCCACAAGTACATCATGGTGGTGGATATGGACGAGGTAATCGTCCCTGCAAACAAGTCTGAAAACCTTTTGCAGACAACAGAGAGGTTAGCGAGCATTTGGCCGCTAGCGCAAGGCTTCGGCTTCTACGCCGCTCACCACTCTTTGCATTACGGCATGAACCATGCTGGAGCGCCATCTCCACTCTTCATGCAGAACTACAGGCTGAGAACCAATGGCACCCTCGTTCAAATCAAATGTATCTATTCTTCCAGTACAGTAACAACCATCAATTGGCATACGCCCGTGACTGATCATCCTAGTTTGGATTTTTTCATGCAGGTGAATGAGAATATGTTTGGACTTATGCACCACTTTCGTGATATAACAATATGGGAGAATATGGAGTCTTATTTTAAACCTTACACAGTCGATAAGGCTGTATCTAGATACAGAATAATAATGGAGAAAAGGGTGAAGACCTTTTTTCACAATATGCTGTAATTGAGATGGCTGAGTCGTTGTGACTTTGAAACCGCTTTCCATTGGCAACTCTTCCATATTCTATTACAGCCCCTATATATAGCATGGTTATGGTGCGTTCTGAGGCTGCGAATAAGGGGCCAAAACAAATTATCTAATGCTGAAGAAAGGCTGTGATTGACATGTTTTCATAGTATATAAATAAACAGTTCATGTTAATTAAAATGCTTTTTGAGTTATCATTTTCTTTATCTATTACGCTATTATTATCGTTTGTTATGCTGCAAACTGTACAATTTGCATAATTGACCTAATTAACATTAATCATGTCAAATCAAGAAATAACGCAATAACCATTTAGATACTTCCCAGTTGTGTCAAAATTTTGCACTTAAGTTCTAGATTTTCTTAATTTCGTTCTAGGAACATACACTGATTATATAATGTTTTTTCATTTGCATAATAGGCCTAATTTGAATATATCTATCTCGTCAAAAATACCAAAAAATGTCATTTGTAACGTAAGACCACTTGGGAACTTTCTTGGCTTTTCTAAACTTCAATCAATAGTTCCTTTTGGTGTGAAAAGCAAAGAGCTAATAATCATAATTGTTTTCCTGTGTCATGACCTGCTTAATTAGTCTAATAAATAAGGTCTTATTAAAGTGTACATTTGCTTCCAAATCTACCCAGGATGTTGTTTTATTTGTTAATATACTGAATGATATGTCAAAGGCTAATATGCTCCTTTATGAGAATTTTTACCAGAAGCGTAATTTGCCTAGTAATCTGGTCAAATCATGGGATTACTAGTATGTATTTAGACCATTGTACTAGTTTTAGATCTTAAAGATTGTGGCCTGAGGTTGAATGGTGTATATATACTATTCCAATTATCATTCGAATAAGCAGGCCTTTTCAATATGACAATTTCGTGAGAGTAATTGTGACAGGAGTGTTGAAAAGTGATAGGCAAACAAACTTCCAAGGATACTTATTGGTTATATCTAGCGAGTATAGCATTTTGTCCTCCAATTGTATTTGCCAAACAAGGTATATGAACTTATGTGAATTAGAAACAAATTACTAATCCTCAATCAAATAATGTGATTATTTGATTTATATTCATCTAATTTGATAAAATCGTTTATTCAGCTGTTAAATGTAAAATGTACCTATTAGCATAATAACGAATTTACACATGTATCCCTAACAAGCATAATTCCTTTTATTATGGAATGTCTTTATTCAATATGCTGTATACGATAGATAATTTTTATTACCAATATCATTTTACTGTAATATATTCTAACAACCTATGTACAATGATAAGTTTGGAAAAATAATACTCTGCGACAATGTTACGAGGTTCAAATCCATTGTAATAAAAATCATCAAGTCCTGTTACGTCCTGTATTCGGAAAGACATCAACTTTAATGGAATAACTCGATTATCAACCCAGTTGAAAGATCTGCTTGTCCACTTGGAGTAATCATGATATAATCGCCTATTTTACTGGGGGCAACAGAAGCTTTAGCATCTGTTCCGATTGCACTCTAACGTATTGATTATGTATTAATTGCAGGTCATAAAATCTTTTCCACGTATTCCATGTTTGTTTGTTTATGACAAAAGGTAGCAGTTATACTAGTATATACATTTAGATATGATAAGGTACAGCGTATGACTTTTAGCTCAATAACTCTAGAATCACAAAATGGTTGGAGGCAATATGGGGCGACACACTGGGTGTGTGTGTATATATATACTAGTATATATTAATAACATCTGTCTAAAAAAAACTACATACAAGAATAGTTAATAAATTCTGGGCAGATGTGACAAGAGCTTTATATACAATTTACAATTGTGCAACATACTGTGGAAACGATTCAATTCTGTCAACCCCCCCCCCCCCCCCCTTATGGTATAGGGGGTTGACCAAAAGGTCATTGAGGGGAAAATACAAAACTGGTCTAACTAAGAACTAAACACAATAGGGGATTCATAAGTTGAAGATGGTAAAATACTCTCAATCGAGGGAATACAAACCATTGTTCAACATATATGTAATTTTTATCATACATAAGAATGAAGAAGAAAATACAAGATATCATGCAACAACATAATATCTATTCCTGGGAGAAAAAGACACCACAACTTCCATATATTTTGTATATGCTTGATCTGGGTACAAAAGGTTGCAAGAATGTTGATTTTAGCACAATTGAATCTGGTAAAAATGTTGTAAAACAAGTTCAAGAAAAATGGGCAAAACACTTCAATGATGATATAACGTTTGATACAGTGACCAGTGGCTTTGAAAATATGACAGGGATAGCTCGTTTAGTTTATCAACATTTGAACTATTTTAGAATACTACATAGACGAACAGTACACAATACACTTATCAAAATGGGAATATCAGAAACCTCAAATAGCCAGAATCAATTGAACATGCATATATTGAATGTGAAAATATAAGGAGTCGTGACCGCGACGTCATGATTACGGAGGCTGGAGAGCTGCCACTGGAACTGAATGGGTTGTGGAAGGCAACAGAAGATTGGGTTAGGTTGATTTATGATTCCCATTTTAAATTATCTGATATTGAGAAAAAATTGGACACAAAGATAACAATCAGGTCGAACAACTAATCATCTCAAGTGGTTAGAGGTGTAATATACTGCAAAATAAAAACCGTTAGAAAAAATACTCTAGGAGACCTGAAGAGGTGTCTACAAAAAGAAATTATCTAACAAGACTACAAGAAACAATGACCAAAAAGGGAGACACCTTTGATCAAAGATGGAACACCTTTTTAAATGACCTAAGATAAGACAACACTACCAAACATAGCTGATACTTATTATGATAATAATTAGGGTCACTTTCTATTCCTCACTTCCAACTATATATGTTTGTAGTATTTATAATAAGACAAATAACAAGGTGAGGAATTACATATCTTCACCAAAGTATCTTCTTGAACCGTTATTTTGTTCTTTCATTTTTGTAAAATGACATACATATCCGTACTGTTCATGTTTATCATTATATGACTATGGAGAAATAAAAATCGTGTTGCACATGTGTGCGATTTGAAATTTTAAAAAGATGTTGGATACTTTTATAAAGGTAGCAGCGAAAATATGAGCAATAGGGACAGGTAAATACACGGACAGAAAAAAAGAGGTAAGAAAGGAAGTATAATGGGAATCTTAAGACTTATTATAAGTTGGAATGGCAAATTACGATATAGCCTGAAACAATGGAATATGTCACGATATACACACACTCTCTCTCTCTCACACACACATACAAACACACACACATTACAAAGCCCACATTTCTTGTCATCAAAAGGTGCCTTATTATCTTCAAATATGTCATGAGCAGATGGGATTTTAATTAAGTCATCACTGTGACATGACATCATAAGTATTGAAACAACTGAAACTAAACATTTACAATAATTATCCTACTAGTAACTGAGGTTGCTTTATTTAACATTTATCTTCTGCAGGGTCTGGGGTTGACTCTAGGTAAGTGGCTACCCAAGTCGAAAGTGCTGGAGTAAGAAAACACAATGCATTCAGAAACTGCATCTCATACAATGGCTAGACACAGCATGCAGTTGGTGCCTATTCCCTCTTTCCTCTCAATGATTTTCCCGGGGCATGACGGGATATCTGCAGAGCACGTCCGATATGGTGGTTTCAGGCTATGCCAGGTACTTTGTTGTATGTACAATATATGTGTGAGAGCAGAGTGGATCCCCAGTAAATTTAGGTAAGGAATACAAATCCCCTTATACAAAGGGAAAAATACATGCCCCCTTGACCCTGATAAACCTCTACTTCACAAAAATGCAGTATCTCTATTCTTGTTCACTACTTACCTATTGCATAAACCTCTACTTCACAAATATGCAGTATCTTCATTCTCATTCATTACTTACATATTGCATAAAACTCTACTTCATAAACATGCAGTATCTCCATTCTTGTTCACTACTTACCTATTCCATAAACCTCCACTTCACAAACATGCAGTATCTCCGCTTCTCCTGGTATTTGGATTACCACATAGCGACCAACAGGCTTCTGGGGACAGCTAATATTGAACATTATTCCACCTTCTGGTGCTATGCCTGTGTAGTGTGCACAGAGGAAATCAGTCTCAAGTCTAGAAGAATTTGGGGCAAAGCTCTCCAGCACCATCACGTCAAAGTCATGAAGACGTCCAGCTATTTAAAAAGTAGAACCAATTTTGCAATTTGTGTGGACCAAAGGTATATCTATAGGAAACATGTCATTGTGCTTTACCATAAATATTTATTCGATATTCAATATCACGCACACACAATTTTGTTTTAAAACATATCAAGAACACTTTTCAGTTAATAATATTTTGCTCCCATTCTTGTGAACATGATGGGAACAGAAACACGTGACCTAAACAAAAAGGTGTTTTCATTTGAAGAATACTGCCCAACCTTCACAAATGTTCCCTTTCACTAATAATGTCAATCATGTTTTAGGGTATATCAATGACAAATCTGTTTTAAACGAGTATCAAGACCTCTTTTCAATTAAAGATCCTTAATGTGCACCTATTTCCAAAGTTTATTTCTCTTTTCAAAGAAACCATACAATGTTGATGGTTAGCCATGTGTATGTATATTCATTTTTTCAATATTAAGGTACATTTCATGGCAAATTCAACACATCCATTTTTTATTTGTGACCTGGAAATACATACAAAGTGAGTGAACATGTGTGTATCTATGTATGTATATGTGCCTGTATGTAAGTATGTATGTTTATTGACTGTAACATGAATTTTACAAAAGCATACCTCAGCATGGTTGGATTATGTTTATTACGAAAAATATGAAAATAACAGAGGAAAGGATAAGGTCTATATACAGGTGTATGTATGTATCATGTATGCTTCTTTGTATGTATGTGAAGATAGAAAAACATGTAGTTGGTTTGGTAGGTAAGTAGATCGACAGATAAAGTAACTTACAGCATCCATTTCGTCGGCCACAATGACCTCTGTTTACGTCACATAATCTATAGCATAATTACGCCCCAGGTCCACCAGCCACCATGGAGAATCTTCTCTCTCTGAAAAATATGAATTCCCACACAATGTAACTTTTGTATAATGTAGAAATTTACAAAGCCTACACCGTCTTAACATGGAAGAAGGAATAACATAAGCATTACTTGATTTTAGTATCTTGATATCATACAAGAATAAAATAGAAATGATGATTATTCTTCGTTTATTTTTTAATCAACTAGATTACCCGTAGGAATCTATTGTTGTTTTCGTTCATTATGGTTCTTACGTGTATGCTGGCAATATTGGATCGGTAGTGTCATCCCAGCATCGTAGTTGCCATCGTTTGCAAAGTGGGCTCCTAGGTCCCGGACAGTAGAATTTTGATAGGCTGGCTTCCCAAGAGCTAGGTTCAACATCCCTGTCAATTAAACGTAAAAAGCTAGATGGATATCAAATAAGCCACTATTGCAAGTCTGTACTGGACACACGTTCACACGCACTCATTCTATATATTAATCTCTCTCTCTCTCTCTCTCTCTCTCTCTCTCTCTCTCTCTCTCTCTCTCTCTCTCTCTCTCTCTCTCTCTCTCTATATATATATATATATATATATATATATATATATATATATATATATATATATATATATATATATATATATATATATATGTGTGTGTATGTGTGTGTGTGTATATATGTGTATGTATATATATATATATATATATATATATATATATATATATATATATATATATATATATATATATATATATATATACTAGTATATATATATATATATATATATATATATATATATATATATATATATATATATATATATACATATATATATATATATATATATATATATATATATATATATATATATATATATATATATATATATATATATATATATATATATATATAACATCCATTCATTTATTTATTCAATTAAGAATGTAGTGTTCGTTATTTACTAATGTGTGTTAATTATGCAAGTTCAAGATGTAGAAGTAATGATTGGGCTCTACTTACCGCCATGGCTGAAAAGAGGCAGGAACCCTATAGTAAGCAGCCCCAACATCTGGAAGTTGAAACGAGTACTATGTTAAAGATAATCCACAAAGCATTTTCATTTTTGTAATCATATTTCATGTCAACTAAACAACAAGCTAACTCGATGTATTTGTTTGATATATACTGTGATACTTGTTGTTTTCCATACTTAACATCATAGTATATCATAAGGATGATGTTAACGCCCAGCGCAACGAAAATGATCCTCCTGATATGTTTTCAATAGTAATAATCAACAGGGTCTGATATTATAAAGTTGCTTTTCCAGTGGGTTAAGCTAATCCATAGAAAGGCTTCCACTGTTGAGGTGCATAAAGGCCATGCCAGCAAAACATTGGGTGAACCAGGTGTAGAGGACTTAGTGCAAGAAGGTGGTTTAGCCTACACAGATGGGTAAATGCGCCCAAATCAGCTGCTTTCGCTTAAGGGGGCTCGGGACCTTCGTTCTTCAAGTGTGACTTCCATGTAAAGATAGACCAATATCTTGGTCTATGTACAGGAAAACCTCAAAAAACTATATATTTTATGAAAGCTGAGATTCTGTAGGGGTCAAATATTCTAAACTTATCTTGTGACATCCTCACAATTTCCCCTGGGTGGGGCCGAAAGACATACATGTTGATTTCTAATACATATGTTATTGCAAACAACCTCCTGGCTTCATAAAAAGTGTAACACAGTTGATGTTTACATGTTTCATAGAAAACATATTTAGGCATGCAACTGTATTTCCTTTTTTTTTATTTTTTGTTCCGAACGGAATTTAGAGCAAGTTAAAGTCATGATCAATATTTTTTTCTAGAATTTAACTATCCTTCATTTTTGAAGTCCGATTTAGAAATAACTAGACCTGGTATCAAAAAAATGAAAGATAGTTGTGTGCCCAATGATGTTGTCAATAGTGTAGCTAAATTTCAGCTCTCTGGGATTAATATTGAATGAATGAGGTTGTTTCAAAAATGAGAAGTATGGTGATTTCAGAAAGCAGTCTAAAGCCCAGTCAAAGTGCAAAATACATTTCTACATTCTAAAATGACGTTATGCTCCATTATAAAACTTAAGGGATTAATTTGGAATAAGAATATGATTTGCTTGCATTAGTAGAATGGTTTGAATATTCAATAGTTTACTTGGTTCTTGAATTACTGGAATAAAAAGGGATTTTTAGAGAAGATTCTGAGCTTTCTGGTAAGAGGCTGGCACCCCCTGGTGAGTGCTCCTCCCCCAGCTGATAAGAAAAGATAACAAGCTATTAGACTGCTAATTGCTAATTGGCTTGCTAGAGTAAGTATCAGAGGAGATTTGTTGGCTAGGTACTGATCAACATTTCTTTTTCAAATATTTTTCTGAATATAGCTTGAACTATATAAATAATTGAATAACATAATTAAAATAGAGTAATTATGAAAATAACTATGGGAATAAGGGCAAATTTCCAAACTATTCTGAGGAGAGTTGTTGGCTACATACTGATTAAGATTTCCTCTTCAAATATTTTTCTGAATATAGCTCTATCCATATCAATAATTGAATGTAATAATTAAAATAAAGTAATTATGAGAATAACTTTAGAAATAAGGGCAAATTTACAAAATATTTAGAGGAGAGTTGTTAGCTTGGTACTGATCAACATTTCTCCTTCTTCAAATATTTCTTTTGATTATAGCTTTAACCATATCAATGTTTGACTGCAAGTATTTTTCTTAAAATTATCTCTGATCACAGATGAAATATAACTGGCTCCATGAATAGTTAGTGAATTCACAGATTCCTCTTCCTCTAATGTATCCAAATCTTCTGGCAAAGAAGATATTGCATTCCATTCAAACCCCCTCTTTCTCTTCCTTCTGGAGCTACTTCCCATTGTAAGGATACATTCAGACTGCACTGTCCAGGGGTCAGCATCTAAATAATCCCCTAACCCTAACTCTCAAATACAGGAAACCCTGCTCACCTTTGTAAGAGGAACCCTGAACATCCTGCCACAAACCAGAATGTTTCTGGAGCATTTGATTTTTTTACTTTCACCTTTCTGACCTGCATCATGTAAAGCAAGAAAGCTGATGCACAAGAATCACACCTTTCATTCAATACCCTAATGGGCAGTAATTGCAATACAAGCACTCATAACAGCTCAATGCTGGCTTCCTGTGTAGCAGGAAACTTCTAATACACATTAGAATACACACTCTGGAGCCGGCCAGAGGAGCATACCTCCCAGGGGGATCAGATAAGAAAGGCCTATCATGATCTAAGATAAACATCACAGCTGGGAGCCTAATCTGCCTACTGTCCAAGTAGGCAGATTTTTTTAAATGTCCTTTTTTTGTAATTTGTGGTTCTAGTTGAGAGTTCTAGTTCAAAGGAATGTGTACCAAACCTTTTCAGCTTTCACATATAAAAAAAACACCAAAACACCCTTTTTAAAGGTGCGAAGGTCCCGAGCCCCCTTAAGGTGATAATTTAGTACACCTAGATTATCACCACTAGGTGGTGTTCTTGTACATCGTATGTTCTTACAAAACCTTAGGGCCACCCTGTTTCTTGGCCTTGTATGTATAGATGACCTAACAACTGAACGTAGCTTTGATTTGCAAGCAAACGTGCATGTGAGTCATTGATGTGCTTGGCTTATATTTTGACGTGTTATTCATGAGTGTTTTTACAATAAGGCACTAGTAGACGTCCGGTCGACTGGTGCCAAAATTAGATGTCTGTACTGTACTGCTCCTTTATTTGGACTGGATTAGAGAATGATATACTATAGTAGCTTTTGTTTATATTCTTCATGTTTGTTCTCTTTCTGCTGGTACTATATATTATGTTACAGAAGACACACCTGTGCGCATACATTAATTATGTTCGCTTTTTGTTTTCATATCTATTTTTGTAGTATCATTCTGCAGTCAATAAAGATATATTCATATATAATCGGAGATATGGAGCTTTTGGTGGAAATAAATAGGTAAGGCTGCTGAAAGATACATGCCGAGTAATGAGCTGGAAGCATCAGCCTGGCTTTTGCATGTACCAACCTTGCTATACCATACCTTTTGGCGGAGAATGGTCTATCAATCATTCATGGCATACTGCCGCCAAATATAAAGCAATTGTATTGATCCTTATGTTCTAAACTGCAGAAATACACTTGTATGCAATTTATTATATGAGACACTGTTTGTGATCATTGTAATTCCATAGCCTGCGTTGCTAGGACAACATAAATTATATTTATATGGAAAGAAAAACGTTATATTTCTCCATAG
This sequence comes from Maea johnstoni, assembly GCA_963942565.1. Taxonomy (NCBI): domain Eukaryota; kingdom Metazoa; phylum Annelida; class Polychaeta; order Spionida; family Magelonidae; genus Maea; species Maea johnstoni. Next base: position 18,250,987 of record OZ012691.1, read on the forward strand.
GGATGAAAGTGGGTGCGAATCCCTTGGATCGCGAAAATCGATGTTACCACAACAGTGCCAGTAAGGGTTACTTAAGCCTATGACTTGCAAGACACTGTGGACAAATCTGTGTTGTATGTATGCAAACGGCAATCATTTCCTGGTTATAAATGCAGTTCATATCCGTGGTTAGATGGGCTATATAAAGAACGGGAACCATTTTATGTTATGGATGTTATGGGCGTTAAGAACTAGTGGAATAGTTTTTGATTTTGGTAGTTCATTCAGTAACCTGTTTGTGACCTGGTACACACGTCGTCACTTGCTATATGAATGTGGTTAACTCATCCATTTTTTTCCAAAGCACAAGAAACACTTCTAACCCTGTTATATTGGTATTCATTGGATACATTTGTAGCTCTAGCTGAGTACTTAAAGATGAGAACCCCACATGCCTGGGTTTCAGTTATTTTCCTGGTTTTTGCTAATTTTGTATGGACCAAATTAGCCACCAGCAGCATAAGGGTTAATGTATGTAACGTATTTTCAGCAAATGTGTTCTTGACGAAACACAGATTAGATGACTTACTAAATCGGAAACTGGTTATGAACGATTTCGTCAAGGGCGCGTGTATACACCAATGTTTATTGAGTATACATCTAGAGATAATTGCGACCACTTTAAATGCTGCATATATATATCATTGTACGGATCAAAGGAGACCAATATTTCTTCAGGGCATCTAGAAGATTCCCCAAGGTGCTCGACTTGAATGGATTAAGGTAGCTTGTAGGGTTGATATATTTCCCTCAGTTTTTCCTCATCCCTGTTTTTATTCGACTATTTTTCGCAGGTACAAAGTACATATTGGTTACGTTGTATCTTGGATACATTTTGTGCTCAACTATACAAGAAAAGGAATGCCAAATGACCTGAAAGGTATTTTGATGAGTAATACATTAAACGTCACAAAATTTAAAAAATTTAAACAAAAACGTGCAATGTTTTCAAACAGGTTCCTTTCAACACTTATGTACTGGTGATCTTGCAGTATTTCACCAATGTGGAGGAAAGGTTAATGCGTAGGTTAGGGTATCGCGATTTTCCTACGATTTGCTCAGATCTCATTTTCTAACCATTTCTTGCAGAATGTTTGTTGAAACTGAGAAAAAAGTGCATATTTTTCAATTTTCCATAACTTCTGAATAAAGTCGAAACTGGAGGAACTGTGACATACTTCTCTCCGAAATATTCTAAGCTCTAACTATGCCAAAATGCAAGCAAATCCGTTAACATTCCATACATATAATGCATGTTTGGGATTCCATGTTTTTGGTAAACTCCGATATGGAGAAATGGGCCAAAGCATTTCCTTCTAGTGTGCAAAACTATGGGAGCCTATGTAATAGCTGGTCTCTCACTCTGCTCAGTGATTTCCTAGACATTCACAATTGATCTGATTATGAGGAAAAGGATATAGGCTTTAACATATAAAAAATCTTAAAATGACCCTATATTTACAAATTAACCCCATAAGCCACCTTAATGCAATAAATTCTGATAGAATAAATCTAGGCATGCTCAAGATGAAGATTTTAATCCAACACTCCTTTTGGTTAAGTTGTATCTTGGATACATTTTGTGCTCAACTATACAAGAAAAGGAATGCCAAATGACCAGTTTTGTGAACGTTAAGGAATTTAGAAACTTTCTCGAATGATATACTTATTTACTTCGCCTTACCTCCGTGCACTTCCAACGTTGCATAGCGACCATTCGTGTTGCTGGTATTTGAATTGCGTTGATAAGCAAATTATATCGTATCGATTCGCTCGATTAAAAACAGCTTCTCAGTAACATGTATTGTAAAGTAAAAGAAACTTGGTTCCGTAGAAGGTGATGATTTACACCTTTCTGAGATTTACTATGGTACGAACTGACAGGCGCCGGTGACGGAAATGGTACGACGCATGCGTAGAAGAACATAATCGGATGGACATATCGAATATGACTATTTGATGAGTTGGTGGGCTTGGCTAATTATTCATCACACAAATATATTCACACTGAAGTTTTTATCCTTAAAATGCAAATGCACTATCAGAATGATTTATAGGGTCGAAATGAGCTTATACGTTTCACCTTTCAAATAATCGGAGCTCCGCCAGACCTGTCCTCTTCTGCACTGTTCAGTTATGGCTCACATAAGTGAGGAAGTAACAGGCCTAAGACAGCCATACGGGGGCATCCATCTTGCCAAGTCTCATGGCATCGATATCGTCTGAGCACCTACTGTGCCACCATTGCTGAAGAGATAGCAGTAATAGGGAGCCTGGCTTCCCCTTTACTGCTATAATTTTCATTCCTGGCTTTCAATAAGTAAAAACAATTTCCTTAGATTGAACTTCTTCACTTTGTACACTTCAATACGCATTAAAAGTTGCACTATGTGGCTTGTTTTTGATATGCATTGTATTGTTGGGTAGAAACCATTATTTCCTAGTTGCCATGAAATCAGTTTTTCCTAATCACTTTTGAGCAAATTGCAATGTCTGAATCAGTTAGCAGATACTCTTGGGAACAGTGTAGGATTGATTGGTATATGTAATACTTCACTACCTGTTATCAAGATACTATCTTTGACTAAAAAACCTGGCACCATTGACTGGTAGATCACGTGGGCCTAAGGGAAAAATACCGTGGGTGAGTCAGAAATTCCAATCCTCCAGATTCTCAAATCGCTCAATTAAACCATATTTAATATGATTTACTTTTTGAAGATTAATGTGGTTCCAAAAATTGTGATCAGGAATGAGCCAGGAATTTAAAAATAAACAAGAAAAGAGAAAGCCAGGCTACCCTTTCACTGCTACCTCTTGGTTGCACAGCAGGTGCCAAACACCTTTATGAGCCTGGGCAATATGGTTGCTTCGTATGGCTGCCTCAGGCCTATTACTCTCTCACTTCTGTAAGCTATAACTGGGAGGGTGCTGAAGAGGGCAAGTTCGGGGGACGTCATATTTGAAAGCTGACACGCATAAGCACATTTGGACCTAAATCATTCTGATGGTACATTTGCCCTTTAAGCGCACCAGGACATCTGGTGGTAAGTGCGCGCACTAATCAAATTACAGTCAGTACGTGTACTCTTACTGCAGTGATGGTGTTGGCTCAGCTTATCCTTTGTATAATTCCGTACGCACCTGCCACCTATACGTCAGAAACGATATTACAGTGTGTCTGTAGGGGTATCATTTCCCTCTCGCATTGCCTTTGATGATGACTGTAGAATGTGAAGACATAGATGTATCCGTCCAAGTCAACATCAATTATTCATCCATTCATTCTTCTTCTTCGTCTTCTTCTTCTTCTACTACTATTATTACTACTACTACTACTACTACTACTACTACTACTACTACTACTACTACTACTACTACTACTACTACTACTACTACTATTACTACTGATAGGAGTGTTCTATCGGCATCCTCTCTTTCCCTTCACTTCTTTATACTGAATTATCCACTTATCTTAATTACTGTAGGTAAAGTTCTCCACTTTTGGTGGGTGTGGTACTATGTGTTATGGTACTAAAAAGCTTGATACAAAAATACATTTTTACATGTTATGCATGTTTTAGTGATTCACGTTGTTACTGTTTATTGATTCGAACATTCCAGAAATCCTTTTTAAATCCCAAGTTCTTTGCAAAAGAATCTCGGATTTTGACGATTTGGGGGATATCTTCTCTGCAAAGAAATTGATGGGAAAATATTTGAAAGAAGGAATTTCAATGGGAGCATTACCAACAACTCTCTGAACAAAGTTTGCTAAATCAGTCTTAATACCCGTGGTATTTCAAAACAAAAAGTAACATAGATTCTGACTATTGTTGGGATATCTTCGCAGGAAAGTAATAGATGGGAAAATATTTGAAGAGGAAATGTCAATGGAAATATTACCAACAACACTCCTCCAGAAACTTAATCACTCTTATTTCTTATGCTATTTCCAAATGTATCACAGATTCTGACTAATGGTGATATCTTCCTGGTAAAGTAAAAGACGGGAAAATATTTCAAGAGGAAATGTCAGTCGGAACATTACCAACAACCCTCCCTCAGAATATCTGCTAAATCAATCTTGATTCCCGTGTCATTTCAAAAATGTAGCATAGGCTTTGACTATTTTGGTGATATCTTCCAGGGAAAAGAATTGATGAGAAAATATAAAAAAGAGGTAAGGATGATAGTATAAGGCGAATCTTAAGACAACATTTTAATATTAGTTGGAATGGCTTAAACAGCATATTTGAAATACAAATTCTCTCCGGAACTAGCAAAAGAATCCTTCTCCATCAAAAATGTACTTTATCAATCATGTTATTAATAATAAGATATAAATATATAAATAAGTATCGTATATAGTAATTAATGAGAACTGGTGTTGATTGCTGTATTTTGCCTAGTGGTCAGGCAACCCAGGCCGCTATAGAATGTTGGTCGTCGTTGACTGTTATACATGGTTACTTTGCAGCTGAGGAACTTCTCCATACCTTTTGTAGCAGTGTAATGAGCAGGAGCGAAAACAAAGAGGCATAAAAAGAGATGGTGGACTCGGATCTGCAACCACGATCTGTGTTACTTCTTATCCGTTTTCGTCCTGGTTCAAGTTGCTCTCGAAATATCCTCGAACGTTTGAAAAACGCAATATTTGGAACTGAAGCTCTGGTTCGTAAATTATTTGCAGAAAATATGTCCGATGTGCTGCTCGGATTTATATTTTCATTTGAATATTGCTTGTGATGGGTGTTTGGACCAAAAATTAGGCATATCTTGGTTATAAAGACCTAACCTATGTTTTGGAATGTATGTTACGGCCATGATATAGGCTTCATAATTTCAACCTTGAAACAAGCACGCGATTTTTGGCCTGGGGCAATTTTACTGATTTAGTCCTAATTCCTCATTTAGCCCTTGCTTTATTACTTCAAACACGTAATTAATTATACGTTTTTCATTGTTGCCAAATCCAATAAATAAAATAAGCCATATAACCATTTCTGGTATGATTGAATTGTCAGCAGTAAAATATCATTGTTTTTACAATACCTTCACACATCCAAACGTCAAGAAACATAACTATGTGTCTATGTATAATTGCGAACAAAACTTTACCAGTTCTTTCAAATATGTAAAAATGCTTGGCAGCAGGATAGCATTAACCTGTGATATAAATTCAATATCATACCCTCAGATTAGTGTATACACTCACAAAATGAAATGTTAGGAAATCAAGTACTGTTGCTAAGATTAAATACAGATTATCTAAAATATCAATAGATACGATTTATTTGCAATGATTATTACAAGTACATTTTGATTTAAGTGTAGCTTTGCTGGGTTTACCATGTAAAAAATCCTTTTCCTTTAAAGGGGTTTGCTGTACTTAAAGCGCTCCGCTATGTACTCATTCACCCTATATAACCATTAGCATAATGCAGCAAACTTATTTATTCTAGAATAAAGACATTGATCATGTAGCAGGGAATCAAACAACGCACCCCTTACATGGTTGTAGTAAAATGTCCTTTGTTAGGATGAAAGAAAGCAACGGTGGACACATAGAACAAATACTACACACGGTATAGGCAATTAAGTTACGTCATCTGCCTATTGTTTTAAGTCTTGGCGTCAGTGGCGTTCAATAATGACAGAAACCCCTAAGTTGCAAACAAGATGTTGTGCATGAAGTAGCATCAACCTACGCATGAGAACCTGCGAGGATATTATGCTCCACGCCATGTCTCAAGCGAACGCACCTGTTCTTTATACAATTTCATTTTGGGGTACACTGTCGTCCCTTCCTGTCAGTTCTGTGCTTTACAATTTTTACCGTATTTGATTTGGAAGAACTTATCTAAGTTGAACTTTGCTCGGCAGGGAGAAATTGATCTTTCACTTAATAATAGTTTTACTATCTCTGCACACCAATTGTGCTACGTTCAAACTGTGCTCATCCAAAATTGTGTATCCAGAGAATGTCCGAGGCCGGAGTCCGAGGCTAGGTGATAGGAGTGATGAAAGGAGTTGGAAGTAATTTAAGATAGTGGTGCTGGGCACAATAAAGCGCATCTAGGCAAAATATGGTAGAGGGTGATCAGCGCGCCAATACAGGCCGGCGCGCAAGGTGTTGCTATTATTATGGCCAATGAGGCTCTAGTTTCAATATCGGCGCTTACGGCAAAACGCAACTCTGACATGATGGAAGTTTGTGACCTCTACCGAAATTAACTTTAACCTGTAATGACAATAGCTGGGATTATTCAGGTGCGAATAGATCCGAAATTTTTTGCCATGCATGAGGTCAATATATGCTTTCAATCTCACGTCAGACTCTGATTTTTGGCCGCTCTATTTTATAGATAAACTCGCTGCCATAAACCAGTTATTTACGACAGAATGAGTAGGGTCGATTTTCCCTGTAGTAAAAAGCCATCTGTGGGAGTGGCTAAAACTGACTGTTACACACCTACGGTGAATAGCATGCTGCGCACTTAAGAAGCCTATCGCGTCCAGCATTGTGAGCGCTGGCTCTGTGGTATTTCCTAGGGAAGAAAATGTTTGCTTTCGATTCCAGCTTCCATATCATTGCATTGTGCGTATGGAAACTGTAAATGGCACAATATTGACATTCTTAAGTGTATTTTTGCATAACAAAAAGGCTATTGGGATACAATTGATATGGGAACAAGCTACAAAGCCTTTAATGAAGGGGGTAATTTTTCAGGTTATGCTTTTAACTATAATATTTTTTCAAGTGCTCGCTATTCTCCTCACAATGAATTACAGGCAAATTGCAATATAGCCTAGAACGATAGAATATGCCATTATAAGCACACACCCTCTCTCTTTCTCTCTATCTATCTTCCAAACACACACACACACACACACAGACACATTTATTTCACGGCCCATAATTTCACCCAGTGAAACTTTATTTTTGATCATTACAAGGTGCCTTATTAACTTCAAATATATTATAAGCAGATGCGGTTTTGATAAGGACATCACTGTGACATGACATCATAAGCATGGAAACAACTGATACCAATCTTTTACACTATGCATCATACTACTGATACTAAATGCTACCGATATTGCTTTATTTGCCATTTACCTTCTGTCAGGTCTGGTGTTGACTCTGGGTATGTAACTACCTGTTTTGATAATTTTCTAATTCCTAGTGCATGTATGCACAGGTCCCACTGTATTGTCATTCTGCATTCCGAAACAGCATCTTGTACAGTGCAGAGACACAGCATGCAATCGGTGCCTATTCACTCCTTCTTCTCAATCATTTTCAAAACTTAATCTGAAGCATTTCAAACAGATGCTCCTCTCTTGTCCTTTATACTTGAAACCAAAGCAAATTTTATATACTATGCATTACTTACCTATTGCATAAACCTCTACCTCACACACATGCAATATCTCCATTATTATTCACTACTTACCTATTGCATAAACCTCTACTTCACACACATGCAGTATCTACATTATTATTCACTACTTACCTATTGCATAAACCTCTACTTCACACACATGCAGTATCTACATTCTTATTCACTACTTACCTATTGCATAAACCTCTACCTCACACACATGCAATATCTCCATTATTATTCACTACTTACCTATTGCATAAACCTCTACTTCACACACATGCATTATCTCCATTATTATTCACTAATTACCTATTGCATAAACCTCTACTTCACAAACATGCAGTATCTCCATTATTATTCACTACTTACCTATTGCATAAACCTCTACTTCACAAACATGCAGTATCTCCATTATTATTCACTACTTACCTATTGCATAAACCTCTACTTCACAAACATGCAGTATCTCCATTATTATTCACTACTTACCTATTGCATAAACCTCTACTTCACAAACATGCAGTATCTCCGCTCCTCCTGGTATCTGGATTGCCACATAGCGACCAACAGGCTTCTGGAGGCAGCTAATATTGAACATTGTTCCGCCCTCTGGTGCTATGCCTGTGTAGCGTGTGCAAAGTAACCCAGTATCAAGTCTAGAAGAATGCGGGTTGAAGCTCTTCAACACTTTCACATCAAAGTCATGAAGACGCCCAGCTATTTAAAAAGTAAAACCAAATACATAATATGTGTGGACCAAAAGGCAAAACAGTTTATACATAGGAAACATGTCATTGTTCTTTACCATAGATATATATTGCATATTCTATATCACATATATAAAGCTTAACGTCCTTATCAATAAACACTTTTTTGACACGTAGACACTCTCTCATTCTTGTGAACGTGATAAGAACACCAACAAGTGACATATACAAAAAGGTGTTTTCATTAGAAGAGTACTGCCAAATCTTCACAAATATTCGCTTTCAATGATTAGGCCATTCATGTTTTAGGGCATATCAATGACAAGTGTGTTTTAAACGTGTGTCAAAAACACTTTAAAAATCATTTAATGTGCACTTATTGCCAAAGTTCATTTTTCTTTTCACGGAAACCATAACACATGTTTAGCAATGTTTATATACGTCTATACTCATTCTGTCAATGAGTACAGACTATTGCTTTTTATCCTCTTTGGATCATATCATTGATCCAACATGGCACATTCAATAAATCTATTTTCTAATTTATGACCCAAAAATTATCTTAAAAGTGAATGTGAACGTGTTTTGGTATGTGTAACAGCCTATGTACCTTAGAGATGTTGGTGGAAGTGCTGCCCTCTATATTTTCAATGCGTAATCATGCGCCAGACCAGTTCCTCTAATTATAGATCCTGAGCACGCTCAGTGAGGACACTGGTCAGGTGCTTGAGGTGTGGCAATTTCAGTCACCGACTCTTTGCAGAACTGAACACATGTCACTTTGAGGTCCTACATCAGGTATTTAGATTTTTAGTTGCTATAAGTCTTATTTCATATGTATTTTGAGTTTATATTTATATTCATTTAGAGAATTCTGTGACTTTTGAGAGTGCTTATTTTTGGTTCTTTATTTTTGTTATAGCAAATCATCATCTATAGAACATCCTTGATACATCTGTATGACAACCATGAAACCGTGAAATGAATAAACAACTGAGAAGGAAAACTGGTGTTTTCGTGGTCTATAGTATGTATGTATGTATGTATGTATGTATGTAATCCCACAAGGGGCACACCTTATTGGCTTGCTCAATGGTGTGCAATAGGAGTTGGCACCTCCCGGGGAACCCTAAGCTGGTGTGGCACCCTGCTCGCCTTATGAAATAAGGGGGATGTGTGGATCTGTCTGTGGATACCATGCATCTAACAGATCCCTTGGTCCTGTTCGGATCTGAAGGCTCTGCTCTTAGTCTCCCTCTTTTTCTTCAACAATTGCAAAGGGTCACTTTTTTGTACTATTCTATGGCACTAATGACCTTTGTGTGTCGATGTGCCTTTAAACACTCATTCAGTCATTTGTATGTGTATATGTATTTATGTATGTATGTGAAGATAGGAAGACCTATGTAGATATAGACAGATGAAGTCACTTACAGCAACTGTTCTGTGGGCCACAAAAACCTCTGTTTAAGATCGTCACATAATCTATAGCATAATCACGCCCCAAATCCACTAGCCACCATGGTGAATCTTCAATCCCTGAAACATATAAATTCCCACATAGAGTGCAACTGTATTTGGTTAATGCAGAAATATATGAACCTACATACACCGTCTTAGCATGCAACAAGGAATAACATAAGCATTACTTGATTTCAGTATTGAATCACTGGGGTGGGGATTGGAACAAGAAATTCTCCCGGTGTGCAGTTGTTGATTTCCTTATCACGAATGACGGAAGTCTGTCACTTAGCAAAAGGGTGTTCCTTTGCACAATCATATGAACGTCGCAATGTCTACCCGGTACGCGATCGCGTGACCATGGCAAAATGCAACAGGTGGATGGATCTGATGGGTGTCTCCATCTGGAGTCATGCGATCACATCCAGTGATTGATTACGAATTTGTTAACCCCAGTACTTCAATGATTACTTGATTTCAGTATCTTGATATCATACACAGAGAATAGAACAGAAATGACGCTTATCTATTGATGTTTTCGTTCATTATGGTTCTTACGTGTATGCTGGCAATTTTGAAGCGGTAGTGTCATCCCAGCATCGTAGTTGCCATCGTTTGCAAAATAGGCTCCTTGGTCCCCGTAAGTAGAACTTTGATAGGCTGGCTTACCAAGAGCTAGGTTCAACATCCCTGTCAATAAAACAGAAAAGCGAAATGGATATCAAATAAGCCACTTTTGCAAGTCTAGTGGTTGCAGTCTGTACTGGACACACATTCACACGCATTTATTCTCTCTCTCTCTCTCTCTCTCTCTCTCTCTCTCTCTCTCTCTCTCTCTCTCTATATATATATATATATATATATATATATATATATATATATATATATATATATATATATATACATACATACATACATACATACATACATACATACATACATACATACATACATACATACATATATATATATATATATATATATATATAAAACCATCATTCATTCATTCAATTAAGAATGTAATGTTTGTTATTAGCTAATGTGTGCTAATTATGCGAGTTCAACATATAGAAATAATCATTTGGCTCTACTTACCGCCATGGCAGAATAGAGGGAGGTACCCGATAATAAGCAGCCCCAACATCTGGAAGTTGAAACGAGTAAAATGTTTATAAATCCATAAAGCATTTTCATTTCGTTAATCATATTTCACACCAACTAAATAAAAAGCTAACTGGAATTTGCTGGTTAATATCTGGTAGTTGTTGTTTTCCATATGTTACATCATAAGGGTTGATATTACCGTCAGCAGTGAGTCAAGAAGGCGAAAATGATTCGCCTGATATGTTTTCAATACTAGTAATCAACAGGGCCTGTTGAATTAACATTGATATTTCCGAGTTGTTTCGTTTTCTCAAACTACCCTTTTCTATTTCATTATACTGTAAGGATCCATTATGGGTAAGAGTTTTCATTTGTGGATGACATTCTCTGAACTTATATCTGGTTTCCAAATCTCCCTTATCCGTTCCCTCACCTGCATGGAACCTCACGAGGCAGTTGGTTATCACACCTGATGAGAAATGACCCAAATGTACTCATTGAATGGATAACTCGATCAAGTCAGGCCAGTACAATCAGAGGCATACCCATGCAAATGAGGAGGGGGCCAATTCCTGCTGCCCCTATGCCAACCCAGGATTTGGCAGAAATCCATCCTCTATTTGAAGTTTATTGCTAATTAATTACCTATGGTCCATCTTATTTTAGTTAGGCCAGCCCAGGATTTGCCAGAAATCCATCCTCTATTTTAGGTGTATTGCTAATTATTTACCTATGCTCTATTTTATTTTAGTTCATCTGGATTTACAGCAATTCCTATCCCCTGTCCTGCCCCCGAAGGTATAGTACTTCTACCTTTCTTAGTCTGGTACATGGAGATATGGAGCTTTTGATGGAAGTAAAGGAGCTGAGGATGCAGTAGTAAACAGTTTAAAGTACAGAATGACATACTAACTAGCATTGACCAGCATGGAGTAGTTATACTGGTCATGTTAGATCTGAGTGCGGCGTTCGTAACCATCGACCATGATATTCTATTCAGCAGAATGGAAAATACACTAGGTATTACGGGTCATACACTCTGCATTAAGATTGACAAGTCATTTTCTGAGTTATAGGACATTATGTGGTCTGTACCACAAGGATCAGTATTAGGGCCATTTTGGTTTCTGATCTACCTTTTACCCCTTGGGAAACTCATCAGAAAGCATGCTTTAGAGCTTCACATACCCGGTTTATGCAGACGACACACAGCTGTATCTGTCAATAATACCCATCCCTCAACATGCAGTCGACATAGGAGTTGCTAGGCTAGAAGGCTGCCTCACTGACATATATACATGGATGACACAGAACAAGCTAAAACTGAATGCAGACAAAACGGAAGTCCTAGTGCTAGGCACCCCTTAGGGTGAGGTTACACATCGAGCTGGCTTGAATTCGACGAGTGTTCAAAAAATATCTCAGAATGGCTAAAAGTCGAATGCGACATGCAAAAATGTGGTTTGGTAAGGCAAAAAAATGTGTGTCAAGTGCGGTGTTGAACCGCTAAATGTCACATTCGACTTGCGAGAAGTTGAAAGGTCGAAAACAGGTGTGGAAAGGTCGAAAACAGTTGTCACATTCGAGTTCATGGTAATTAGTTTTTTGATTGACAGGTCAGGTCAAATGCGACTTTAGAAAAGTTTAATGCGACATTTATAAGTCACATTCGACTTCCCAAATGTCGCAGCCAAATACCAATAAGTCGAATGCAACTTTCATAAAATCTAATGCACTTTTCATTTTTTTAACACATTCGACCTTTTGAAAGTCGATGCGATATTGAACAGGTCGCATGCGACAATAAAATGTCAAATGCAACAGAAAATATGTGGGAAAATATTTGCATCTGGCTTGGGGAACGAAGTAGTCAAATGCGCAATTTCATTTTGCGCATTCAACTTTCAATTGGCATCGCAAATAATCGCATGCGACATTACAAATGTCGCATTCGACTTTATGCTAATGAGGTAATGGGAGTTAACTCATTACCATATCGCAAAAGTCGAATTGCCTTGAATTTTGTCGAATGCGCAAAAAGGGGCCTCTCAAAAGGTTGAGAGGCCCTTTGTTGTGCATGCGACTTTTCATTTAGCGAATGTGACTTTTCATTTTTGACCCATCAAAAAGGTCGAAATTAGAATTGCCTAAACGACACAAAAGACGATTGCGACCTTTTCTAAAGTTTGAATGCGACTCAAAAAGCTCATTATCATATCATTTGAATAGAGTCGAATTCTCGCTAGCTCGATGTGGAACCTCACCCTTAAGCTAGGGTCTCACATGGAATTTGCAGGAATTCGACCGTATTCGACATATATTCGAAAAAGTCGAATACGACCGAATTTGAACCACATTCGACTAAATTCGACCTGGCAAAAAGTCGCTGGGTTAGGCAAAAAAGATGGTAATTTTTTTGTGTCGAATGCGATGTGAGATCGCTTTAAGTCGCATTCAACAGCCAAAATGTCGAAAGGTCTAACTATGTCGAAAACACTTTGCGCATACGACTTTATGCAAATGACAAGTTTGATTGCCAGGTTGTGTTGAATGCGACTGTTAAAAGCTCGCATTCGACTTGAAAAATCACATTGGAAGTTTAAAAAATCTCATTCGACAAATATTAATCCGAATGCGATTATTGAAAAAAAAGAAGTCTGCATAATCGTGTTGTCGAATGCTAAATGTAATGTTGCATTCGACATTTGAAAAGTCAAATGCGATATTTTAAACTCGCATTCGACATATCAATTTGTCGAATATGACATTACCAATGTGCGAGGCTACTTTTCCAACCTGCAAATAGCGATGAAACTAATTGAGTCGAATGTGCACATACAATATACGCATTCGACTCGAAGTAGCGGAATTTCCGACGCATTCGACAAGTTCACTAATTGAATTTCGACTTTAAAGGGGAACTAAAGGCTCACATACATATTAGCTTATATGAAAGTAATACACTTCAAGAATAGGATGCTGTCCTCCTTTTTCTCTTAGTGATCCCATGAGGGGAGAATTTTGTGTATTGCCAGTAGCCTCAGCCAGCCCCTAGCAGCTCCTGGTAGCAGCCATGTTTTTCAACTGCTATCAGCTGTGACTCAAATGGGTGGCAGCCCGATTCAATTGTCCCCTAGCTCTGAGCAGTGTATCATAGACTGTAGTGCTCTACACACCAACTCTCTTCGAAAGTTGCATAACAACTTGTATGAGTATCAAACAGGTAAATGGTAAAATCATGAGCAGCAATTGGCTGTACAAAAAGACAGGGTAGTAGAATTATATTTCATATATTTCCTGTTGTTAAATTCAGACAAAAGCAGTGGCTAGCATCACTGAATTCCTGTCCTGAAGCATGTAATTTTATGTTCAGACCACTTCGCTGATGCGTTTTATACCAGGAATCATAAATGCAGTCAGGATTACTCAACAGGATGGTGTTGTGCCATTCAGTGTTTTGTTTTCAACCGTTCTGTATCAACTGCTACAAAGCAAGCACAGAGAGACAGCTAACAGTTAAGTTTATTAGCATGCAATTCTAGGTACCTAAACATGGTCATCATTAATCTGTACAATTGAAAATAGACTTTAGGATTGTGTTGGTTGTCTTACAACTTGGGTTTTGTTTAATATCTAGGTCCCTTTGGCAACAACAAAAGGAAGTAACAACTCCTTAAAGGAAAAGGATAAACAAAGGGTTAATTATAACCTTGTGGCATTACACATCTAGATCCCAGGACACAGAAGTTAGTCAACGCAGGAAATAGCTATCAGTACTTGGAACATCAATCATTTCCTTTAGTATTTGTGTAGGTTACATGAAAGAAAACAGTTTTTGTAGAACAGCTAGCTTAAAGTAAAATCAAATACTGAAAATCTGGATGATTGGTGATGTACATACTAGTATTGTTTTTATTCAACCCGTCCTTCATAGTCACACAGGTATCCAATTTATTTGCATATGACAGATGTTGAGCTATGTTCATGAATTTTCAAATAACCTTAGGATTTGCTCTGCCCCAAGTCCCCTTTTATAAGTAATCAGTGACTGTGGTTTGTGATTCCTTACATAATACGCATCAGGGAAGTACGTGGTCTGAACATAGAACTGCATACTTCAAGACAGGTGGATTTACAAGTTTCAGTGACTGCTAGCCACTGTTTTTGTCTGAATTTACCAACAGGAAATATATGAAAAATAACTCTACCACCCTGTCTTTTTGTACAGCCAATTGCTGCTCATGATTTTACCATTTACCTGTTTGATACTCATGCAAGTTTTTATGCAACTTTCGAAGAGAGTTGGTGTGTAGAGCACTACAGTCTATGATACACTGTTCAGAGCTAGGGGACATGAAGTGGGCTGCCACCCATTTGAGTCACAGCTGATAGCAGTTGAAAAACATGGCTGCTACCAGGGGCTGGCTGAGGCTGCTGGCAATACACAAAATTCTCCCCTCATGGGATCACTAAGAGAAAAAGGAGGACAGCATCCTATTCTTGAAGTGTATTACTTTCATATAAGCTAATATGTATGTGAGCCTTTAGTTCCCCTTTAAATTTGCCGCCAAAAAGAACCTCGTTTTCGAATTGCCTAACTCTGAAAAACATCGAATGCGAGCTTTTCCGAAAACTCGCATTCGACTCAAAATTTGGGGGTTTTCCTCATTACCATATCATTTACATAAAGTCGAATTCGTGCGAATTCATGTGAGACCCTAGCTTTAGCAGCGAGCCAAAATATCTGTGCCTAGCATCCCCGTAAATGGTGAGATTGTTAAGATTCTCAATATACCTATCGGCAATCTGGGCTCTGTTTCTGATCCAAGCATGAATATGGCAGCACATATATGTTACAAAGGCAGTCAAATCTGCAAACTATAACCTTTTAAACATCAGAAGGATCAGAAAATACTTGACTGCAGAATTAACTAAAAGTGCTGTCATATCCCTGGTAACCTCAAAATTCGACTGGAATGTAATGCGCCTTTGAGCATGTTTATATGAAAAGGGCAAAATATCCAATGACAATATTATTATTATTATTATTATTATTATTATTATTATTATTATTATTATTATTATTATTATTATTATTATTATTATGCTGAGTGATGGGCTGGAAGCATCAGCCTGGCTTTTGTGTGTATCAACCCTGCTGTGCCATCCCTCTTAGTAGAGAATGGTCTATTGATCATGCATAGCTTACTGCCTCCAAATATAAAGTAACGTTATTGATCCTAATTTTCTAAACTGCAAACCATTGTTCTATGCTACTTCTTATATGAGACTTTGTGAGCATTGCACTTCTAGCGTGTGTGTTGCTGGGACAACATAACACAATATACAGAAACATTGTATATTTCTCCATAGGGATGTAATGGGCTGCGAATCTTTTGGATCACAAAAATCGATGTTTCCACAACAGTGCCTGTAAAGATACCTTAAGTCTATGAATTGCAAGACACTGTGGACAGATCTGTCTCGTACGTATGCAAATGGCAATTATTTACTGAGTATGCACTTCATATCAATAGTAAGATGGGCTAAAGAAAGGACGGAATCCTTTGATGGTACGGACATTAAGAACTGGTAGTCAAGTTTTTGATTCTGGCATTTCATTCAGTAACCTTTTTAATATGGTACGCACGTCATTACTTGCCATATCAATGTGGTTACTGTATGTAACATATTTTCGGCAAATATGTTCTTGATTAAACACAGATTAGATGACTTATTGAATATGAAACTGGTTTCCCTTCGCGCATACAAACATCAAAGATTGATGTTGTCTTCGATGAATAAAATGTAGCGAGAGACCAATTACTATATGCGCTATAGTGAAGCCCTGGCTATACCAGGGTCCTCGAATCTGGCCTATGTGTGACGTCACCAGGAGACGAAGGGCTCTCGTATCGTTTGCTTTACATAGAAACGTGCGCACCAACATGCGCAGAAGGCGACTTCTGGGCTATTCGCCGCAGCTAGCCTGTTCAGGTTGACCGGCTGGTTTCATATCAACTCTGTTTGTATTCATCTAAGCTCTTGTGTAAACATCTAAGGGCACGTCTAGTTGATTATCTGTTTCCCATGTCCAAGGTACTGAAAATTAGGGTCGGTCGGTCGGGTAAAAAAAAAAAGGAAAAAAAAAAAAAGGCAGAAGTACCTATAATAGGGTATCAAATTTCTTTATTTGTGACAGAAATGCTGCCAATGCCATGGCAAGAAGTACAAATATGTGTACATGATGTTCATGAGACCCATTTCCCTCTGTATTATTCTTCAGATTGTTCATACAGAAAATTGTGCAGATTTGAAAAATGTTGAATTCGCAGGCTCCATTATAAATAAACGATTTTTATTTATTTCATTCAAAATGCAGTTCTCAGAAGAAAAAAAAGCTCCTCTGGACAGGGTCGGTCGGAAAGTAAAAAAAAAAAAAATTTATTTTTTTTTAGGGTCGGGCCCAAAAATAGGGTCGGTCGGGACATGGGAAACAGATAATCAACTAGACGTGCCCTAAGGATGATTGCGTCCACTGTGAATGCTGCATTGATACCATTTAATTGATCTAGGAAGATCACTATTTCTTCAGGGTATCTGGAAGATTCCCCAAGGTGCTCGCCTTGAATGCAATACATTCTAATAGATTAGATCTAGGCATGTTCAAGATAAATAAATTCACTCCAACATTTTTTTGGGTTAAGTTGTATCTTGGATACATTTTGTGCTCAACTATAAATAAAAGGAACGCCAAATGACCAGTTTTGTAAACTTTAAGGAATTTAGACGTTTTTACTAATTCATTTCGCCTTACCTTTGTGCGATTCCAACGTTGCATATCGACCGCTCCTGTCGCAGGAATTTGAATTGTACTGATAAGAAAATATATCGTATCGTTTCGCACGATTCAAAATCACTCCTCTATATCGTGTTGTTAAGTTAAAGATACTTTGTTTCGTAAAAGGTTCTGATTTACTCCTTTCCGAAAGGAGAGTCTGCGAAAAGCTGTGGTACGAACTGAGAGGTGTCGGTGTTGGTGACGGTAATGGTACGACGCATGCGCAGAAGCATGAGCGCAAAACGGATGCACATATCGAATACAACTATTCTGATAAGTTGGTGAGCGTGGCTAATTACTATTCTCACAGATTTACTTATGGTGAAGTTTTTTTTATCCGTTAGTACGCTAGGACCTCTGGTGGTAAGTGCGCGCACTAATCAAATTACAGGCAGGATTTCGCGCGTGTGTAAACTTACTGCAGTTGTTTTTCCAATATTTTGATGGAAGTATGATAATCAAAACATTCTCTCACGTTGAAAGGCAATATCTCTATTCTTACAGGGGATTTAACAGGGATGACTGCGGAAAGAGCGATTTTTTCAAGATAAATGAAATTAAAACGTGTTACTAAAAAAACTGGTGAACTTTTAGCCTACCGGTATAATTTTACCTTGTGAATATTCTTCGTGTCTGCCAATGAAATTCGGAATTATGTTAAATCATTACCGTTTGCCACAGAAGACGTAAATATGTTTAATTATCAGGTAAGGCTGTGGTGCTGGTGACACACTCAAAATAAGATATCTCCTAGTTTAGCACTCCTGTCCCCTTTCTAACAATAGTTATCTAATCACTGCGGTCTTTGTGTTTCATATATAAGTTTTCTTCAACTTGGCTGCTTGAACTGACCTGAATATATGAACACAGTTTCTATATTACAGTGTTTTACCTCAACTGAGGCTTTCTCGATCGATCGATCAATAAAGGTACATTTGATTTGTAAATACCATGCATTACAATTAGTTACATAGATTAAAGATGCGTTTTGTCGACGTCCATTTCACCATTCAGACACTGCACTAACCTGCCATCTATACTCTGATAACGATACTACTGCAAAGGTGTTAGAGAACATCTACCACTTTTGCACATCATGTTAAATGCGAACACAAAAATGGTCATAGCTAATTCACATCTTAGGGTGATATCGGAAATCTTATCTCATGTTGACGATATGTAGGGTATAATTTTGTCTCTTAATCCATAATCCTTGAATTTTGTAAAGAAATATGCATTTGTTTTGTGCTATATTTACAAGTATGTGTTTGTTTTTGTTTGTGTGTTGTTAAGAAATAAAATAACATGCGTTTTGCAGAATTTTTAAAGAATGTTAAACTAAATGCAAATACTAGACGAGGCTTCTAGTCCCTGAAAAGATTACATTTGCTTCTGTGATGTAGTACCAGCAACTCGGTCACTCGGTCCTATCTCTAGCGATTCCATACTACTTCTGAGTCCTCTATTTACCTGGTGAGATAAATGTATACTAACTCAGCAAAGTATCCTTACAGCAGTGTGTAAGATTTCTTGGTTGAAAAACTGAAAAAAAAGCATGCATAATGTTTTAAACGGAGCTCTTATCTTCACGCATGGACTGGCGATCTTCATATTTCACAAATGTGGAGGAAGATCAATACGGATGGAAGCGTATCACATTTTTTCTAATCTTTGCTCCGTTTAGATTAATTAACGATTTCTTTCAGATTTTTTGCTCAACATGAGAAAAAAGTCCATTTTTTAACTTTCCGATTCCATTACTTTTCAACAAAGTCATAAATGAAAAGCGTTCCCTCCGAAATATCCTTAGCTGTAACCAGACAAAGGAAATGTCTACCTGCTGTGGGAGATGCGAGCGATGTTATTTACATGCGGTTAAATATATTATGCACATTATGATGCAGTGCCCTGCGATGCAACGTCTTAGAAATGAAGTGTATGAAGAGATCACCCATGCAGTACCTGATTATGATACTCTGACTTTAAAGAACATCCTTCAGAAGTCTTTGGGTGGCTAATGGGTGGCGAGATGTGTAATGTCAGTGAGGATATAATGAGCGATGAATGGATCACGATCTTCCCACACGTAAAAGAACAGGAGTAGGAAAATGTAACAAGTATCGATGGTTGATGCAAGGCATCATGGGTTTCCAGCTGGGTCGTTGGTCATTTATAATATGAGGAGCAAAATGTAGTGTTCAAGACGACAAGATAATTAAATTTGGTATTGATTCGGAATTACAAAGTGAAATAAGTGAAATAGTATGGTGTGTTCTATCACAGGCAGCTGCCACAAAGGGGCCAACTATGAAAACAATAAAAACGAAGATTTATTACACATTTTTCTCGAGTGTTGTTATCTGTAAGATGGTATAGAACATCATAAAACAGCATAATATGGTTGGGGTATCGTTTCTCCCCCCTATCCTATATGTTTACAATGCAAACATATATAGATATGTAAACATATAGGATAGGGCTAGGATATCATAAGATAGGGGGGTAGAAATGATACCCCGACCACATAATGCTGTTTTATTATCTTTTATACGATCCAACAGATAACAATACCTGTGGAAAATGTGTAATAAATCTTCGTTTTTATTGTTTTCATATTTGGTCCCTCTGTGGCAGCTGCCTGTGGTTCTATGATAACTGGATGAAATGTCTTGCCCCTTTTTACAATACCCACTGAAAGCGTCAAAGATCCAAAGATTATAGCTCGCCAGCCATTGCTATTGCTTGCATAGATTTGTCGTTAATCAGCAAACAATATGTGTAGAGTATGACCGGTCATGAAATCCCCATAATGCCCAGCCTACCAAGATTTCATAGGTCAATCATTGTCACGAGTTAATCATTTCCTATTTATTAATTAGTGGTCAAGGACAGTTTATATACATGTAGATAACTTGGCACCCTTTCCATGCATTCCAATCTCATGCTTAGTGAGTATAAATATAAAAAGAATAATGTTTCAATGTTAAAATAAAGCTCACATTATCGCTTTGTTGGTAGCTAGAAAATGTAACATATTTTTCGAAATATTTTCAAAGTTTTGTCTCGGAAGAAAAAAGTATATGTGAGTTACGTGTGAGCAACACTACTCAGTGAGCATAGGAGAATCCTGCCGTGTTAGAGGCAGAATCCTTCCAACAATCTGAAGATATTTTTGATTCAAACTTCAAAAATAAGTAAAAGTCCTCATGAAAGGAAAAGGAAAAGTAGCAGAAATTTATAAGTGTAAATAAAATCAGGGGAGCAATAATAAAATCCTTATAATTAATGACTCTGGCCCTCGTACGGACCAGGATGCCTTCAGGTACACATGACATACCCATAATATTGGAAAATGTATTATGAATGTTGGAAATTATTTTTCAATGATTGGGAATATTTATAAATGATTTTTCAGTATTTATGAACGATTTTTCTATATTAACAATTCATTTTCCAGTATTCGTAATATATATTCAATATTCATAATCCAAGGTATTCATGAATATTGAAAAATGAATTATGAAAATCTTAAAATGATTTATGATTATTGGAAAAGATTTACGGATATTGAAAAATGAACTAAGTATATTGAAATATCATTTATAATATTGGAAAATAATCATGGATTTCCAAAGTTCCTAAATATTTTTTCAAAATTCATAATTATTCTTCAATATTGAAAATTGATTATGAATATTGAAAAATGAATTATGAATATTGGAAAAAGAATATTGAACATTGCAATATTCTTTATAGTGAAAAAAAAATCATTAAATGTCAGCCATGCGATTCCGTCATATGCGTCTTTATTTCATTCAATTAGAAAAAGAAACCACTTGATAAGGAAAATATTAAATGGGTTATTAAACAGACTGTAATGAGGAGAGGAGAGGGGGTGTCTGTTTGTGGTATCACTCATGATTGATTCTAATCATATCATGTCAAAACTATTTTATGTTTGGCCATTCTTTTAATGTTACAAAATTTCAGAGCATTTATATATCCCTGCAACCACACACTTAGGGCAAATTAACCTATGTATCAATAGTTCAAAAAGCTTGGTAGACAGGTATACCATTGATAAATAAGATATTAAGCCAGAGTTTATTAAAAGATGGGGGCAGTGTCCATTTATGAAAGCACTCATAATTAACTATTTTCGAAGTTGAAGTATGGCATTTGCATTCGTCCTAGTTGGATTTATCCTGATGAACGACATTCTCCGTGAATTTACATACTTGTTCGTTATTGTTTAAGGTAGAACCCTACCCTATACACGGGTCATTTTTAAAACTTGAATACTAGATCTAGTATCTGAAAACTGAGTTTAATGAAGACAACGGCACTTATGCTATTGTAAAGGTTACATCTCATAGTTGCCGAATAATGGTAAACTTATCAATAAGTGACTATTTTGAGATAACGCGGCACCCTTAAAGAACATATCTGGATGTGTTTCGTTTTTTGGCAAAATGTCAAGACTTCCCCTTTACTTGAAAATGAGAGTCTAATGATTATTCATGTCTTTGGTAAGGTGCAAGGTCCTACCTCAACAGGGGATTTGAACGATGAGTACTTAAAAAACATTTTTGAATGTTCCCATAAGCCTCAAAATTCCTAACACCATGTGGTTTACATAGTAAATGCTGATTTTCAGGTCCTGTCAGAATTCAAGGTACCTGTGACATGACCTTGCACCTAGACGGGGTTCATATCTGTCATACTCTAAATTAATATTGGCTTCGAAGACTGCCAGACAGCCAAGTCGTTTGGGACCAATTTAACACGGCAGGCCCAAAGGGGCCTGCCCTTCGTTCTCTTGACCGTACCGCAATAGAAAGCCGCTAGGTCAAGGTTCGTGGGGAGTGAACACCGCTAATGTGTAATCTTTTGTTTTGATATCCATTCTTAGGGACCAGCCAAGGACACCACCTATTGGTGATAATATTGATGTACTAGACTATCACCTCAAGGTGATGAGTACAATTGCAAGCGAGTTAAAAGCCCCATCCCAAAACACACCTCACAGCAGCATAATCATATAACAAGGTGTATCTACAGGTTCCTGAGTGTTATCAGGGAGAGAATATCATAGTCAGCCGTCTGTTGTCAACCCATATTCTAATTCATTTCAAAATTTACAACTTTTCACTCAAATGACATAATCTCATTACTTACGCAGGTGATGGTCTCTACAGGTTCACAGTTACCTTAGGGATATCATTGACTATGCCCAATAAGAAGTTATTTTTTAATCTTTCACTCCTAAAGATTTTTACAGGCCATAACATTGAAAATTTTAGTGAGATATCTCGTGTATGGAGGCATGTGGACCCCTTCGGTAGTAGTGGAAATCCCTCGCTGATCACTTCTGTGCACTGGAAACAAAAGACAGTTGCACAATGATACACCTCGACGATCTCAAGAGAATAGCTTGTGGTCAGGATGCTATAAATAGGTGCTAGCTATGAGCACGTGAGGTTACCAAGTGAAGTTGGTGTGGAGATTTCTAACTAAGATTTTCAACGTTATGGCCTATAAAAATCTTCAGCAGTAAAAAATCAAAAAAATACTTTTTATTGGGCATAGTCAATGATATCCCTAAAGTAACTCTGGACCTGCGGTAACCATCACCTGCGTAATTAATGAGAATATGTCATTTGAAAGAAAAGTTGTAAATTTTGAAATAAAACAGAATATGGATTGAATAATTACAGGTGGCGATGATATTCTCTACCTGATAATACTCAGGAACCTGGAGATACACCTAGTTATAGAATTATGCTGCTTTGAGGTGTGTTTTGGGACCGGGCTTTTAACTGGCTTGCAATGGTACCCATCACCTTAAGCTAAGAGTATTCTCGAGGGTAAGGGTAGTGCAGGAAACCCAGATATACGCGCATATTGGTTCATGACTATAGTAGTATCTGAAGCATTATACCATACAAATTGTAATTCAGCAATTCGTTGCTTTTGCTTGCTCTGCCGATCAGCGATACTTAGTCACGGATGCGGGAGTAATTTATCCACCTGCCCACTGCTCTCATTCGCATTCTCCTCACCATGCACCCCGACCTGAGTACAGGCCTCGTGGGTGTAGGTAGACTTGCTTTGTGATGCAGCTCTTTCCCCAGTCACACTGATATAACCGGAGTTGATATTACTCCAAATTTAGTGCTAAATATATCGTTAGAGTACATAAGCCGAAATCTTTAACTTTCAGACTGCGACTAGAGACATGTACTACCATTTGTTGGTTAAGAGAAACAGCATTTCTTAACAGGAGTGGTGATGACATTTAATTGGATTTACATCAGCCTGACAACTAGGCTAGGGTGCAGCGCACGAACGCTGATCAATTTAATTAGATGTGCGGCAGTGATGCTATTTGTAATCATCATTGCAACACAATAATATGCGTAACGTTTACCAAATTTTCACTTTTGCAAGTTAATTGATCAGTTAAAAGTGTTCAACTATAACTCTATGAAAATCGTAAACAATTAAAAATATTTCTATTGAAAGAAAGCTTCTTTATTTTGTCACTTTTTTGAAATTCCGTACTCTTTACACATCCGTATGTGTCTTTCTACCTTAATTTATAGCTGCTCATGAACATGCCCGAAGTCCCGACCGAATATTCGGAAGCCATGCCGCCAAAGAATTGAGAGCGAAAGTATTGAAACTAATCCATTCCTAACACTCGCCTGTTAGATTGTCAACTTAAATTTGATGATAAAGCTTTCTTGCAATTAAAACTGTGGCAAGACCATAATTCCTCACTCAAGATGGCTACTCAATTGCGCTGTCTCCTTGAAGACTTCCGGTTGGGCTTCTAAGGGAAACTGGGTCGTGAGCGACCCAGCAAAAAGCCAGGACTAGGAAAGATGTTAAGACTAGTAATAGTGCAGGCATAATGTTAATAGTATCATGTGCATAGTGCAACATAGCTCGTATGTGTTTAATAGTACGTTAAGTAATACAATATGTGTGCATTTCTAATCATCCGTGTATTTTGTGTATTTGTACTTTTATTGTTTTTGTATTTGTAATTTGTTGTCTGACCGACACGTTCAATAAAGAATACATTGCAATGCCATACACAGCTGCCACCTATACTCCAGTAGCGCGTAACATTTCCCGCTCGCATTTCCAAGGATTGTGTTTGTAGAATGTTATTACGTTTGACCGTGTCTTATCAACATCAATTACTCAATTATTACTACTACTACTACTACTACTACTACTACTACTACTACTACTACTACTACTACTACTACTACTACTACTACTACTACTACGACGACGACGACGACGACGACGACTACTACTACTACTACTACTACTACTACTACTACTACTACT
>OZ012691.1:18278394-18288015 GCA_963942565.1 Maea johnstoni
ATATATATATATATATATATATATATATATATATATATATATATATATATATTATATATATATACACACACATATATATATATATATATATATATATATATATATATATATATATATATATATATATATATATATATATATATATATATATATATATATATACATATATGTGTGTGTGTGTGTGTGTGTGTGCCACAGTAGACAGGTCTCAGAGCCCGGTCACTGCTCTCTGTGTCTCTCCACTGCACAGGGTGCACAGAGTACAGGGTAGGAATTCACCTAGAGACATATGAGAAAGGTACCAGCGACTCTGGCTTAAACGATTATCTCCACTCCTCCGACCCTCGGCAACCAGATTAGCAATGCAGGCTACTGGCTGAGTTATTATCTAGCCTCGATGAATTTGAAATAAATATAATGCGGTCATCAAAATCCACGTCCTGAACTGGGCACTGACCGTCCTTATAATTGGTCACTGACCGTAGGCAAATTAACCTTGGCGTTGGTATACTGGACCAGTGCCAAGCACTCTTCCAGGTACTGGGACAGCGACTGGTACGCAGAAATTAAATATGAACCAGCCGAGAGTACCTGTCATCGCTTGAAAAAAGTAAGACGTGTTACTTTTATTGGTCATTGTATTTTTATACTGAGTGTTGATATGTCAGGGAATCGATTTGACAGGATGGCAGGTGGCGGAAAGTCCGAGCCTTAATGCGATAAATTCAGTGCATTAGTGTAAAACCTTTATTAATCCTAAATAAGAGATCTGTCAATCTGGCATTGACAAGTGATATATATATATATATATATATATATATATATATATATGTATATATGTATGTTTATGTATATATATGTATATATATATATACGTGTGTGTGTGTGTGTGTGTGTGTGTGCGTGAGTGCATGCAAGCATGCATGTATGTGTGTATGTATGTATGTATGTATGTATGTATGTATGTATGTATGTATGTATGTATGTGTTTGTGTGTGTACATGTGTTGTTAATTTTTTCTAATAAGATTGACAATTGATCATGACAAAACTGCTGACAAGCGAGCTGAAAATGTTCGTATTTGTTCTGGGTCGTGCGTGCTGGTGACACAGGGACTATGGATACAAGTGCCGCCAGTGCTCCCCTCTTGAACCTCGCTGTGCTTGTGTTTAAAAGTACAGTGAATTAATAGCATTAGCGATGAAAGGTGTGCCTGCCTTGATGAGGGATTAGCCCATAGAGGGCGCCATATAGGGGAAGGTGTGGCACAAAGAAGGTCGACCTCCGGACAAAATCCTTTCTGCGAGAATCTTTGGAGTCAGCCCGTGTCTCTTGCACTAAGTAGGGGTCAGGACTCACGGGGGATTTGGAGGAAATGAAGCAAAAACCAATTCGTGGGGTATTAGGGATATTTTAATTTCCTATGTGTGTGCAGTTTAATTGCTACATGGGATCAAAGTCTAATTGAAGTGTAATCAACGTGGCCTGGCTTAGCACTCTGCCTTAAGATAGAAGTCGAGTGGATGGTCTTGGTGTTTCCTGGTTCAGGGGTATCAGGAGTATCAGGAACAAAATATCGGCTAACAGCTTAACCTATCAGAGCCTCTAAACCCCTTAATCACGGTCTATCTACGTGCGTTTTTTCAAAAAAAAGCATTAAGAGGAAGATATGTATTAATCAGGTTTCTCATATTTCAAAGAGATGGATGTGTACAGAATGTATATATATATATATATATATATATATATATATATATATATATATATATATATATATATATATATATATATATATATATATATATACACTGCTTATATATATATACACTGTTTATATATATACACTGTTTATATATGATATCATGTAATTGTTTATTAGTCATTTTATTTTCCATTATATTTCTATTTATCCATCTGTTTATCCATTTACTTGTTTAATATATATATATATATATATATATATATATATATATATATATATATATATATATATATATATATATATATATATATATATATATATATATATATACCTATATGGTCAGTGGTACACTTAATAATTCAAATTTCTATAGTTTCAAATCGTATTGGATATTTGGAATTTTGGGTATATTTTCAAAGTTTCAAACTTCGAAACCGTATTAGAAATTTGAAACTTTGGTTAGAGTTTCAAAGTTTCAAACTTCCATACTTTCAAATATCCAAATTTTCAAACTTCCAAAACGTGTTGGAAGTTTGAAACTTTGGTCAAAGTTTCAAAGTTTCAAACTTCCATACTTTCAAATATCCAAACTTTCAAACTTCCAAAACGTGTTGGAAGTTTGAAAGTTTGACATGGAACGTTCAATAATGTAAAATGTGAAACTTTCAAATATACGGTGATCGGGCTGCTAATAGAAGCTGCTTTAAGTTGCAAACACGACCCGCATTTCTTCATTGTTATTATTTATCATCAAGACGCTGTTCTCATTAAGGCTATCAAATACGCATTTCTTAATTTCCTATATCTTCAAATATTGCAATTATGGATATTGATTATGCTTAAACTGTCATTGACGCTAATGAACATGAAAAGTGGCGCGACCCAATTGTCTATTCTATTATTAGAAACGGCAGCTTCTAAAATGCGGAACCGGAATGTATGTAAAACTCGTGCCCATATGATGGACCATGAGTGAAGGAGGGAACAATGAAATTTATTTTCAAGACCGTCTTTTTGGGAGGGTAAATAGAACTTGTTCCCGACTTAACCGACCATTCCAGTGGATGAATATCGATCAATATACATTATATATCTACCTTTCTGTCTGTCTGTCTGTATTACTGTCTATCTGTATATATATCTACTATCTATCAATCTATCTATCTTTTTATGTGTGAGAGCCTTAGATAAATAAAAAAAATCTTTGTCTAATGTGAGAGCATCCAAACACACACACACACATAAATGTATGTATGTGTGTGTGTGCGTATGTGTGCGTATATAGATAGGTAGAGAGAGAAATACGGAAAGACAGCTAGGCAGATGTGATTATATACTTCATTGATTCCATCATAACGTAGTTTATGAACCAATTCATGAACGCACACACACGCATGCATGCATGCCCGCGCACAGTCATTTATATACCAACCTCCCCCCTCCCCCACCCCACGCAAGTACGATCTAGTACTAATACGTTCCCGCATACTCTAGGGGGAGGAAAATAACACTGTTTTACCGGTAGGGTAAATAAAACTTTATTTCTTCCAGACCACTCCAGAGGAAGGGTAAATAAAACACATACGCACGCACACACATACATACATACATACATACATACATACATATATGTCTATGTGTGTGTGTGCTTGGATGCTCTCACTTTAGATGAAGAACCACATTTTATTTATATAAGGCTCTCACACATGAATAGATAGAAAGATTGATTGCTAGATAGTAGATAGATATATAGATAGACAGAAATACAGACAGACAGGTTAGATAGATGATATATATTGATAGATACCTATTCACTAGAGTGGTCGGGTAAGTCGGGAAGAAATAAAGTTTTTTTATCCTGCCTATGGGTTAGTCGGGAACAAATAAAGTTCTATTTACCCTCCCCAAAAGAAGGTCTTGAAATTAAAGTTCTTTATTTGCTCTTTCACACTTGGTCCATCATATCGACACGAGTTTTACATAATTCCAGTTCCGCATTTTAGAAGCTGCCGTTCTAATAATAGATTAGACAAGTAGGTCACTCCACCATTCTTGCTGCTTTGCGAAAATTATCCTTTTTTCTTATAATTGGCAATTTCCTTTGAAAAGTAACATTTGATATTGTTTTGATATTATTGATATTATACAATGTATAATATATCAACATAACATTGTAACAGAACTACTTGCGTACCGCTAGGAAAGGTTTGGAAATTTGATTTATTAAGTGTGCCACTCTGCGGCTTTTCTAAACATGCAATAGTATAAATGTGTAAAGACTTTTGGAAGTTTGAAAGTATGGAAATACGGCTGTAATCTCATATACTCAAACCCGTTTGAAAGTACGGAAGTTTGGATATATGGAAGTTTGAAAGTTTGAAAATTTGAATATTTGAAAATTTGAATATTTGAAAGTTTGAATTATTAAGCGTACCACGGACCCTATATATCAATATATATATATATATATATATATATATATATATATATATATATATATATATATATATATACCTATATATCAAACTATCTTAACCACATTTGGGTTTTATTTTTGATTATTTTAGAGTTTGATCTTTTATTGATAGCTTGCTTAATTCAATTATTCATTTCGTCATCCATTTACCCTTTTCTTTAGGTCATCTATTCATTTCATTCTTTTTATATTAATTTTAGTTCGTTTTCTCTATGCTGATTTATTGTTTATCTTTTCTTGTAAATGTCCTCTTGGTGAACTGTCATGGGTTATGAACTGGCCTGTTTATGGTCTGGATATATGGTTATATCTCTGTTAGTCTCTCATCTGGGAGCCGCGGAGAGGCCGGGGTCGAAGGCTAGGCTTCTATTGGCCCCATGGCCACACACGAGGCATGTGTACTTGTCATAATGATATGCTGTAATTGATTAGTTTAGTGCCACGTCAGGGGCTATTTGTCCTGGAGAAGTGAGCTCTAATCTTTGATCACGGTTACCACCAGTTGGTGTGATGCACGCATTGAAGGCAGTAAGTGATGTTTACCAATTATTCCAAAATTCATTTATAATATCACCATGCGTATCAATGCAGATTTTAATGGTTTATCTTATACGTATGGTCTTAATGGAGGTCAGTTATGTGTATCCATCTGCGTTCAGCCTGCCTGTTGAGTGTTGATCTATTAATCCGCTGTCCCGCAGTTCTCTATCTAAAATTGCCAAATATTTCACCTGTTAGTTTGGACAGAGATTCTGGTAGGAACTTCCTGTTTAAAGAGAAGAGATCATATTTAAATCATGCCGTCAGTGATCTACCTTAGTACGGATGAATGTATAGCATAAATAACACGCAGGCTTAGAACACATATGAAAGTTGGTTGTGTAAAAAAGGTTATCCACATTTTCATCTGCAATATTTGTGTTCCTATTGGGTTTGATAATCCATCTTCAAATATTTTTCAATATATTACCATCTCAGAGTTGTTATATAGAAACTTGCCATGCAACATGTGCGCTTCAGATGCAAATGGGTTAATTCTGATATCGTTAGAACTGTAATGATAATAATATAATAATATTAATAATAATAATAATACTAATAATAATAATGATAATAATAGTTATGATGATTAAAATAATAATGATAATAATAATAATACTAATGATAATAATGATAATACTAATAATAGTTATAATAATAATGATGATAATAATAATAATAATAATAATAATAATAATAATGATAACAATAATAATAATAATAATGATAATAATGATAATAAAAATGTTAACAATAATAATAATAATAATAATAATAATAATAATAATAATAATAATAATAATAATCATATGATCTTTATTAATGTGAATACCAGGTGATGTACACCAACTATTCTCCTTTAGTTTGCACCAAAGGGACTGGTACATGTAATTGGTACATTTGCTATTCCTCATAGGTATGTGTCTTCATGCCATACCTGATAGCGGTGCCTTCCAAAAGAGGAAAGCCCTTCGCGGAAATAAGTGACTAATAGGCATAAGCTGAATATAGTATAGTATAGTATTTATTGACTATCTCCGAAGGACATAAAAAATACATCGAGACACCATGGAAAAAATTGCAACATGTAATTGAACAGAACAAATAGTGACAATTGTAACGCACAAGCCGCCTCAATTATGCCGAATTTTGTGTTTCTTTAGGCATTTAAATGGCGTCTATAGGTGAGTCATACAATTGCGGGAACCCCTTAATGAGGATCCCGTACTTCAGCCCTTTTGGGTCTCAGAAGCTTAGATATATATTATACTAACCAATTATAAGAGAATTACAAATAAGAACAGATGCAGTCTATATGTTATTAATATGAATACAAATACCACTTAAGGTGGATCCTATACTTCCGTATTTAAGGTTCTTGGATAGTATAGGTTAAAATAAATTACACAGGAGCATTACCCGGTCATGGGTACCACTTAAGGTGAATCCTGTACATCCGTTGTTACGCAGTTTGAAATACTTAGTGGTATAACGTAAGGCTATACTACCTGCATCAAATATATCAAACATACAACCATATTCATTAAAAAGCATGATACTCGCTGCTGTCAAAAGCAGTTACTCATATTTAACAAGATGTTAAGCCTTAGTCCGTTGTTGTGCCAGGTTGGTATCATTCCACTTAAGGTGGGTCTAGACAGTCTGCCTTTTTTAAGGCGATTACCCAATGCCCACTCTATTTGATAAGGCTTTCCTATACATCATGGTGATGAACTCACCAGATATATACCAGAGGCATACCATTTCATTCTCATCAAAGTTAGGTATTCTTCGTCCTAACATATAGTATGGAATAATCTGTGGATCACTCATAAATGCATTCTCAGCATTCGGGCATTCCTTATAGATCATATTATACATCTCATTTCTTTCATTTTGATAGAAGGGGCATTGGTTAACAATATGGACAATACTTTCAACACAATACATATCACATAATACACATGTTCTATTACTCATTAAAAGACCCTTAAGTCTGTAGTCGTCCTGTTTAAGCCGACTTGCATGGCAAATCAGTTTGCCCATGGTTTCACACATTTTTGTACATTTATAGTCGATGTCTGATAAATACCACCATGAGAGGTATTTAGTATCTCCCATATGATAAGCGAAAAGGGGCATTCCGACTTCGCTCACTGGTTGTCAGTCTGGTCATTTTTCCTGGAAGATTTAACTGATCAATAGTTTTCTTATCAATCAAGCAGAACACAATCACCGACACGAAAACATACCTGGTCATTTTTCGTGGAAGATTTCGCTTATCAATAGTTTTCTTATCAATCAAACAAAATACAATCACCGACACAAAAACATACCAAGTGGTAATCTATTTTTCAAGAATATCGCATTACCTTTTTTTATGACTCACTGCTTATAAAAACTCAAGGACTTATATAACAAATCAATTAGTTACGCTCCAATTAGTTACGCTCATAAAGAACAATATCGGGTCATCTTTTGTTGGGGTTTGAATGTCAGCATCTCTGAGAATGCTTGGTACTTGCCATTAATCTTCTGAATGACTATCATATCTGAGGTATTCTGAGATATTCACCGGTCACCATCCCTACATTTGTTGGGGTGGCCCTGTTTGAATGTCAGCATCTCTGAGAATGCGTGGTAGTTGCCATTACACTTCTCAGTAACTTCTATATCCGAGGTAATTTGAAATATTCATCGGTTACCATGGCTTACATTATCAAAGATTTCTGCCAATTATGCTTTCATATCAGCAAAACATTAACATGTAATATACTACTACTACTACTACTACTACTACTACTACTACTACTACTACTACTACTACTACTACTACTACTACTACTACTACTACCATTCTGCCATTTACGTTTTGCCACGCAAATCTCTTTAATGTTGATTGCTATAAACTGACCCCGTCTTGACCCATAACATTCCTGACCACTAAGATTTTAGTTAGGACGACAAATGGGCGATGTTGAAGATCTCTTTTCTGTGTGAAATGCGCGTGCCGCGAGGAATCACACGTTTGATCTTCACCATTGCAACACCCAAATATGAATGTTAGCGTTGCTATGCGATCGGTGAAATTCTTGTCTTTAGTTTCGACTTCTATGGAGGTTTGCCGATGCGTTTCCACGGTGACTGCATGGCAATCGAGTCGTCAATGAGAATTGCAGTGGTCCCTCGGCGCCCGGGCAATTCTTACAGAAAATATTGTCCCGATTGGACGTCAAACACTGGCAGAATGCTGTCATTCATCATAAGAGGTTGTAGAGAGGAGTTTATCCCGCGCTAATTTTCCTCCCGATGCTCTTTTAGATGAGTTATTAAAGCACACAGCAGCATCCTCGAGCCATGCATAATAAATAACGAAATCCTATAGATAATCATTTTTGTGGGCGATAACCTTGAATTTGTGTCAATAAGCGGCGGAATTTAGCCCATTGTCTCGAAGAAACGGTTAATCCCAAGTTACTCATATTATATTTCGCTCAT
The DNA here is from genome assembly GCA_963942565.1 of Maea johnstoni. Taxonomy (NCBI): domain Eukaryota; kingdom Metazoa; phylum Annelida; class Polychaeta; order Spionida; family Magelonidae; genus Maea; species Maea johnstoni. The sequence goes on from OZ012691.1 coordinate 18,286,611, forward strand.
TTGCGCGTGTCGCGAACACGGTTGTCGGAATAATAATGCCATATTTAATCCACGCGAGTTCTCAGTAAGGTGTCATCTTTAATTAGTGGGAAGATAGAGGAAATTTGCGCCTGTGATTGTGGGCAGGATCGCTATACGTCTTGCGGGCCTCCCGGGCAATCATCAGGACCAGAGTTATCCCTCTAGTGACTGAAAGCGCCATCTATTAGTCGCATAGCCTAAAGTAGAGGGTTGTTTCCATAAGTAGATCAAAAAGTACCCTCTGCATGGGTTAGCTAAAGTAAAGGGTTGGTTCCATAGGAAATCCATAGGAAACACATAGGAAACCCATAGTGCACCATACGCACGGGATAGCTTAATACTGGAAAGACCTATAGCATTATATCTGTAGTGACTGAAAGCGCCATCTATTAGTCGCCCAGCCTAAAGTTAAGGGTTGCTTCTACAGGTAGACCATAAAGTACCCTCATCATGGGTTATATTAAAGTACTAGGAGGGGTAGAATGATCTCTCTTAAAGTGACTGAGAGCGCCATTTGTTATTAGTCAGGCTTAAAGTAAAGGTGATAGCTATAAAGGTAGGCATAAAGTGTAATGGGAGGGGTAGAATGATCTCCCAAATGTCTGAGAGTGCCATCTGTTATTCGCCCAGCCTAAAGTAAAGGGTTGGTTCCAAAGGGTAACCCGTTGGGTAATGTCGAAGGGTAGCATTACCTCTCGAGTGACTGCGAGCGCTTTCTGTCATTTGTTCAGCTTAAAGCAACGGGTTGGTTCATAAATTGTTAACCCTATTGTACATAGGAAATAGCACATATGTTTACATGTTTGAGTGTGATGTATTTCGTGTCAAATTATTCATATAAAAAACTGGTTTAATAAATCAAGTTCTCCCGCCGTCCTGATTGTTGAATTGTAGGACAAGGGGATTTTTTTATCAGAGGGCTAGGTAATCGGGAGATAAAGCGGGGCCCAGTTACCATACAGTCATATAAGGTTAAGTATGCAGTTTGAGGGTTACGACTGGTTGTTCAGCGTCCACAGTGTAATAAATGGTGTAATCAGATCATTAAGGGCTGGGCTGAAGAGAATAGAGCGCGCCTATTGGCTGTAAGTAGTATATATCAGGTGATATCCTGCTGTGACTCGCAATGCAGGTTTACGCGGCGAGATCTGATGGCGTCCTCTCCATCCAGATATTAGTCTAAGCTTTTATGCACTGATCGTGATAAAATTGAACGATGAAATGTTTTGGCTGTAACCAACTTTGACAAGCCGACCGCAATGCTAGCTAAGGTCAATCAAGCAAACTACTACAACATACGATGCTACTACTACCGCTGCTACTACTACTACTACTACTACTACTACTGCTGCTGCTGCTGCTGCTGCTGCTGCTGCTGCTGCTA
>OZ012691.1:18290715-18383914 GCA_963942565.1 Maea johnstoni
GTTAAGGTTTTGGTAAAACTATTCTTTTAAATTTTCGAGTTGAAAGCGGAGTCTAAACTGAACTTCACCAAAACACTATGTAGCATGTCTGAACTGGACTTAAGCCAAAAACACTCTGTAGCATGTTTGAACTAGACTTAAGCAAAAACACTCTGTAGCATGTCTGAACTGGACTTAAGCAAAAACACTCTGTAGCATGTCTGAACTGGACTTAAGCAAAAACACTCTGTAGCATGTCTGAACTGGACGTAAGCAAAAACAATCTGTAGCATGTCTGAACTGAACTTCACCACAACAACCTGTAGCATGTCTGAACTGGACTTAAGCAAAAACACTCTGTAGTATGTCTGAACTAAACTTCAATACATTGGCATCGATTTACCCCCAAAGTGTATATGGTTACCTCCACTCCAAAAACAGAAGCAAAAAGTCGCATACCAAATTAACCTTTATACCGCTATGGGGTCGCCTTGGCTACGTCACGGGCGGTTTCTTCAACGAACATATTGATATTTCCTATATGAATGAATATATTCATTCTGTGTGAATGAATACATTACGTACTGTGTTATGGTCACAAAACACAGTGGAACGTGTTTAAAAGCGAACACCTCCTTACATTGAACAGTTTTCCATATCCGTGTTCATTGTACAAAGGTTTCACTGCAGGTTTACCGGGTATATATATAAAAAAAAAGTTGATGTGGCTATTCCAAAATAAAACGGGGAGTGACCAATATTTTTAGATATTTCATTATTGCTTTTTACCATTGTCCATTTACCTAACACAAAAGATAGATTATTGCCCCCGACGAATATCTAGGATCGCCGTATTCATTAATAGAAATCGAATCTAATGTCTAAAAAAGGAACTAATCTCTGAAGGTGTTTGGCACTAGCTGGTTTGTTTACGAAGCTGGGGGCTGTTGTATCGGATTCCCGAGTCACTGCGGGATACAATCATACACATAGGAAAAGAGATTCGGTGTCACTTTCTTAATTAAATTCAACAAAACAATGCACTCTACGTACTGTGACTAACAGAATGTGCTGAATGTCATCTCATCGAACGGGGTTCTTTCAGTGTTGAAATCTGGACGAACCATTGTTATGACCACACACGGAAAAAGAATGACAAAGAGGAGTGAAATTTATTTTAGAAAAATTATATCAAAAACATCAATCGGTGCATACAAATATGTATAATACCGACAGCGGCTTCAAAGTTCAACATTATACACCGTTTGAAATTGTATACGCCCGACATCGATAGATGAATTCGCCAGCTAAATGCCACGAACAGCTTGCGGAGTTGAATAGCCGCTTGTGAAACGGAACTTTATTATGAGTAAATGAGGTGAGATGTTAGGCTAGAACTCGATCCTACACCATTCATGATTGCCATAATAGATTGAGTATTATTGAATGAGTCCGTTCTAATCCAGGACCTCGCCTAGCCCAGCCGCTGTCCAAGAAAATAGCATAGTTATTGCTCTAGCGAGAATGCAGCGCTACGACGTAACAATCGAAGTTGCGTTATTGTTGGATACACGTATAACGTAATCAATACGTATCTGACCTGAAACGGGACTAACAGCTGCTTCCCTTTTTGGACACCTGATATTATGATAATTTGATATTATTATATCATTTATGAGCGAGTTGCTGAATTATCCAATGATGTCACTGTAATTAAAGTTGTATTATCTATATCAAATACCTATTGCCAATTTCGTCATGAATACGCTTAAGTTTGTCACCATGAACGTCTTCTATTCAGGATCCGATAACTTCTCTAAATTTACCCATCTCCTTTTCATGGCATGATCATATTTTGCGTAGCATATGCACATTGTGTGCCTAGGCAAAGTCAGGGGCGGATCCAGGATTCGAGAAGGGGGGGTTCAATATAGTTCCAAAAAGTGACACTGGTGGCGCCACTCACAATTATTTATAAAAACACCACCAGGAGTCAACTGCAGAGAGCTTAAAATAATAATTTCATACGAGATATAAAAAAAATAATAATCTTATAAGATATATAACAAAATACATAGAGTAAGAGTGAAATTTTAATATAAATATTTCATATTAATTATGATATGGAAAATCGAATTTGGTGATGCCACATTGTCCTAATTTTGGTCGCAAGATTGAACGGACCTCTTGCACTTTCAAACATTTAAGAAATATATTTTACCTTTTAGAGAGATTTAACAATGTGAACACCCTGGGGATGAGGGGAAGAACTTTTGCCCACTATGCTTAATTGATGTTAGCATAATTGCGATACATGCATCTGGGGGGGGGGGGGGGGGGGGGGTTCAATTGGAGACACTCTTTCATTTGTGATGTGACTAAACACCAGTCATGAGAGTCATTCAGTAAATTTCACCTTCTGCGCTCGTCGAATTCTCAGAAATCAACGCTTCCAATTTTTTTCTAATTTGGCTGAACCATTGCTATTCAACCTTTTTACAAATAATACTCTACGCCCAAAGTTGTTTGACCATTTTTGCACTTCAGATGCAAATGGGTTAAGTCACCTCAAAAGGTGTTAAGATGTGGTTATTTATGTATCTGTTGGCTATTAGTTAGGTATTTTCCATAGGGGTTTGAAGAGTCAAGTGATCTAGAAGTTTGAGAATCAACGAACCCCCCACCCCTCCCCCTCACCTAGCAAACATCAGGTTTTCCAAGCTATTATTAGTCTGCAAACGACTGGACTGGACTGTCTGTATCCGCTGGACCAGTGACCTGTAATCTATATATCTCTGGCTGGACTAAGGAATCAAGTGATCTAGAAGTTTGAGAATTAACGACCCCCCCACCCCCCTCCCCTAACAAACATCAGGTTTTCCAAGGTATTCTTAGTCTGCAATCGACTGGACTGTGATTATGTATCCGCTAGACTAAGGAATGAATCAAGTGATCTAGAGGTTCGAGAATCAACGAACCCCCCCCCCCCCCCCTCAACTTACAAACTTCAGGTTATCCAAGCTGTCTGCGAATGACTGGACTGTAATTCTGTATCCGCTGGTTCAAGGCGGATAATCCCCTCGAGCAGGATGTTCATCCACTCGGACCTACACCTGGCCGACACCAATCAGCCTGTTTCCTACTCAGGGCCTGGGGAAACAAAAGACGTGGACAGAATTGCAAATTGCAACTGGTCGCCGCGGCAGGAAAAACAATTAGTTTTGATGTTTGTCCACAGGTGGCGTGGTGGTGCAAAATGACTCACCAGCCAGGGGGGGTTCGGACGAACCCCTCGAACCCCCCCTGGATCCGCCCCTGAAAGTACACCATCGAAGGCACCACCTATCGTGAATTGAGCTGGAGGCAACTTTCATCGAAGGCGCCATCTGGCGTGAGCTGGTGTATCTATTAAATAGGTTGTCACCGTATTGTGCTTAATTGATAGTTTCTAAACCCCCAGAGGCGCAGTAGTTGATCATTCTTCGATCTCCGCCTCAGGGAGAATGTCTGAGTGGCGATAACTGAGAACCTTCTATATAAACAGCCCCTTTGATCTGGTGTTCGCCCGTAATGGCAGAGAGAGAGAGAGAGAGCAGGGATCAGGTTTCGTTTAAAAACTTTGGGAGACCACCCGGAGACCACAGGCCTTCCAGTTTTTGAATCGCCATTAAAGGGCAAATGCACCATCAGAATGATTTAGGTTCAAAATGAGCGTATACATGTCACCTTTCAAATAAGACCTCCCCCGAACCTGTCCTCTTGAGCACTTCTCAGTTATAGCTTACAGAAGTTCAGCAAGCAACAGTCCTGAGGCAGCTATACAGGGCCTCCATGCATCCCAAGATGCACTCTGTTTTTGACACCTTCTAAGCACCTGCCTGTGTCACTAGTGCTTAAGGCTGTGATGCTGGTGACACACTCAAAATAAGACAACTCCTAGTTTAGCACTTCTGTACCCTTTCTAACAATAGTTATCCAATCCCTGAGGTCTTGGTGTTTCAAATATAAGTTTTCTTTAACTTACCTGCTTGAGCTGACGTCAATATTAGTACAGTTTCAATTTTACAGTGTTTTACCTCAAATGAGGTTTTCTTGATCAATAAAGGTTCATTTTATTTATAAATACCATACATGTCTGCGAAATATACTAAGCTAGGGCAACTGAAAGGCAAATTTGGAGTTCCTGCAAGAGAATACCTTACAGCATGCGATTTTGGTGGAAACTTTTACTTAAGAAAGTAGGTCACGATGGTCAGACATGTTGACACAATGGTCAGACATGGTGACCTACTTTCCTAAGTAAAATTTCCACCAAAATCGCATCCTGTAAGGTATTCTCTTGCAGGAACTCCAAATTTGCCTTTCAGTTGCCCTAGCTTAGTATATTTCGCAGACATGTATGGTATTTATAAATAAAATGAACCTTTATTGATCAAGAAAACCTCATTTGAGGTAAAACACTGTAAAATTGAAACTGTACTAATATTGACGTCAGCTCAAGCAGGTAAGTTAAAGAAAACTTATATTTGAAACACCAAGACCTCAGGGATTGGATAACTATTGTTAGAAAGGGTACAGGAGTGCTAAACTATGAGTTGTCTTATTTTGAGTGTGTCACCAGCATCACAGCCTTAAGAGATAGCAGTAATAGGGGGCTGGGCTCCCCTTTCCTGCTTAGATTTTCATTACTGGCTTTCAATAAGTTGTCACAATTCCCAAAGATAGAACTTCTTCAATTTTCTATTGTATATTCCAACAATCCTTGGAAGTTATACTATGTGGCTTGTCTTTAATTTGTAGCTTATTGTTGGGTAGAAACCATTACTTCCTATTTGCTATGAAATCAGTTTGTGCTAATCACTTACAGGAAATTGCAACACTTATGTCAGTTAGCAGTTACTCATGGGAATAGTGTAGGACTTATTAGTATGTGTATTCCTTCACTTCCTGTTATCAAGATGCTATCTTTGAGTAAAGAACCTGGCACCATTGAGTAAAGGATCATGTGGGTCTAAGGGAGAAGTTCCCTAGGTGAGTCAGATATTTCCATTCCTCCAAATTCCTGAATTGCTCAATTCTGCCATACTATGTAAGTTTTACTTCTTGAAGTTTTATTTGCTTCCAAAAAATGTGATCAGGGAGGAGCCAGGAATAAAGATTAGCAAGTAAGGGAAATCCATGCAGGCTTCTCTGCTACTGCTATCTCTGATGCACTAGTGACACAGGCTGGTGCTTAGAAGGTGTCAAAAACAGAGTGCATCTTGGGATGCATGGAGGCCCTGTATAGCTGCCTCAGTTTGTTGCTTGCTGTACTTCTGTAAGCTATAACTGAGTAGTGCTGAAGAGGACAGGATCGGGGGAGGTCTTATTTGAAAGGTGACATGTAAAAGATCATTTTGAACCTAAATCTTTCTGATGGTGCATTTGCCCTTTAAGCCCCACCAAATATCTCACACCCTTAGCTTTGCTAAATACAATTTGTTGTACTAAGTATTTCATTTTGGAACTGTACTAAAGGACAACTGATGTGTCCTATGATGTGTCTAGGTCATGTGGTCTTATTTCATGATTTCAATTAATAGGTTCAACGATTGCCCTGTGTGGAAATAGGCTCCCAAATCATTTCGGGATAACACATTCATATTATCTTTGTTTGAATAACCCTGGGGACAGAAAGAGTAAACACCCAGATATAATTATGATTATCACTTTACTCCCGTCTTAGTTTCCGAATGCCCTGCCCTGCCCTACACGTGGTAGGCCTTTGTATGTTTTTTGTATAACGTTAGGTGTTGACCTTGACTTCGCCATTGTACCAACGAGGTGGAATTACACTTTAAAACACTTAAAAGAATCCGCTTGTCAACGTCTCCTCGCCAGGGTCGCCAGCCTGATACCACAGAAAGTAACCTGGTGAAATGTGGTTACAGATAGATGGTCATAATACATACATACTAGGGGAGTCAAGGTCTTACCACCTAAAACCTAAAATGTACTTTTGTGATTTCTATTTTTAGATAAAATGATATCGAAATCTTGGGACAATGCTTGTTGTCACTTAAGGATAGCAATGGGCAAGGAAATGGACAGAACTTCTGTTTTGTTTCAATGAATCTCTTAAAAGGGCCTCTCCTTTTAGGTGTACTTAGAGGACAACTTTAATTGAAATTCATTAGATATCCAATACATGACATTGGATTCAATATCAAGGTCAATGTTGCTGTTTACAAGGTAAAATTGCTTTCACCTCTCTGACATGTCGTCAATAAACAATCCAATGCAGTACCTTAAGACAAAATATAAGTCTTCAAAATTCCATTTTCTGCAATTTTACGCTCAAATTGATTTATACAAACCTTATAACCAAACTGCATTGGTTTCGGTGTCAATATATCATACACTCACGTATAAAGGGTATACTGCCCCTTTTAAAAGTATTATATAAGGGGTTGGGATCGGCGAGGGATTTTTAGTCTCTTACATCAGAGGCCTGTCTAACACATGCCCAGTGGTGGGGTTTACCACATTTTGGAATGTGCTCAGTGCCTACCATACTAACATATGTGTGTGGCTACTTTGCTTTAACAACAGCTAGTCTCTTTTCTCCAAATTATAATTTCACATATTGTGCGCTATATAGGAGTCCCTAATCTCAGGTTAAAGCGAATTTCAGTGTTCTTTTCGTGATAACACTTTACGGGTTAAAATCCCGGCCGCGTGATGGGAGAAAGTTGCCATTGACTTGGGGTTAGGCGTAGGTTTTCACCGGGTACTCCGGTTTCCTCCACCTGTTACAACTTGCCAGTCACAACTTAGCCTCATTATGGCAGAAAAGGTGACGTAGATCGAAATTCCAATATTCCTCTTTTCGCGTTAAAATGCTTCTTTTCGTGCGGTACATAGCGGTACCTTCACGTTCATTGTGCATTGTTTGGTGTAAAGGTGCCACGCCTAGTGAGTGCGAATGCGTCATCACAGGCCTATTATCATTCTCTGCTTTCTCGCTCGCCCCGGCCGAGCAGGTAAGGCACATAGACTTGCTACAAGTCTGTGTTATCTGGCTCTTTCCTTGTTCTCACTGATTTACCCTGAGTTGATTTCACTCCAGGTTTAGTTCTGTGTTAATCCTCAAGAGGGACCCACTTGAGCTGTGTCTCAAGCTACAGCTCCTGAAAACTGTGCGGCCATCTATAAGTTAAGAGAGACATGAAACCTATTCAACACCAGTATATGATAATAATACTTATAATAATAATGATAATGCTAATAATAATAATGATGATGATGATGATAATAATACTAATGTAATCTTTATTAAAAGTCTCACTCTCACAGGATAACATATTACAGACAGGTAAAACATATGCGTGTTCAATATACTGACCACTCTTAAAAGAGTTTAAAGAGATATTGAAGCAAATTATTAGTACATATCACACAGAGATTTTAAAAATCCTTTATATAGCAGTCAGTCTGCGAAACAGGCTGGTACGGTACCCTGCACGAACCAGCTCTACCAGCGTAAGGTGCATGGCCAGTCCCCGGCTTAGCTGACTCATGGGTGGAAACACATGGCGGCAGCCATATCGATTAATTGATAATAGCAATGTTGTCACAGCGACCTTTTATCGAATCGATTTAGTATAGATTCCTTCCTTTCACTGATGTATCGAAATGTAAGATCTTAACTGAGTGTATTTGGGGTCTTTAAGCTATTAAGAATATACCTTGCAATAACTTAAAGAAAGGTAAATACATATTAAAGATAAGCAGAGTTAACTATAGTGAAAACACAAAGATGAAAAATATTACGGCAATAAAAACAACAATAATATTGACAATAAGCACTAATTTCAAAATGAAGCATACGTAATATTTTTTCTGAGCCAGCGAGTTTCTTCCGTTGAGAGTTGTGTTTTAGAGATAGTGGCATTGCAGTGGATATGAGTGATTACCATATCTCTCCCTGTGATCACATCATCACCCAGAATAGCTCTATGACTAATCGTCTCCTCCAGCCCAGACTCGATCTCACTGCTGCCTTTCTACCTCCTACCTACCTACCTACCTACCTCAGGGGGGACGACTCGTGGAAACTTTGATGAGTTGTGCCTGGGTATTTCCTTAAGAATGGAATGGAATGGATTCTCCGAATCCGTATGATTTTGTTCCATGTGAGCAATCAATAAACATACAATACAATACAAGTATTAAATCAATCTTTTCTGCCATTGGGGACTTTGAGACTAGATCATGTCTGCCTTTTAAGTTAGTGGTGGTGGCAACTTTCTTACATGCCATAAGTCTGAGCCCGCGCCTTTTGCAGGGATGAGCCACAGTTATCTCATCTACCGCGCAATCTGTCTTACTGATCAGCCATGGGGGCAGGCCCACTACGTGTACACTATAATAGAACATATACGTTCAACATATCGATATATTAATATTTATTCATACCTAGAGAGAAATGTGCACTTTGATTTATACCAAAATTTTCCGTTTTTTTTCTCTCATGGCACTAAACTTTAATTCAGGAATGTGAAATTTGAAGTATTAAACGTATATTGTATCAAATGCATATGAAGATACCACTTGAACACAACATCGTTACTCAAAATGAGTCATCTATTCACCTGGTGAGATAAATGTGAACTGATTTGGCCACTCTTGCCCCCTTGAGCACTTGGTGCCTGGTATTAAAGAGAAACACTTTAAGACAGAACAAATACATATGACAGCCTAGAAATCTAGGCTAACCCCAAGCATAGCTATGAAAAGGGGACCCCTCTACTGGCGCTGTATGTCTACTGACACACAGCTCCATGCTGACCCGGGACATAACCACAAAACAAACATGCTCCACCGAGACCAGGATAGCAAACACGTATTGTGAAATACCCTCATTAAATATCCCATAAGATTGGCTTATACTCATTTTATCCTCTAAAACTAATTACCTTTGTGCACGAAAGAGCATGTGTGGCAGACAGAAAATAATATTTTTTTCCACGTCAAAAAAAATCATTTTTCGGCTGTCATGTATGCTATGCCATAGCTGTGAGTAAAGACCCTGTGAAGAATGTGTATCATACATGTACACGTTTCACTACCGAGAATTGTTATCTACGTTGCCAAAATGCCTTTTGCTAATACATATACGAGGCGATGCATGAACCAATAGTTGTATGGATTTTAACTGTAATTAAATCACTTCACGAAATATGTGTGCATCAATCATTTTCAAATGTAGAATTAAGGCATATCGTCTGAATACATGTATACTGACTATTATTCCTCAATTGCTTTGACCTTAAAAGCATAATCTCGCTATATAGTAAAATTTCCTTGAATATATCAATTCGCTGTATAAACGTTGTTAGGGAATCACTAGTGAGTTGGAGTTGGTCAGTGGATGTCCAAGATAATCCACTCTCCTCCGTTACTTACGATTTAGCCTCTATATGGTAGAAAAAAGCGGCCATAAACAAAATTCACATGTCTATGCCGGTTAAAAATAATCGTCCTGTAGCTATGCTAACCATGAACAAAAAAGTGGTGAATCTTGATTTCGAAAAGAAATCTGAAATATAAGAAGGCAGTTGATAGAGTTGTGATTAAGACGTCTTCTTTATATATTTTACGAAATGCACTCATACCAGATCGAGATTTCAAAAATAAATATGGCATTCGAGCAATACAAGATCAAATGTTTGCTGATTGAGCTTCGTTGCCAGATTTGATTCCAGGAATCTATGTCAGATCTTAGATGAATATACACAAATCGACATTCGTGGTCAGATTCATCGTTTTGACCGCTTAAGGTCAGCGAACCACATTTCCTCAGTAATAGTGAGAGGGTCTTACACGTATAAATCAAAGAAACTGTAATTATACCCCTGTCATGGAGTGTATTTGAAATCACTATAATACACTCGTTAGCACTTTACATTGCCACGCTAATACTTCATTTCTCTTTTTCAGGGTATGGGCCCCGGATATATTGATCCAGGATGGACAATTCATCAAAGAAAACGTTTAACGTTTGCGCACGCAGTCGACGACGTGTCAGCTCTACGACGAGACAAATCTTCGTCTGCTGGCACCGGAAACGACGCGCGCACGAGGGAACCAAGCGACAGTTACCTTGGTGCCAAAAGGGTCAAAGTTCAACCAGTCCAAACTCTCACGAGATTTGCCAAGCAGCGTGCTTATCAGCATGAGTGATTCTGCTCGTCTCTTTTAGTTATGTATTCGATTGTGAGAAATGAATACGAAATGCGAGCCTTTGGTGTTGCCGCTGCGTTGAACTATTACACGGAAGTCTGGGTTGTGAAAACATCTGAGTATCATGCTTGATGTAACCAGGGCCTGATCATCCTCGCCTCCGATGCAACCCAAGAAATATGACGAATAGATCATTAAGAAATGTTTAGGTGACGCAGTCAAAATTCCTCGTCCAGTTTGAGTCAGCTTAGGCTGAAATGAACCATGTCCACTTCTCAGGAAACGCACCAAGTGACCCTATACGACTTGTTAATGATTGACTACACAGTCACACATCGAACCCCAATGTTGTGCATACCACAGACTCGGTGATAGATGTATATTACCGTTTTGGGGATCTTATCGAATAGGGAATCCAGTCAGGAAATTCTGTTTAAACGCCATCTATTGACTGTTATGTGAAAAGCGAAGGGAACAGGGCCCCTAAGTATAAAGCTCCTATGTTCTGCTTGCGATGTGCTTGTGGTTTGGCAGCCCATTGTTCTCCCTTTGTATTCCTAACCACAAGCACCTCGCAAGCACAACGTAAAGTTTTATACTTAGGGGCCCTGCAGTGTATATGATATACCCGAGGTGTTGTGAGTAGAAGCCGAGCAACCCCGAGGGATGTCACACACATCGCAGCTTCTGAGGGGTCTATGTAATGTGGTTTGTTCCATCTAGGTCTACCACATATTGGCAAAATATCTATATTCCATAGTATATATATATATATATATATATATATATATATATATATATATATATATATATATATATAGTAAAGATGGCGTTTGCAGAAATTTACAGATGGAAATTGTATTTTGAGATTTTATGTGAGAAGGATATTGTTGGCATTTATTGCAGATGTCTGATGTAGTTAGGACTTCACTCATTGCCACAGAAACATTCTGTTTTGTATATACTGTATATATGTATGTCTGTGAAAGTAATATCAACCACGATTTTGATAGTGATATGGTCAAAACTGTTAAGAAAGGTCATCTTTTAAAAACGCGTCCACTTGAAAACTAGCTTAATTGTGTGTGTAGAGAAATGTTAGGGACAGACGATTTTTTGCGTATAAATAAAGTCTTGTGGCAGGATCGTTCAAAAGAGAAAGATTTGCTTTCAAGTAATCGCACGTAAAACTATAGCCTTTCAGACAGTTTTGACTGTATGCCTATGATATATTTTTCTCAGTGGCATGGTTTTAAGACAGTAGTATTTGACTACATTCACACTTGAAATACACCCAAACATGCCAACACTGGTTTAAAAAGTGACTATCCTGCTTTGTAAATACATGCATGGGACTGTAAATACATTTTTTTGGAAAAAGATCCATTTATAAGTCGCTTATAGCTTTTGTATCATTTGTGTATTTTTTGCTTTTTTATTTATTACTTATTTATCATTTTAAGGAGGTATTATCTGTTTGATATCTTGTGAAACTAATTACGACTTGTGATTTATTTTCCCCTCTGGCAGAGGCACCTATTATGTGTGTACCTATTATCACAGCACTAAGCATCATCAGCCATGCACAGACAGCACAGGGTACAGAAGCAGCTCTTGAAATATGGCTACATTAAAATATGAAAAAAATGTGTCCCATGTCAAATTGGGTCGAGAAAAACATTGCACCCCCGGGTACAATTTGAGACAATATTTGGTCTTTAATCGATGTCGTAAGTGGCACTTTATGACATGAAAATTTGATGTGATTTGAGCGGTGGCAAGTCTGAAGATCATCGTGCTGTAGTGTTCCTTTATTGGCTGTTAACCTTAAGGCCTACTTCATTAATAAAGTGCTCGTGCGTCGTGGGACACATTTGCAGCCCATTGAAGCAAGAACCGTAGATTTATGATCTCACAATTAGCATTGATTAAAACTACATTCGGGACTTGATTATTTAAAGCTAAGACCCAATCTCGCTTCAGAAAAACTTAAGTGGTACAGGACAGTAATTGTAATTATAATATTTATTGACCATATCATGAGACATAAAATTACAAATACATAAACCTTTAAGAACGCCAGTGCCAGTTTACAGACCGGGAACGGACTTAGCAATGGCGGATGGTATTTTGCCAGGGATAACACTGATTTCTAATTGTTAAAAAGTTAAGGGCTTTATGAATTATGTTATGCACATGATACTATGGGCCAATTATGACAAATGATGATCACTGAATGGGCATGTTGGGAGTTATTTTTTGTTATTATTTGGAGTCCTTTTTGATGGTGTAATGACTCATGTTTTTAAGGAATTTCAATTTTCGTCACGTTTTCTTCCATATTGCGGGAAAGTCGTGACTAGTCAGTTGTAACGGGTGGAGGACACCGGAGTACCCGGCGAAAACCACCGCCCAACTCTAAGTCACTGGCAACCTTCTCACATGCCCCGGCCACGATTCGACCCCACGCCCCATGTTTTAAGGTGGAAACATGTAGGATAATAATGTCTTTGATTGAGATTCGGTAATGATGACACTATGGTTACTCTGATATCCTGTTGTAACATGGGTGATTATACACAGCTACTATGTTCATTATTTACTGCATTCTATGAAATTCTAGTTTTCATTCTTTCAAATTATTGGGACATCTAGACGGTTCTTTCCAAAGTGGGCAATTGGCATCATATGCTTGAAGTTCTGACGATATCATCTATTCAAACAAAGCATTGTGAACACTCTTTTATTGTGTCATACGTAAAGCAGTTTTAAATAACTCAGAAAAATGCATATTGCGGGGTGGTTTAATGTCCTAATGTATAACAGCCTCTATTAATCCCCACATGTTTTCAACCATTTCTTTGTTCGGCCGACCGTATTTAGATTTTATTGCACATATCCCAAGAAATCGATCGAAAAACATGGTAAATTAGAAAAACACACACGATTCAATGACAACCTGTGATTCTTTGAATCAATAAAGAGTGGTAAATAGAACAGCGACATAATATACGTGTCGCTACGTTTGCGGTAGGTCGGGGTGACCTACCTTCCATTCTGTCATTTGTATAACGAGTTACGTGGTGAAAGTCGTAAACAATAACTAGATGTGGTAATTGGGTCCAGGTGCCACATGGAGAATAGGGACACCTATTTCTGATGAGCAGGTCAACGGGACCCCCGCTGAGTCCATACATTGACCCATTTATTTAGCTACAAGAGGTGGCGGGGGGTGTTGCACCGATGGCCAAGTGGTCTACCGCATTTCACCAATAGCTGACTCACGCCAATAAAAATAACGCTCGAGGCGTGTTGGGTAATTGCCCATGATATGCGGTTGGTCGGTGGGTTTCATCGTGTACTCCGTATACCGCAAAATGATCAACTGGTTTATATCATGTTTTGGACTTGATCTTAGAAAAATAGTCGGGAGGACTCGAGTTTCTAGATCTCGCGTGACTTGGGATACGGTTCACAGCAGGGAGTCAACTGATATACCCTACTTACAGCAAATATGAGAGCTGTATATTCGAGAACCCTGTCCTTAACTACCCAAATGCAGCGCTGATTACACTGCAGGCGTGTTAACATACTTGGTAAACAGCCATAGACGATGCTTGGGCATTGGGTTAAGTGTTATTTGGCCCCTGGCGGCTACTCCCTTATATGTATCTTTCTGACTTGATAAAACAGAAAAAGTTAGGAAAATTCACTCCAAAACGTGACTACTATGGCAATATATAAAATCTTCTATGGGAGGGTCAGTGCTAATGAGGTGGGGTTAAGCACCTTTTCCATTTTTTCTGAAAAAAATACTCTCAGAGCATACAAATTAATTTCTAAAATTTGCAATTCTCGGAATTCTTTTTATGTCAATGCTGTTAAAACCATCAGTATATCAAATTATGGAAATAAAAACACACATAACTCCACCAGATCAAACTAGCACTTTCAATATATCACGTGCAGCATTGTTTCTATTGATTTTAGGTGGAATATGAAAAATGGATACTCCTACCTGGTACCTAAATATACAGTGGCTACCGACGTTTTCATGACGTATGTTTGAGTCAAGATTATTCATGTTCATCCCAAGCATGCCCACATGTTCTCCCTGAGGGATATTACTTTTTTAATAAACACAAAAGCTGGTAAAGTGTCGTAGCCCAGTCTGTATTATGTATGACTGAACACATATCAGTGGCAGGTTCAGGGTGGAGCACCTGTATTGTGGAAGTATCACGCAATATGCTTACATGCCCAGGCTCGCTGCAGTCACCGCTCACTCACAACTGTGGGCCAGGTGATGACACTGGAGTGATAATATAATTGTTACACCAAGCCCACTCTATAGAGCGAGATATACAGCTAATCATAGGTCACTTACCTTCGCAACTCATGACATTTGATAAGCATAACGTCAAATACTCATCGATACATTTCGGAAACTGGTATAGATATCGTTATCATCTGACGTCAACCAAAAAGATTGAAGTTCATTTAATGAAAAAATGTTCTCTAATCAATCGCACCAAAAGAAGTGTCACGTAATACTAGTATCTGAACGATCCGTGTATTGATAGTCTTTATTATTGGATTTTGAATTGTGTTTTGATACAAGTATTGGGACTCATCAGTTATCAGGTGTTCTCCCAGTGTGGCTGATACCTGTAGAGGCGTATCGGATACGCGATACAATTCATCTCAAACCACAAGGTACCTGATGCATGCCTATGGCTTTTATCTCAAGTCTAGTCGAATGCCAGGTGTTACATTTCCTGGCGTTAGGTGTTATTTTTTGCACCAGCAAGTGTCGATCCAAGGGAAAAGGAATGGAGAGTATTTCTTTCTAAAAATGATTGTAGTAAGAGGCGGACCATTTGATATGGTTGGGGGAGGGGGCTTTCATTTTTAGGATAAATATTCGGACCCCAAAAATCAAGGAAAAAAGCTACGTGGATCATTGGTGTGCTTGGCTTTTTTGACAAGTGATCCATGGGATTTTGTACAACCAGGCACTGGCAGACGTCAGGTCAACTGGTACAGGAATTAAATGCCTGTACTGTAGTTGTTCCAACTGTCGCAGGTCACCATGACCTGGTAAATGAAACCTGATCACTCACTCTGTTTACGACCGCCCGCTTGCATTAAAACACCTGTACATTCATAAACATATCCTGAAAAAATATCAAAATCTATCTAGCCTTTTATTTGCATTACGCCGATTATTTAGTAGATATATGTAGTCAGATAAATCACCCTCTTGCCGAGAAAACGTGTGACTCACCAACATTGGTTTAAGCTTTCAATACTAGTACCGGTATTTGCAATAAGGGCACCGTGACATTTAAAAGAGAAAAAATGGTCAAATTAACCTGAATCCACACCTCATACAATTCCAGATTGTCATATCAAAAGTGTCATTCCTACATGATGTGTATAATACAATTCTATCAACAGCTGGGCCGAATTAATCTTTCCCATAGAACAACTGCATACACTTTGATCTGGTTACCTGCTGACTTTTCAAATTCCAAGCGGCGATTATTATAATGGAAGTCCTTTGTTCATCTTCAACACATGGTATACATGTATAGGCAGGACGAATTGAGCAACGAATTATATTCAAACAAAGTATTGTGTACCTCTAAATAGGTACCCAACACATAATGTATACTTGTGATAGGAGCCAGGAAGGGAAAGCTCCTGACTCGTGGATTGATCTCATGTTGAATTAGGTAATTGTATGCTGTATATTGATATGCCATATTTACGGATTTTTTCTTATACGAAAATGCTTTGTGATAAAATAAATACGCTCTTGAACTGGTGATGTAGCTTGTATATAATTTATACATCAGTGAACTGAGAGCGGTAGCCTTGCTTACAAAAGGTAAATGTCTCAATAAAATGTGTAAATATCATATATCCTGTTGTTTTAATAACTATGCTTTGCCACTGCCCGAAGAACTGGTCCAAATATTGGATCAGTTTTACGACGATTGATCCCCTGCTTGAGTGTGTCATACTTAATACAACATACTTAATATAACGTGATTCAAAGCAATATCTAAATGGCTTATCGTGGAAAAACATGCAAAACATCCCGTAAGTATGTTCTCATTGGAAAAGCCTTTTTATCATTTTTAAAGCTGGTCATTATCTACTATATATATATACAGTATATATATATATATATATATATATATATATATATATATATATATATATATATATATAAATATATATATATATATATATTATATATATATATATATATATATATATATATATATATATATATATATATGCGTCAACTCTCTCATAGTGCTACTGCCTGATAGAAACCCGGAGCAGGACTTCTATTCTCTTCATGAATAGTTCTAGGGGGTTTTCAATTGCAGAAACACAATAGAAAGCACAATAATGCACATATATAAAGCAACATGGCCAACCCGTTAATTGGGATGTCATATTAGCAAAACGTCACATGCATTCGGTCAGTGTAGATAAGTAGTCGCTGTGCACTCAATACTCAGTAGCTTGTTCTCAATTCTATTTGAATACTTCTCACATTCATTTAAAAAAAACACTCAAACCTCAAATTACCGCTGCGTATGTTGAACATATATCGTATAGCCTATAGGTTCGAACTTAGCTCAGCAACAAGCTACTCGCCTTGGTCGCTATATGAACTTGGTGAGCGCCGTGAAGTATTGCCTTCGGTTACCTTACAACTACAAGCGACTTTTTTGTTCCCTATTCTTAGTTTCCAATTTCATCGCCTCATGGCCAATATATGTATTGAGAAAACCATCACATGGAGATCTGAGCGTGCTTCTCATGTAAATATGCAAGAGCTTGCATAGTCTTTGGCCATTTAGACTTCCGCCGGAGATGGTCGCCATTTAAGGCTGTGATGCTGGTGACACTCTCAAAATAAGACAACTCCTAGTTTAGCACTCCTGTACCCTTTCTAACAATAGTTATCTAATCCCAGAGGTCTTGGTGTTTCAAATATAAGTTTTCTTTAACTTACCTGCTTGAGCTGACCTCAATATAAACACAGTTGCAATTTTACAGTGTTTTACCTCAAATGAGGTTTTCTTGATCAATAAAGGCTCATTTGATTTATAAATACCATTCATGTCTGCTAAATATACTAGGCTAGGGCAACTGAAAGCCAAATGTGGAGTTCCTGCAAGAGAATACCTTACAGCATGCGATTTTGGTGGAAATTTTACTTACGAAAGTAGGTCAACATATCTGTCCATTGTGACCTGATTGTGACCTACTTTCTTGGGTAAAAATTTCCACCAATATCTCGTGCTGTACGGTATTCTCTTGCAGGAACTCCAAATTTGGCTTTCAGTTGCCCTAGCCTAGTATATTTAGCAGACATGTATGGTATTTATAAATCAAATGAACCTTTATTGATCAAGAAAACCTCATTTGAGGTAAAACACTGTAAAATTGAAACTGTGTTTATATTGAGGTCAGCTCAAGCAGGTAAGTTAAATAAAACTTATATTTGAAACACCAAGACCTCAGGGATTAGATATCTATTGTTAGAAAGGGTACAGGAGTGCTAAACTAGGAGTTGTCTTATTTTGAGTGTGTCACCAGCATCACAGCCTTAACAGGTGCCTGTTTGTTAAGTTCAAGGCCGTTACGTGACGCAAGGCACATTGCGCAGTTGTCTGCCAGAAAAGGCATTCGCCTGTCTATATTTGGCGTTCCTCGCGCCGCCCGTGGCTCCGGCGGCATTTCCGGGCCGCGCATCAACAGGCGTACACGGCCACGGATCAACATTTACCGCCTCATTAGGTCTGCGTCAATGCAGAAGTCTCCATTAAATACCCCGGCACCAATACCGTTATGGATCACCTGCCTCTATTCAGGATACCACAACATTTGTCTACACAGTCGCCAACTCCTCTCTTATTTCTACAGAGTAGATCGTTAAGCGTTGTAAAATGCGTGTCAGTTCCAATTGGCATCCGCCTACCGAAGGCCACGATGATATCTGTACGCAATGTTCTTTTTCAAATAGGTGAATTATTTCCTATACTATAAGTATTCGATATCTAATTGCGATTTTATAAATTATATGCATTGAACTTATTAAGTCTTAACACGTCAAATGAAATGGGATATACGTAATCAGCAATCAGATGATGTTTAATTTCAATGGTGAACAAAGCCACCAAATTGTTTCGCCATACGTTTGGCGTGTGAGAAAGTTGCCACTGACTTGGGTCTAGTCGGGTTTTCGCTGGGAGTTCCGGATTCAACCACCATTTACATCTGGCTTTTTAAGTCACGAAAGAGTCTATATATGACAGAAATAAGTGACGATGATTTTAAAATTTGGAATTCGCCCAAACGTTTGTACAGCGATCAAGCCACTCTGCATGGAAGAAAGGAATAGGACTCGAATCAGCAAAAATTCCTTCAATCTCTGCTCAACAGCAGACGACTACCATTGCATTGCTATAAAAGTCAGGACGTTAGTAGTGCGATTACGTAAAGGTTAAACTGTTTCAATCTTCCAGGATGCTGGCGTAGGCCTGCACAGGAAGTCTAGTGGGTGCGCTGAGGGTAGGCAGCAAGCACGTAGCCTAACTGGTCACGTGATTACGAATGTTTCTTTGGTGTGATCACGAGCTGAACCCATTGACGTTCAGATGACCAGATAGATACATTCAAACATCTACTTTGAAATATAAATGTAAAAAGTGTATTTGTATGTTAAAGACTTCTTCTACACAATCCTTATTTTTGATATAATTGCAAATTCTTCGGATGAGCTTAGACGTGAAATGGATTGAAAACCCATTCTCGCTATTTCACTTGAAAAATGCCATCTGAATACCATTATTCTTTCGCTTTTGATACCACCTTCGCAGTTAAGCACTATTTCCCAAAACCTTTGGATGAGTGTTTTTGGATGGATTCTTAATATTTTCTTCAGGTATTTTACAAAAGATATCTAATATCCCCAAATAAACTTTCAACAGTTAGGGTTTGGGTCACTGTGGGAATGAACTGGTTAATTAAAGTGCTGTTGTGGCGGAGCGCTGACAGTATCATACCTAACATTTAGTTCTGTTCCTGTCTCATCCGGCGGCCTGGAGCATAATGGCAGGAATTAATGACTTGTGAACTGGTCTTCCTCGGCATGTTTTGTCTCGGGTTCTCCCCGCGTCGTTAGACAGTCTATATTAGGAATAACAGGGGCGGTGCTGAAAAGGACCACTGACCTTTTATTATCAATCTTCGCCCTACCTTGACTCTCTCTTCCATTAGGCCGTCTTTTTATGTCCTCTTTGACATCCTTTTTCCCCAAAATCAATACAAGACCCAAGGAACGAAATGAATTGACACAACAATGTTATTGATAAAATCCTGTCAGCTTGTGAAATTTGTTGTGAAATTTAAACTGCCAAGATAGTTTTCCTTTCACATCTTAGACATTAGAACATATTAACGATATATTTTGTTTATAATATTCGCTGAGAAGCCAAGTATGAGGATTAGGAGGTTCCTGAAAGATGCAAATAGAATCGACCATAGGTACAGTAGCAAGGGGCCATGGAGCCATGGAACAGGTTTATCAAATAATAATAATAATAATAATGATAATAATAATAATGATAATAACTATGATGATAATAATAATAATAATATCAATGATAATGATAATAATTATAGTACTACTACTACTAATAATAATAATAATAATATAATGATAATAAAAATAGCAACAGCAGTGATAAAGTAAAGACAATCCATTATCCTTAACTTGAAATACAAAGAGATAGATGAATACATCCAACTTCCCTCGAGCTCTGTACATCCATTAGTGAATGAGACATTTCTAAAAGAATCACTGACATATCTCCTCATTGGTAATGAGTATTGGTACCTTATCAGGTCAGAGCCAAATGACAGATTGGCCGTCCTTGACCACACAGCCATTACCTAGCGGCATTGATTTTATTCTGTGCTTATAATATCATAGACACATTTTTCTTCTTTATTGGGATGAATAACAACTCGTAGGTTAATGTAGACTTTAGCTTTCTTGAGACTATGAAGATACATTGCATAATTCTGTTAAGACAATGTCCACACAAAGATGCCGCCAAACAGTGTGTTGTGTATGATGTGTGGGTTACTATAATTCACTTTTTTAAGATTTTTAGAAAGCGCCATCATTAGTATTAACGGCTTGTCAGTTTGGCAATATCGCTTTAAATTTCCAATAATTTACTACAAGAGGATACAACCCGAGCGGTGCTTTTATATGTACATAGTTTATTCAAAGCATGTTTCTCTATCATATTTCCTCATGGACGTTTCCCGTTACGTTTCTTGGTGCTTGTGCTTTGCAGCATCGGTAATGATTCAAACTCCTATCTATTTTTTTTGTTTTTGATTCCCAAACCTTACATCTACTGACGCTAACCCCAAATTTGTTCTTTTCGCATTGCTCAGATAAGAAGCCTCCTTTTTGAAGGACAATGTCGGACTGCTAGATTGCATCCTGAACCCCTTACTCGTTTGGTATTTTCCCGCCCTTTTTATATGTTATGGAGTTTGAAAAGGATTGTATATGAGCTAGCCTAGCGAGACTCTTCCCTGATGGCCTTTCATCCAACTGTGACAAACTCATCGACGCCATATCAAAATGTCTGCTGGATGGATCGGAATCAACGCCTGCGCATGTCTGACCTATATCTACCCATGAGCTCCTCTGGCCGTGCAGTTTTATTGCCATACCTTTGCCGGTGGCTTTCGTCATAGACCTCTTTCCACTGAAAGAAATACTATTTCCTACTAAATTAATATTCTTGATAGATTTAGAACTCTCTACATGGCCAGAGAGTTCCATCACGCCTTCGTCACTGATGCGGTTATTAGAAAGGTTGACTCTGGATAAAGATCCCAGGTTGTGTAAGCTAGAGGCTATGTGAGCACAGCTTCCGTCCGATATGGAGTTCCCGCTCAAATCTACAGACCTGAGGTTTGTCAAGTTCTCAAGGGACTTTCCGAGATGTGCTACCGATCCATCTGTGAGGCCATTTTCAGCCAGTTCCACGTTCTCCAGGTTCGTGGAAAGGCTGAGTTCGTGCAGAAGGTTTTCCAGGCCTTCATCTGCAATATTGTTCTGTGACAGACCAAGCGACACCAGAGGTAGGAAACTGAAAAGCCTTCCCAAAGGCTCGCACCCAGACGGTCCTATCCCGCAATCCGTCATGTCTAAGTGGGTCAAGTTGTGGGACTTGGAGAGAAATGGTATCAGCTGACGTATTTTGTCTGGGCCAATATTGTTATGACTGATGTTTAGATTTTGTACACCACTGCCACGAATACCGTGCAGGTGTTTTGAAAGAGCTTGCAAATGCGTCTCGTCTAGTCCATAGTTCTTGAGGTTCAAGCCATAGATATTAGAACCAGCTTCTCTTATAAGGTAACCAAGTGCATTTGCTGTGTAGAGCTTTTTCTCGTTGGGTATGGCAACCCTGGACATGTCCATCGTCTGGTTGACTGTAAAATCGTCAATTTTCTTGGCAAGACTCGCGTGGTTTTCTGATTCATATATCAAATCCAAACATAGGGACGAGACCTCAGGTGAAGTCATTGATTGCAGTTTTCGGCTGCGTTTTGTGACCTCGTCAAAGAGCTGTTTTTGGACCGAAACAGAATGTTCTTCGCCGCTCAGTAGACCGAAGGTCATTCTCCAGACGTTAGCCGTTGCTGGCAGCAAACGTAGACTCTCTTTAACCTTGGAGGGAAGAGGCCCTCTGCCGTTCACCGCCATCTTGTCTTTAATT
The DNA here is from genome assembly GCA_963942565.1 of Maea johnstoni. NCBI lineage: Eukaryota > Metazoa > Annelida > Polychaeta > Spionida > Magelonidae > Maea > Maea johnstoni. The sequence goes on from OZ012691.1 coordinate 18,312,759, forward strand.
TCGTTGACCTGATGGCATGCGGCCAAATAATCCACCAGCGCTGGTTCCTTGAAGGAGTATAGAGAGTTCCTCTCTTTCTTCCCCTTTCTCTGTTCCTGGATAATTCCTAGTGTTTTGACGGTCACTTCGTCGCCACCAACGACGCCGGGAAAGTATTTCCCCATGCTTCCTACTGGGAGAAGAGTTCGCTTCTTCAAGAGCGTCCACCATGCGAGCTGACCAAGACCCAACGTCACATTGCTGATAGTGTGGGCCTTCATGGACTCCCAGTTTAGCGAAAGTCCTCCCCTGTCTTGGAGATGGCGGTTAATGTTAAAATCCAAGTAACCCTTGTAGAATTTGGTCAGGGTGTTAGGCAGGTGTGCTGGACTGTCTGCGGAGAGGCTATCCTGAAGGTACTGTTGGAAGGTGTCGTGGTCTCTGATCTGGGTATTCACCAGGGACAGGATAGGGTGCTCAACACAGAGACCCTGCAAGCGTTTGACGTCTATAGACATCCTTATCTGAAAAATAAATGGTCCTCATCATACATATTTGCTGGAAGACATTTCAAAACCACAAGAGAATCTTAAGAGTGGAACAATTGCTTCGTATGATATGCTTTGTTATCACCTGCATTGCTGTTATTTTCTTTGCTGATTGTTCAATAGGTGTTAGATCTGTAGGCGTTCACACTTTGTAGATTCAATATCGAACGGCAGAATTCAACATCGCACGGCAGAATTCAATATTACCACTTGGCCAAGAATCTCACCTCTAGAGGTCACCAGCCTCGTTCTGACCTCCAAAGTTATTTCAAAATTTTATGAGATGTATTTGTTATTTTTTCTTAGCATGAAAGGGCAGGTGATAAATTCGTTACACCCCGTTGGAAAGTGAAATCCGGCCTGCTATACGCCCTCAGTCATCCAGATCCGCCTCGAGGGATCTGGATGACTTCGGTTGGATATCTGGCCGGATTGCACTTTCCTACAGGGCGTAACTAATAATGTCCATGCTTTGAAAAATATCGAGTGATGTTCACGTGCAGTTCATCAAGCATCAAGATCGATGGCCAATTATCAGTTCACCTTATAGAGGTGTATATGCCTATTTAGTCGCATGATGTTATGGTAACAAGACATAATTACTGTAGTTTCAGAAAAGCTGTGATCAGATGCTTTTGTATATTGTTTTTAGGTATGGACCTATCGCAACATGGTCAGCACCTGAAGGTCTTAATATTTTTTAATTTTTAAAAATCATCTGGTAATCGATTTGATTTTCAATTTACATGTTTCAGAATAATGATAGGTTTTATTACCTGGTGTTTATACATAAACATATAGTTTTCCATTGAACTCCGGTGATATCGATCCGACTACGCTTTTCATTAATGGACAAAATGGCCGCCAGCCTCTCCCAATGGCTGGCTTTAAAAGAGGCAAAAAACTAAAATTCCATGCTATAATTACTATAAAGTCTGTGCGAGACTAATCTAGCCTAGTGAATTACAGAGCTTTTGGGTAGAATGGGACATCTAAATGCCTCAGGCTGCGGCTTTAGCTTTTGGATGACTCTTACAATCTCTTCAGATTAGTACATGTATTATAGGGATTAAGATCTGCTGCTGAGCATTGGTGCAGATGTATAGCCGAGACGTAGGTGTTTGTTGCCAAAGCTGAGGACGCCTAGGCCGAAGTTTTGCAACAAACACCCTCGGCTCAGTGGCGGATCTTATTGGCTATTATAGCGCGTTTGAGTGATAAAAAATTATCCTACAACTCTGTGGAAATGACACAAAAATCATGTTTTCTAATGGTTTCTGAGCCTGGATTTGGTCCCGGCTCAGGAGCCTCACTCTGGATTTGGTCCCGGCTCACTGCTGTGAACCGGGACCACTTTGAAGCCACGGAAACAGCTTCTCACTGAACATATAGTGTGCTTTCCAAGCCGAGGTATTTTCAAAGCTATGCGCTATAATCCCCTACAGAGTCGTGTGCTATAGCCCCTATAGCAGACGAAAGAGGTAAAACGGTCTGCCATGTTTGGCTCAGGCAGATTAAAGATTCTACACATTATTGGAACATGCGAACGATGATAGTGAAGGCGATCTGTAGACGAAGGTTTAGAAAAATACTGTATTATACAGCAGCGGAATCACTTGACAAAAGCACTTGACAGAGTAAAATGCGAGTATTTCATCCATTTTTGAACAAAGTATCAGCGACTTTACTGGAACTTACTCTATAGGAACTTAACAAACGTGTTTTGTTTTTTCCAGCACATCAGTTTATTAAACATGGTATAGCTATGCAATTCATTTACAAGAGGTAAATTACATCCATAACTTTGGGAATTTAAATCATGTGCGGTCATTGACATGCTCGTCCAAAAAACTTGGGAATAAATGCTTTAACATAACTGAATCTGCATTTTTGCATCAATAGCTATAACTTTACCCTTTCTCTTTGAAATCCCTTGTATTAAATTCTCTATGCGATGTTATGAAAATGATAACTTTATGTATGTACGCTGTGTGTCTGTCTACAAGGTGGTGCGGCGAAATCTTGACTAAGGGCTTGTCTTTTCAACATCAAAATCGAAAGTACTTACCCTTTTATCGACTGAACTATAGATTGGAACGTTTGTTGATAATCGAAATAAAACCGGAAATGATGTCTCGACGCTTTCCTATATTGTTGCTGCCGTATTTGACGTCATCGTGGGTGCACGTGCAGTATTGTTTTGTTTAATTCTCCCAAACATTGAAAGGTATTTTCTACTTTTTTGTGACAAAACGTTCGAGTTTACCATCCAAACTTGGCAAACCTCTTTGGGGCGCTAACGCATGTTTGTATAAACATACCTTTTGTCTCATCTCTGCAAAATACTGATTTTGCTCATCAGGTCCCATTGTAAAATTTGCCCATTGCCAACAATACGATCTCGCGTGATTGTCTATTGCGAACCATACAAACACGTGATATCGTATTGTCGACAATGGCTTAATTTTATAATGGGGCCTTAGCAATGAGCAAAATCAACATTTTGTGGAGTTGAGACAAAAGGTATGTTTATACATACATGCGGTAGTGCTCCAAAGAGTTTTGCCAAGTTTGGATGGCAAACTCTATTGTTTTGTCACAAAAAAGTGGAAAAAGCGGTTGCCAAACTCGTGTCAGACAGATTATAGGAGCACTATAGTCTGTCTGACTCGAGTTTGCAACTACGTTTTCCAAGTTTCTGTGACAAAACGTTCGAGTTTGCCATCCAAAATCGGCAAATCTCTTTGGAGCTCAACTACGTGTGTGTTTCAACATATGTTTTGTCTCAACACCGCTAAATGTTGATTTTGCTCATTAGGTCCCATTGTAAAATGGTGTATTTTTGGCAATTGTTGGCAATGGGCAAATTTTACTATGGGATCTAATGAGCAAAATCAACATTTTGCGGAGTTGAGACAAAAAGTATGTTTATACATGCACGCAGTAGTGCTCCAAAGAGGTTTGCCAAGTTTGGATGGCAAACTCGAACGTTTTGTCCCCAAAAAGTGGGAAAAGCGGTTGCCAAACTCGAGTCAGACAGACTATGACTTCTATATGTATATACCTATTTTCTATCTCAACTAAGTAAAATGTTGATTTTGCTCATTAGGTCCAATTGTAGAATACAGTATGCCCATTGCAAGCAGTACAAATGTCAGCGACCTCGAGTGGCATTTAAGCATGGGCACCCAATGTGCAAAATCAAAATTGCACGGATTCGAGAAAGAAAATAGGTCTGTAGATGCAGGACACAGTGCTCTAAAGAGGTTCGCGAAGTTTGGATAGAAAATACAAGTTTGGATAGGAAATACAAACTTAATGTAACAAAAGAGAGGAAAAAACGGTCAGCCAAGCTTATGTCAGACCATAGGCCCTTGCAACAGTCTAAAAAAATGAAAATAAAGATTTATTGTGGTGTTTACGTTGATTACTGTTGTCATGCCCCCTCACCCCCAAACTGACTAAAGAGCGAAGCGAAAGGTATAAAGCAACCTGTGGTGCCAGTAATATCACCTCGCTGAAACCACAAGAAAATGTATGAAATAACTACTTATTAGGGTCTCTAATGGTATATTATCAACTTCTTTCATAATCACACCAATTTGGGGCGCTTCCACCGACTAAAAAGTGGATTTTGACGCCTCTAAAATCCTGAGGTGGCCCTCTGCAGCTCCATGCCAGTAATTTTTCGCCGCTCGGAACTGTCAACAGATACAGGCATTCTCATTGGTTAAAAATATATTAAGTGCGGATCTACTCTTTTTAACCAATGAGAATGCCCGTATCAGTCGACAGTGTGTTGACAGTTCCGAGCGGCGAAATATTACTGGCATGGAGCTGCAGAGGGCCACCTCAGAATTTTAGAGCCGTCAAGATCCACTTTTTAGTCGGTGGAAGCGCCCCAAATTGGTGTGTTTGTCTGTATAGACAGATTATAGGTGCATCATGTTTTGTAGTTACCAGGGCAGACACCATGTTTTAACACTTCCTCTGACAACGCGTAATTGTTTATGCGATAGTGAAATCGTTATCAAAGATGTGTATTCTACTACTTTTCTAATTAGTTGCACAGGTTATGATCAGGGAATGGCCAAACTGAAGTATCCCGGATACATCCTTAATGGGACAGAATCAGTATAAAATATATAAATGCAAACTATTGATTCTAGCCCGCAGGCTTTAAACGATCTTAGTAGACATATTGTACGCTCTAGCATTTTGCCTGAAGGGCCACATCACACACTTTCGAGCATAAGAATAAGTAGAACCTTTTTTAAGTCTGGAAATATTTTTTATTGTCAAGCAAGTCCATTACAGACGCAGTAACAAAAACATAGCATGTTGGTATACATCAATAGTACATTGAAAGCATACAGTATTGGTACATATATGTGTATATAACAATTGTTTTTCAATAACAAGAAATGTGTATTTTACAGGTAACCTGAATAACTTTTACCTTTTTTAAAACTGTCAGTAAGTGACAAGGGTAGATATATGCTGGATCAATCCACTAGGTTCGTCCGTTCTGTATAGACCGGTAGTTTTGTTCCAAGGAAAACTGGATCTGGTCCAGCTCTCAATTTTGTGCCGTATGGCTCCTAACCCTTCACAATTGTGTAGCAATATCTCTTAATATCTCTTATCACTGTTCCTTATTTTGTATAGTTTACTCGCATCTTTTACATCTAGGTTAATGATCGTATTCAGAAAAGTGTTAATAGGTCCAACTTCTTTTTTGTATATATTTCCAAAAGACTTGGTATCTTTCAAGTATCTTTCAATGGAAGTTATGATTGTCTAATGTTCTAGAAAAAAAGTTAGTTTACCGTATCTTTTGATCGAATCAGTCAAACTTAGGAATTCTATATTTTTAGATATTACAAAATCATATAGGTATACGCCCTTATTGATCCTGCTATTGTAATTTAAGTTGTCAAAATTAATTATATTAGAACATACCCCTTAATGTCTAATACATACCCTAGTGTTATATATTGTAATAGATAACAACACAATTGAAACACCTCGTAAACAAACACTCTATGCTGGTGCTATTCATTAGAAAGAGGAAGGTTATGCTGAACGACCATACTCTTCCAATGGTATACATATAAGTATCGAATTGAAAGGTATAGTCATAATATTATTTGCAACTTGATAAATAAAATTAAACTAGAGGAAGCAAAAGAAAAACGTGTAGACAGAATCACAAAACAAATAACCCCTTTGAAATATATATATTTTCAAATTCATTTTATTGATGACAAAATGAAATACTTCGTATATCATTGAAATCTGTTGGATTGAAATAAATTATATTATTAAATGTAAATACACTACAATAAAGTTATAATATTAAGCTTTTTACATACTTTGTAATGATACTGATATGACGTATCTAATGCTTTGAATTCAGCGTGACGTTGATCTATTTGTTGGCACTACGTCGTCATTGCATGTGCAAATTTTGATTCAAAGACAAGCATGGCAAACCACAATCCGAACAAGAAAGTTATATCATTTAAAAAGCAAATGTATCATCAGGATAACTTAGCCAAAAGGTGTAGTGATATACGCTATCTGTCAATTGGCCCATTCACAAATCCATCCTCACATCTTGTTGAAGAGGAAATTGCATTAACCAGTGAGGCCAAGAAAGCCTACCAAGATCCATAGGGCATCCATTTTGGGCCACATGACCACATTTCCTGACCTTCGTTGAGTACCACAGGATACTGGCATTACTAACCTCAATGATGCACATTTCTCCTGTTAGTGTTTGGAAATTCACGGAACATGGTGGTGTGTGCAGCATATGGATATAATCATGGACTGACAGAAATCTTACTGACAAAAGATCATATTATTCAATTGCTAATCCTAACATACATCAAGAAAAAATGGATTTTTACTGTACAGGGGAGTTATCCTTGTTTATACCTGAATCATGACTACTGTGTCTCAGGTTTAAACAGCAAAGTGACATTCCAGTACAAATTATCATATCTACACAGTGGACAAATATTTGATAAATTTCATTTGTTTGTAATCAAACATTCCTCCATCATCTATCAATCAAGTATTTAGTGCCTTTTCTTGAATATGAGTCCAAAAGGTGAAAAATTGCCAACTTGCATATACCTCCGAATGCCTATATCAGTATTCTACCAAGATTACCTATGATGTTGAGACTAAAATCGTTGGGTGGTAAAGTATGCAATAGAGTTTATCAAATTATACTGCAAACATCTCATAATGTCACATTACAACTAAACACAAATGGGAATCTCTACTGAATGAAGAAGTAAATACTCACGAAATTGAGACCAGTTTCTTAACAATACATAAAATAGCAAAATGTGTTTAAAATACATATGTACCATTGAAAATATTGAATGATAGACTCAATACAAGAAAACTTTACAAAATGACAATTACATTGTACAAGCAATGACAAGTGCAATGACAAAATATATACAACCATACATGCACTTTTAGAATGTCCATACACTGCACAGTTAAGGAGAAATGTATAAATATGATTAAGAAATAATGTGGAGGCAACCATAAAATTGTAAGGAAAAGAAATGTTTTTTGGTATTCAGGAAAAAAATAGACTCACACATAATGAATATGGTTATTATTATTACGAAAGGTTTTATACATAAAATGTTATTGCTGATCTGAATTATGTATATATGAGGTCTTAAAATTTATTCATAATGAAATGCTGATTGACGAATATGATGCTGAAATTACTTCACAGACGGAATGCTTTAAAGCGAGATGGGGTAAATGTATGGTAGTAAAATAATAGTCCTAGAATGGTATAGAATACATTACAATACTGTTGCGTCATTGTGTTGGGAAATGTCGTACTGTTTGAAAACTATATGTATATGTGTTGTCTTTGTCATACATGTTGTGTCGTGAAAAAAAAATGAAATAAAAATTAATTTACACGTGTGTAATTTCAAAGTTAAAAAAAGTATTTAGTGCCATTGAAATATATATATATACATTTATTTGCTGTAATACAGGATATTACAAAATCGCATAAATACAAATATAGTGTAACAGGAACTTGACAAAACTGTAAAACAAATCAAATAGAGTAAACATAAAGTTGATTATACACTTGGAAAGTACACCCTTTGGAAGAGTGTTAAGAAGAAGTCATAGTGTTTAGAAAAAAAAGACAGGAAATAGTAGCACAGATGCGGATAATAATTAGTTTTAACTCAAAACTTCACCCACAAATACCCATTGTGAATGACAAATCAGCTAACTAGTCATAGCTAATACAAAGGGAGTCGAAAAACTCCTTGTTTTTCAACTCTAACCTCCTTACATACACAAAATTATCCAAGAAAGTAAGGAGTTTCTATATTGTAGTTCTACTAGAGACACCAATTTTCTCCAAATACACACAAAGATATACACCTAGTTATCAGGTAATAGGTTTTTATGGAACCTGAGTACGTTCTTGTACATGGTATAGACACTTGTACATGCTATTTGCCATATTGGCAACATTTCGTCAAAACTCCATCCTTCAATGTACTTTCCCAATACTACATTAAATATTTCATGCCCCTCAATATTTGCTATATTACTTATGGCTAAGAGCATACTTTCTCTTTCTGCATGATGAAATTGACATTCTCTTACCATGTGCAAGGTATCCTCATAAGCTGCATCCTGACATAAAATACACATTTTTGACCCAAAGGGGGCTTTTTTTAGCCTACCATCATGATTTGCACGGCAAATTAACTGAACCATTATTTCACACCGCTTCATGAATTTATGGTCTATATCCGAAATTGTCCACCATACTGAATACACTGGTATTGGTGAAATCATTTTCATGATGTCTAACTTCTGGTCATTATCCATTTGTATTCTCAACCACTCAAATTCAACAGCCCATGCTTTTTCCCAAATTACCATTCCCCACATAGTTTTACTAGGTACATTACCATTACACATATTACGAACATTTTCTAAAACACCAAATTCTTCACAGTATTGTAAAATCTGTACGATTGGACTTTCTGTAACATTTGGAACATTGTTATCATATTCACTGACTCTTTCAATTAATATCTTCCTTAAAGGCATATATTCTTGCATTACTAGTATTGTCCTAAGAAATATCGGCTTACGTGCCTTAATACAGTTCAATATGTTCATCCAACCTAAACATACAGTGCTAGTTACACACAAAAAATATGGGGCTCAAAATCTCGTCAAAAGTTTGTCATATTGACAAGTTTTGGGTCGTCATTTCGATGGTGCCCAAAACGACGAATTTCTGTGGCAAAACTTGTCAAAAGGTCGTCAAGTAGAACAAAGCAATATATGTCAGTTTCAAAATATTTTTATTTATTTCCCCCCCAAAAAACACCAAAAAGGACACAATAAAAATTACTGACCCAAAAGTTCAATACTGGATCTTGCAGTGGCAAATTGGAGATATATGCACATTTATAAACTAATTTTGACAAAAAAGAAAACAATAATTCCACATTTGAAAATATGCTTCACATTGCACTCAAAACATTCCTAAAACTCGTCAGCGTACTTGACAAGCCTCAACTTGTCAATATGACAAGGTTTTGACAAGAAAAAACTTGTCACATTTTTTGTGTGCACACAAAAAATATGGGGCTCAAAAACTTGTCAAAAGTTTGTCATATTGACAAGTTTTGGGTCGTCATTTCGATGGTGCCCAAAACGACGAGTTTACGTTTGTCAAGACGAGTTTATATGGCAAAACTTGTCAAAAGGTCGTCAAGTAGAACAAAGCAATATATGTCAGTTTCAAATTATTTTTATTTATTTCCCAAAAAAAAAGCCAAAAAGGACACAATAAAAATTACTGACCCAAAAGTTCAATACTGGATCTTGCAGTGGCAAATTGGAGATATATGCACATTTATAAACTAATTTTGAAAAAAAAGAAAACAATAATTCCACATTTGAAAATATGCTTCACATTGCACTCAAAACATTCCTAAAATACCTGCATGTCCAAAATAGTCAGTTTGTTTAATATGTTATTGGAAAAATAATGCAAGATGGATCATTGGCGGGGCCATCGGGCCCGCCTTATCTGGGAAGGTGTACATGGGCAGACGTCACGTGATCTAAATCCTGAGGCCGGACTGAATATAATTCTCTATTCTGATTGGTTATAATATAAATGTTGCCTTTGCCGCGGAAAATCGTGCCTTCCCTATTTTAATTTAGCATTAAGTTTTCAAATATATAAAATATTTTAAGCGGACATAAAGTATATTTTTCAGTATAGGAAGGAAAATTACTAAGAAAAAAAGTACTCTGTGTATAGACTAGCGCCAGTCTCACAATCACGTCACGGATTAGGGACTGGTATCGCCCACCATCTATTGTTGGCGTGAAGCGGCTTATAGGACTGCCACTCGTCTACTATGTGTATAGAATGAAATCCGGAGACTTCGTAACCAAACTGGTTCGTAACCAAACTGATGCGTACCCTAGTAGCTTCGCACCCAAGAGATTTCGAAGTCTCCAGCTTGCGCCTAGAATTCCGATATTTGTTTTATTTCTACAAAAATGATACAAATCTAGTCATTATATATAAACAGTACTGGGATAGGTGGCAATCCCAAACTGTAGACATTAGAGTATGTCCTATCCTTCGGATCTACAGACTCTTTAAAACAGAAATTAAACTAGAACCCTATTTGCTGGAGATTAAAAATTCAGTTACAAGAAGATTTTTGTCAAGATTTCGATTGAGCTCACATAACTTATATATAGAAACAGGAAGGTGGCAGCGCCCAAAGATCCCTCCTGAGGATCGGATTTGTCCATCTTGTATTAATGGGGTTGAAGATGAGATACATGTGTTTGTACAGTGTCAACGTTATAACGACCTAAGGGTTCCATTTTTTCATAAGCTCAGTATGTTACTTAATGACTTCGAGAATCAGTGTGACAATCAGAAGTTCATTCTGGCTATGTCAAGCACTGATCCCGAAGTCATAAAAATGGTTGGTAAATTTGTAAATGCTTTATTCTCTCTCAGAGAGTGCATTTAATTTTAAGTTCATATTCCCTCTGTATACTTGTTTTAAGATCTTTATACTTGTATTCTTATCTGTCAGGATGTATATCAATGACTTATAACTCTGTACTGAGTTTGTTTTGAGGTCAATAAAATCAATCAATCAATCATCATCATTATAAATTATTTTCCTCTATAATGTTAATGTTCTTTATACATCCGGTTCCCTCACAAGTTCATAAATAACTTGGCCCCGCCTTTTGACTATTGATGCTTTGCATCTACAACCGTACTTGTATTTAAGTAGATATTGAATGGATATGGAATACAGTAATTACTTTGATTCAGCTCCTTTGTCCTCCATTAGAGCCTCGTTCTGAGTTGAGCAGTGCATTATGGGATACGTACTTGACGACCTTTTGACTAGTTTTTGACAACCCACTTTGCAGGGTTGTCAAAAACTCGTCAGAGTAATTGACGAGCCTTAACTTGTCAATATGACAAGGTTTTGACAAGAAAAAACTTGTCACATTTTTTGTGTGTATATATAGTTTGTCAAATATATTAACTTGGCATTTTTCACTTGAGCAGTATTCCCCATGTGACATTGGCTCGAAAAGTTCATAACTGTACAATGTCCAATTCCTTGTCCATCAGTCTATTTCCATAGATAAACTTTTGAGGTTATAGTTCTTATCACCTCCATATATTATCTGGCGCCAAATTTTCTATTGGTGTAAGACATCTATAGAGGGGATTTGAATTCAGCACTGAAGGTGGCCCACGTGGCTGATTTGTGAGTCAAGGGTTATTTGAGATGTTTTCTTAAGTTAACGCCTACAACCTTTTCCTCATAATCAAAGGCATTGTGACTGTCTAACCCAATATTGAGCCGAGTAAGATACCAGCTCGCACAAGAGACCATACATACGCGTAGACACGCACGAAAGATCGAGGCTTTTTGGCTCTTTTCTCCATAATGAATTTCATCAAACCTGGATGCTTGATGCATACGTTGTGGGTATCAAACGTTAAAGGAGTGGTTTAAGATTAAGTTTGAAAAAATAGTAAGAAGTATCACTGAGGGAAGGATTTCACAAGTTTTCCAAACTTTAACTATGTTCCCAAGTAAGTTACATAATAAAATTTAAAATAGCATTTTTTTCTCATTTTCAGAAAGAAAATATGATGCTTTCTCCGATGTATTGCTCTTACTCAACATTTATGAACTTAGATGGTGCCTAGCCCGTGATTGAGGCGAGGAGCTCCATACTTAAAGGAATAGGCATTTGTTCAGTCCCAACAGTCCTATTAGGTTCCTTACATCCGTGGCAAACCTGTGTGGATGTAAACTAATGCCCTCCATCTCTTAAGTCAGAAACTGGAAAGGGGGCTCTCTGATCACTATCTGGCAAAAAATGGTGCTATATTATACTTACATTTTCTTATTCCATTTTATGCCCAAGACATTGAATATATATATATATATATATATATATATATATATATATATATATATATATATATATATATATATATATATATATATATATATATATATATGGATGGATTGATGGATAGACATAGACAGGAAGATAGATAGATATGGGTGTGCTGCTCTCATGTACTCATTATGTATATAGATATTCACCAGTTTGTAGGAAAGGTCTCACAGACATATTTTTGTACTCTTTCACAATCGCGATCCCGCCAGAAACCGTCAGCCGTTACTCGGATACAATCTGCCCCAGCTCCGTCGCCATCATCTGGTTCTCCTGCATACCAGTTAGTGTAATTCAACGGCAGTCCGTCGGAAGTAGTGAACTTTCCCTCTACAAATATACGAAAAATGACTGTGACCATTATAGTGTCATATGACTGTATCAAGTCGGCGATGTTGGTAAACTTTTAAAACCTTTTTTTACTCCTTATACTGCGGGTTACCAATTACAAAATGACGCAAAAAAAGCAGAAACATGACTGAAACCCTGGCACATGGGTGCTCATCTGAGAGTACTCGGCGAGGGCTATCCGATGAATACCAACATGATTTAAGGTTTAGATGACGAAAGAAGCCTCAGCGTTGGAGAGGTTAGACTTATTTTTAAAAAAGAATAGTACCACACTAGAAAGACTTGATTTCAAATCCAATATGTGGCAGATTCAAAACTGTTGTCTCATGTTATAAATGGTCACCATCTTGAAACAGGTAACTGTCTGTGTCTACGTCAATAGCCACATCAATCACATTCAATACATACAAACCAACATTACATTCATTACAACATACATACATATGTACATACCAACACAAATATATGTTTATCAGAACCATGACAGTCCTTGATAAGCATGCAACCAGTAAGAAAGTTCTAGTATTTAGAGCCCAGAGCTACATGGCAGATGTCAATGCCGGAAGACTCAACGCCTTCAATAGCCCTATTTATGAAATACCAAATACAGCCTATAAGGTAGGCTTACTGGATACATGTATGGACATGATCGTAAATGAGCATTTTTACTCTAAGGAGTCATGGAGGAGAATTGTGTGGCAGACAATATGGCAACATGAGGATGAGGATTGCCTGATAATGTATTAAAAACCTAATCCGGACAATATCTTGTTTAACGTTATTGGGAATGCTTATTACCTCATATGGTGGTTAATCTCTGATCTGATGCCGGAAAAAATGTAGATGTGCGAAATCCTCGCCTCTATTGCCTGTGACACAAGCCTCCTCAAAAGTACTGACTACAGACTAAAGAAGAAGACTTTTGGCTTTAGAATGTGCGAGAGATGCGATCTAGGTATCCTCGAGGATGCTAGGCACGTTATACTATAGTGTCCCTTCTTTAGTGGCCAAAGAACTAATATGTTCAGTGAAATCGAGGATGTATGTCCAATCTGGAAGCTCAGTATCAGTAATAAAGGGTATGATATATTGCATATTTTCTTGGGAAAACAGCCCAACAATATCACCTTTGAAGAAATGCTTGATGTGTGGTTAATTGCCGGAAAGCATATAAGTAGTATATACAAAAGTGTGACCACTGGTAGAATGTGATGTATTATGTCCAGTGAATACATTCTGTATCCACACATCAAGTAAATTACGGCAATGAAATAATACAATGATGAGGCTATTTATTTTTTGTAATTTAATTAACCCTTATTAATACTAATGATAAGATTCCTTCTTTGTATTCTACGTCTAGATCGAAAAAATGTTATTAATGCTTATAAAGTGTATAATAGTAGGAGTGAGTGAACTGTAAGTCTCTTTTGAGTCACTGAGTGGAATGCTATATGCGCTGTATCCTTTGTCCTAAGAATGATCTCTCAGGTCATAGTGTGATGTTAAATACTATCTGTAAACAGCAGCATACATATGGACAAACTAATCCTTCTCCTTCCCTCTTTAAAAGGAGATTGCTCTATTGATTTGTACTACGTAACATTTTATGTGTTTCTAAAGTTATAATTTATGTAGACACACTCTGTATTTATATGTCTGTTAATATTGTCCTTTATCACAAAAGCTATGTATACGTGTGATTTTGCGCAGTACGCGCAATCAATAAACATACAATACAATACGCACGTACATATAAACATACATACAATTACATACGTGTGTGTGTGTGTGTCTGCCTGTGTGTTTTGGTGCGTATGTGTGACTCTCACCTGTTTGAATGTCTCCCATTCCAGTCCATACAGTCACTATGCCGTTCGCGGCGACAAGGTTCGCTATGAGAGTGTTCTCTTCTTGGTCATCAATGTCAACCAAGTGAGCTCGACCATTATCAAGGCCCTTGCATGAACTGCTAGCAACGGCCTGTGGCACACTTGTCAGAAATATCTTGTAGCAATGTCCATTATGTCCAATCCAGTCAGTTTGGCAGGCTGAAATGTAAAGCTAAACAATAGGGGACAAAGTAGCTCAGTTGGTTAGGTGTCGGACACCTAGTAATCAGAGGGTCGCTGGTTCGATTCCCGGCCGGGGCACTTTGGTCTGTCCTTGGACAAGACAGTTTGTTCTATATTGCTTCAGCCTACCCAGCTACACCTTTACCTTTATCTTACATTCCCAGTTGCATACTAGAGGAAAACTGTTATATTCATGCTATTCTTCATTTTGGTTTTCTACCATGGTAATATGTTGTGAAAAGATGAAACGGCTTATAGTCGGTGTATACTGTGCTATAATGCGTTGGGTATGAAGTTGTTTGTTCACCGTTATTATTCTAAAAAAATCTTTCCCTTGGAATAAATGCAAATTAAATGAATGATTTAATAAAACGATTCTCTGAAAAGAAATTTTCTTCCATCATTTTTACATTGAGTTATCAGCAAAAAAAATAAGTAGCTTGCTTAATTGAAATCATTTTCTGCACTACCTCGGTAGGTTTTACTTGTTGTTTGGCTATCCCAATGATTTGGCAACTAGGAACTAGAGGATGCAAACACAGGTTTATGTAGGATACATAAGTTATTCTGGCTAAAATTGTGACTAGCTAGTTTTAAGTGAAGGAGGCAACTGGAGTACCCGGTAAAACACCGACTAACCCCAAGTCACTGGCAAATGTCCTATGTGCCCCAGCCAGGATTCAAAATTGGGCAGGTGTAAGAGACAGTGAGCAGTCAGTGGCAATGTCTAGGCCACTAGGCCATGCCCAGACTTATATATTGTGGGGGCTTGTACTTGAAGTTATCAATGTGAACTCGAACGTTTTGCACCAAAAAAAGTGAGAAAAGCGGTTGGCAAACTCGAGTCAGACAGATTATAGCCGATTGTATATGGTAAAGAAACCATAGAACCAGGTTGAGAAGATACGCTATAAACCCCAAAACACAGGCAACCTTGTCACCTGCCTGTATTTACATGTGGCCTGTCACTATGTGGGCTTATAACGAATTAATCATTTGGCATTAGAAGATGCATCTTTATTTTTATCTCGATGGAATAACCAAAGGGTAATGTGGGAATCCAGTCAATAGATGGACATCACTACACAACACATTTCTGCAGCACGTAGGTCAACGCACTTTGTTTATAAGTAACATTTATTAGTTTATTGATAATAGTACAAACCTTTATGACATGCTCTTCCAGTGAACTGTTGTGGGCACTGGCATTTCCCGTTATGGAGCGCACCATTCTTGCAGGTGTCGAACTGAAATACATATTTGAGGCAATGAACAACCTTGGGTTGTATACTATCACAATATGAAAAAAATACACGAATTCTCCATTTAGTAACAAACGTGTCACCATTTCAAGCTATGACTTTTTTATTTGGAAGTGGCGAGTGTTATTCCAATTAATCGTTTATATATATATATATATATATATATATATATATATATATATATATATATATATATATATATATATATATATATATATATATATATATATATATATATATATATATAAGAGAGAGAGAGATGTCTGTGTGTCTATTCTTTTCTACAACAGTTCTGGGTGACGAGAAATACTCTGATACTCACCAGTTCGTATATAGTCCCTGTCCCACCCGGTAAGTCGCCAGCACCATGAGGCAATTCGTTGACGTATCTTCCAGACAGACGGCAATGCCGTACTCCAGCTCCTTCAGTGTATTCAAACGAAACACAGTTCTTGTCGCGGTCACAAAGAGACGCACACTCGATCACAGTGTAAGCGAAAGTCTCTGAAAAGACTCCAGAACCTTGCACAAAACTCAAACCCTTCTTAGCCACAAACACGTAGCAATCAACTGACTGGAGAAATGAAAGTACAAACAAAAATACTGTTCCGACGCTGACGTGAACAAGTTGTATCGTGCTTGGCATTTTCGACTTGATGGTGTTCTACTTGTATGTGTTTTGCTTGCACTGAATGAAATAAAACCAAATGCTTTGTTATTATACTCTCTGTCCTATTGGATGGTTATCAGCAAATTAATATCGTATAAGTTTGGGGACATCATTTTACGGTTACAACATAAATATTTTAGTATATCATTGTTACCTTACAACTATCGCCGTGGTGATATAGATAATCGTGGCGATTTTTTATAGCTCATTCTCTCATGCACCTACTCTCCACAAACACACAAAACGCATATATCCAATGCTTTGTTTCTTTCATATATATATATATATATATATATATATATATATATATATATATATATATATATATATATATATATATATATATATATATATACATATATATATATATATATATATATATATATATATATATATATATATATATATATATATATATATATATATATATATATATATACTAGTAAATATATAATTATATATATAAATATATATATATATATATATATATATATATATATATATATATATATATATATATATATATATATATATACTAGTATATATGTGTGTGTGTGTGTGTGTGTGTGTGTGTGTGTAAGTGTGTGTGTGAGTGCGTGTGCTTGTACATATGCTAATGACATAAATAGTGTAAAAGCAGCGTATTTTAAAAAATAAATTCATGTTTCTGAATCGTTACGTATATAGTACAAAAATATCAATAATAGGGAAGGTATCGCTATCAGATTCGTAGTACCGCACTGATAATTCTGGTCGTCTTGGAGAGTACATCATGTTAATGTCTATGCCAATTTTCTGCGTAAGTAATATCTTGACTTTAAAAGAAACGAGTGTGGTTTAGATATTCGAAGAAGCGTTTAATCTTAGAAAAACACATTTCATTCTACGCTGTAAGCACCTACGCCAGGCTAATCTCTGCACTGTAAGCAAGGTCTGCGAGACAAGAAGCTGTTGGTGTGTTGACATTGGCTATCTGCTGCCAATTTTTCTTGTCTAGTCCCGTACGAAGTTTCATGCATGAAAAAATCGAGGCATGAAAATTTAAAGATAATCTTGTACAGAATTCTCATCCATCAAAACTTTTGGGGCAAAATTTTCAATTTCATACATGGATATATCATTTCCATGAGTGAAAATAACATTTTCATGCATGAAAATATCATATCATGCATGAAAATGTCATTGCCATGCATGGAAATGAAATTTACAAGCCACGATTTTTTCATACATGAAACCTTTCGTACGGTGTGCTTTGTGGCGAGGCTGATACTCTAATGGTCTATTGGTCAGATAATTAATAATGCAGGTCCCCGCTTAGGAGCGACCTCTGATCGGGTACCCCCAGTCCCCGGCGTACAGCTTAATGCTTAACTACCTGCTATTTGTCATAGGGATGAAGTAGCGAATCGCCATCTTAAGCCTCTGCAAATCGCAGCTATTTATTACCGCTGCCTCAGCTAGGCTGGCTTGAGAATCACAGAGACAGCTCTTTGATGCTTTATTAATGCTAGGTTAAAGAGTAAGACGCAGCACACAGCCCAGATAATCGCGTCCTTCTCCCGAGAGGGATGTGGGGGATGATGCTTCGGCATGTTAGTGTACAATTAGAAATATATGAATGAATGAATGAATGAATGGGTGTCTAAAGGCACATCGACACACAGGTCATTTAGTGCCATAAAGTTTTACAAAAAGTGGTCCTTTGCCATTGTTGAAGAACAATGACAAAGCATACTTATTCTAAGTGAAACAAGAAAAAGGGAAAGTAAGAGCAGAGCCTTCAGATCCAAAGAGGACCAAGGGATATTTCTGATGCATGGTATCCATAGACAGATCCACACATCCCCGTTCTTTTATAAGGCGAGCAGGGTGCCCACCAGCTTAGGGTTCCACGGGAGGTGCTAACTCCTATTGGACACCATAAGGTGTGACCCTTGCGGGGTGAAATATATGAAGCCGAAAAACATCTTCAGTCAAAAATGTTAGAGTAACGGTAAGAAAGTGAGTCCTCTTGTACTTGACGACCTCAATTCTGGTACCTACCAGAATTGTCCGACTCTGGTACGTGCCAGAATTGTTCAGTCCATGTAGCAATTATGGTACTACCAGAATTGTCCGACTCTGGTACGTGCCAGAATTGTTCAGTCCATGTAGCAATTATGGTACTACCAGAATTGTCCGATTCTGGTACGTGCCAGAATTGTTCAGTCCATGTAGCAATTCTCGTACTACCAGAATTGTCCAGAATCCGATTCTGGTACGTACCAGAATTGTTCAGTCCATGTAGCAATTCTCGTACTACCAGAATTGTCCGGAGTAACAATTCTGATATGCTAATATGTTCCAGATTTTTTCCTACAATTCTGGTACCAGTGATAGAAAATAAGTAAAAGCTTACAACACCGATTTAAGCATGTATTTTCTACACGCCTATTTTTCTATATATTTTGCTGAATTCTACAACACTTCCCAAACTTGTGTTACGCATTCCTTTTGCGAAATAGCGACGATAAAATCTCTCACACTTAACACCTTAGATGAAGAAAAGAATGGATATGTACAGGGCGTCCCCCCGAAAATGCGATCCTCCCCTTTTCCCATTATTTCTTCAAACAAGCTTACATCAAAAATGACTTCATGGTTAAAGTGAATGATAAACTGTGAGAGATAAACTGTTATAGTTTCAACCAAATTCGATCACCCATGTCAAAGTTGTGAGGCAAAGTTTGACACCTATATCATTTCACTCCAACGCAATGTAAAACCTATGGTGAAGACTGGTTTTGAGTGTCCAGCCAGAGCTGCATGCTAAAAATAGCAGCCTCACTTGCTTGCTCGCTATGCTGGCCTGCATTGGAAATTTACCCTATGTTGGAGTGAAATGATCTTTTTTGATGTTACTTGAGCTATTTTGAAGAAAAAATAGTTTAAGTAGAGGATTGCATTTTTTGGGACGCCCTGTAGCGAGAGACCAATTACTATATGAGCTATTGTGAAGTGCTGGCCTCATGCCTTTTCAAGTTCAAAAATTACGTATGAAGACCCACAGAAAATGGCTGTATGTGGTCTCATTTAAAAGAGGAGGTCTTTGAGATTTGTTTTGGCTAATTTTTGTGGGGTTTTTCCACTTATTTGTGGCATTATCACCATGTTTTTGGTTGGTGAATAAAATACTTTCTTTCTCTCTTACTGTACATGAAGAAAATAATTATTTTTTATGAGCTATAGTGAAGGGCTGGACTCATGCCAGAGGTCACTGATCTGGCATCAGGTCTTCAAAAAGAGCCCTCCCTCCGCGTAAATACGTAAAGCGGTTGCGGCCCCACTGTGTACCTGAGTGCCCCCCCCCCCCCCCCCCCCCCACCTCCCACCGGAAAGAATGCACGACTTTCGACTCAAAGGTTTCACTCACAGTCACGAAGTTCGTGAAATGTTTGACTTCTATACAATAGAGAGTATACAGCATTTGTTTATGCAATGCCCAGTTGTCCAAAACGAAAGAAATTTAATGTATAGGCAACCGTGTGAAAACCTCCCAGCTATCCATTGTTTTATTTTTTTTTCTTAATCAGATGGTGGCCAATGTGTGGACGACTCATTGAGAATTAACGTTGAAGTATAATCCTCATATCCTAAGATGCAGCCAAAAATGGGAAAAAAGTCTCTATGGATAGACTAGGAAGTACGTAGAATACATAGTTTTGGTCGTGTGAACTAAGGCAGAGACATACATAACTCAAATTACTGGGTAGGTACTGTATCTCTCTTGCTAAGGCGATAACCACAAACTAGCCAACGATGGGTTTAACCCATTCAATGCAGAGGCTACATTCATTAAAGGCACAAGAACACAGACATTTTAGAATTTGTTCAAACCGTGCCATGTCTGTGTTCATCCACCCCACCGGAGTCTTCTTCGAGAAGTTAGGTGGTATCAAGGACGAAGAAGAAGAAGAAGCTCTTGCTGAGTACCCATTTGACAGGGTTTCGGTCATTTTTTCGGGGTTTTTTCCGCTTCCTTTTCTATGACCAAATTAGCCACCAGTAGCACAAGGGTTAATTAAATGAACTACTAGTGTTGAGCTGATATCGATTGTACATCCCTACTCACTAATGTATCTGTTCTCATCCATGCGACCTATTTATCCCATAAGCACTCATCAACACCAATTAAATACCAAGACCAATTAAAGAATATCTTTCCAATTAAGATATCATTTGGAAGAAATTTGAGGAGAGAAATATTATTCACAATACAGAAAACAAATATGTTGGATGTATGTTTCATTCTCAAAGTAGAAATGTATCAGAGCGTATAAATGAAACCTTGGGGACTCTTTATGTTGACATATTAATCAAATATTTAATATCACAAATGTCAATTACAACACAGTTCAATTCACACACTCTCCTGGGGGCATTTTATGCTCATGTCATTATAGAAAACATTCTGGTACCCATCTAATATCAATTATTTAGAAACCAACTCAAAAAATGCTTCTAAATGATAAAATGGGTGGTTATTGTTTTTAAAGAGCTATCTGTTAGTTCTGGCTCACCCTCCAAGTAATGAAAATGAATATCTATGTACGAAGTAGCTCAGTTGGTTAGGTGTCGGACTAGTAATCAGTAGGTTGCTGGTTCAATTCCCGGCCGGGGCACAGTTCATTCCATATTGCCTCAGTCTACCCAGCTGCAAAATGGGTAGCAGTAATAAGGCAGTGCTTAGAGCTTGTGCACTATATGCTGCCAACTGCTCTGGAATATCCCTCAGGGGATTGAAATGGTTTCCATGTGTACAGGCCTGCTAGGGGAGGAAGGTTGTATGAGCAATTCAGTGGATACTAGACTATAAACCGAATACCTTTACCTTTACGACCAAGCAATCTAATTCTAATTCAAGATAAATATCACAATATCAAAATCTATTGGGGACCATACAACGTGGTTAACACCACCACAGTGAATATTTCACATTGTAGCTGCCTATCAGTGTCCTAACACATCCAATGCTGAGGCTACTTTCATCCAAATCACACAGATGCAAAGATCTTTGAAAACCATCTAAACCCTGTCATGTTGGTATTCATTGAAAAGCTCTTACTGAGTGCTTTCAGATGGGTACCCATATGCCAGGATCTCAGTCATTTTCCAGCTTTTCATGTCATTTTGTTTGGGCAAAATTAGCTTCCAGCAGCATAAGGGTAAAGAGGGGTGGGTGACACGTTTCATACACGTCAACTCCAACTTCACGGAAATAATGGCATTTTCATTTACTTTGAAAATTAAGCATCAAATATTTATTAGGTTCATTCTTGTTCCTCTGAAGATGAAAGGAGAGTGAAAGCTAGTGATATCTATAGTCCATTACTAAATGCGAAATCTAAGTGAACAAAATGCAATTTGTATCGACAAATATCAATAGAGGAATCTCTAAAATGATATATTAAGATAGGCAACACATTTTATCACAATGAAAGCAACTTAACATAGGGTGCACAAAACTCAACAAAGATAGATGTTTATACCTATAAATTTTATTTACACAATATAATTTGGCTTATAACATAATCTATTGCAGTACAGAAAGATACATGTGACAACTGCAATCAATGTGTTTTCATGATTGATCAGTGATAGAACTCTCTAAATTCTTCAGCATAGTTATTGTTTTGACCCTTCCAATGCTGAGGCTACCTTCTTCCAAAGGACCAGGAAGAAAAGATTTTTGAAAACCTTCTAAACCCTGTCATGTTGGTACTCACTGGATAGCTCTCACTGAATACTCTCAGATGAGTACCCATGTGCAAGGGGTTTAGTCAATTTTCAGGATTTTTACATCATTTTGTGTTACCCAAATTAACTTAATAAATGTTATATAAACAAATAAAAATAAATTAAATGATTCTCATGGACACATAGATTTGGAAAGTTTCAAATTTTAGGTTTATTTAGCAATGGTTGGACCAAAACATTTCTCCAATTCCTACTCTCCTGGTAGATTAGGAAGTGTGCTATTTCCTAGCCAAATGGAGCCTTTTAACCTTTGCAATGCTGAGGCTACTTTCGTCAGAAGCATAGGAATGCAAAGGTTTTTGAAAACCATCTAAACCCTGTCACGTTAGTAATCATTGCATAGCACTCCCCAAGCACTCTCAGATGAGAACCCATGTAAAAGGGTTTCAGTCATTTCTTGCATCATTCTTTATTGGCCAAATTAGCCAACAGCAGCATAAGGGTTAATCAACCCTAAGAATCAGACTAATACTACTTTTGGACACTAATAGATGAATTCCATGTTTCTGAATATTGGACCTGTGGGAAGCACAAAAAGGAGGCAGTTTTGAGCCGCTGCAAACAGACTAAAGAAGGAATGACCTTTTGCCTACAGCATGAGTATGCGAGTCATTGAGCATTCATGTCAGTTAGCCACATGTTCAATTACATGTATACAACAAGTACATCTAATAGAACTATCTCCTACAATAAGAATTGAGTCAGTTTTGGGCCGTAATCAGTCATGATTTCCAGCATTAATCATATACTTAAAGGATGGTCACAATCAATCACAGAACCATACAACTAAAAAGCAGCCTCTTCCTTGAAATGCTAATTTCTATGCACTGAAACTCACATGTAAATCATGGGACCTCATTGAAGTGTTCAAACTACAAACTCACGCTCCTGATGTGATGTTCTCTTCAACTTATCTACACATTTTCCTATACACAAGCCAAACTGTCAGTATCTTCACATATCAAGTACATTTATATTCACAATTATCATCAAGTGTTCACTGTATCCGGTTTAAAGAGATACTTTGTATTGAGGGATTTGGCTGGAGATATTCTGGTGCTATATGGAGTTCTCTCCCGGCGTTTCCGAGCGCGAGAGGTGGCCGATTGTCGGCAGTGCCAAATATGTTTTTGAGGGCGTCGCGGGCAGCCATCTCTTCAGCAATGGACACTGTCTCTCCCGGAGCTGAAAAACACAAGAAATACATCATCAGGTAATGAATAGGACAGAAAGGTGAGCTCAAGTTTGGTGGGTATAGAGATGATGATGATGAAGAGATGATAATGGTGACAATGATGATGATGATGAGGAGGTTGATGAGAACGATGACGTCCATGATGATGCTGATGATGATGACGAACATTCCCCGAAAAAATCCAAATTATTATTATCATTATTCCAATTATTACTATTATATTAATCATTAAATTCCAATCATTACTATTATTAAAATTCCAATTCCAATTATTATCCTTATCATTAAATTCCAATTATTATTATTATTATTATCATTATTATCACTATTATCATTATCATCATCATTATTATTATTATTATTATTATTATTATTATTTTTATTATTATTATTATTATTATTATTATCATTATTATTATCATCATCATTATTAATATCATTATTATTATTATTATCATTATTATTATCATTATTATTATTATAATTATCATTATTATTGTTATTATTATCATAATTATTCAATGATGATGATGATGATATGATGATGATGGTCAAGATGATGGTGGAGATGGGGATGATGATGACAATGCTGATGTTTGATGGTAATAATGGTGATGATAATTATGATGATTTAAATGTAAGGATGATGACGATGATCATCATAATCAGGATGGTGATGATGACAATTGTTGTGATGTAGAGATGATTATGATGATGACGAGGATGATGATGATGATGGTGATGATGACGATGATGGTAAAAATGGTTGTAACCCTTCCAATGCTGAGGCTACTTTCGTCCAAAGCACAAGGATGCAAAGATTTTTGAAAACCTTCTGAACCCTGTCATATTGCTGTTCATTGGATAGCTCGCGCTGAGTACTTCAATATGAGTACCTACATGCCAGGGTTTCAATCATTTTTCAGGTTTTTTGCATCATTTTGTATTGGCCAAATTAGCAACCAGCAGCATAAGGGGTAAGATTATGATGATTAGGACGATGATGATGTCAGTGATGATGATGATGATGGTGGTGGTAAGATGAAGACTAAGGTTTACTGGAACATATCCATATACACATAACTCCATTAAAGCAAAGGGAGCCAATTCTAGTACAGCAAGGAACACACTATTACATACATAACAATATGATATCTTTGCAAGTCATATCCACTTACAAATTCATCATTACACAATTGTGGTCTTTGCCAATTTTGGGTACAGACTCTGACTCTTATGGACCCAGACCCCACAGGTAATAGTTAGTCTGTCTGCTTTCTATGCCAATTTTGAGTATCAACATCAAACCTTTCTTTTGATAGTTGAACCTACCGACTAGATGTCAACAGTGAAATCAGAGTTTGGATTATGCCATACCCGTGACCTTTGACCTGTCTGCTGTATGACACACCTGAGAGAGAGTGCACCTGAACACCTGCCCCAGGGGCATGGAGTGTGTACATCAACCCACAGAAGCACTAACGCAGTCTGAAACATACCGTATTACCCCGCATACAACACGCACTTTTATACACCACAACACCTATGTCAAGGAGGGGGTGCGTGTTATCAACGGGTACATAAACAAAACTTTTTTACATCGATGCTATGGGTGCGGGGCGTGCATGGTAGCGAACATCTATCTTTAGTGGGTTCCTATTGTCTATTGTCCTGTCACCATGACGATGTTATGATGATTGCTATTCTGATACCCTATATCTTAAATGCCTATTTGTACCAGCTCATGTTTGAAAATAGACTACTCGTACTGGTAATTGGTATCACCTGTACAGTGACTCTGAGCACTATAAACACTGTAAGCCTCTAATTCAAGAGGCAACGTGGGTTACGGTACAAGGGTCAAGTACTTGACCGGACACTCCACACTCCCCATCTCCGCCTGCGTGTTATTAACGGGGAATTGTATTCTACATTTGGGAAAGGGACTTGGGGAGTGGGTGCGTATTATCTATGGGGTGCGTGTTGTATGCGGGGTAATACGGTACTTATCTTGATAATACATGTATTTTGAGAAATACTTGAATGATAGTACAGGCGAAGTTGGATATGACGGACCACTGTACGACAGACTTTTGTCTATGACCGACAATATGCTTGAACCCAGTCCCATGCATATCAAGTACGTGTCATATGTATATGACGGATTTTGCATATGACGGACCAATTTTCCTGGTCCCATTGAGTCCTTCATATCCAAGTTTGCCTGTAGTATCCTAAGTGATTTACATTCAGAAAAGTTTTGCACTTTTGAATCACATGCGATTAGATTAGAGCCTTTGTCTTCCTCCTCTGCCTGAAGCTAATACGGCCAGGTGCGCTGTAATTTATGTGTTACATAATAGCACAAAGGTCAGTGTTTTTCATGGCAGGTTTAATTGTCCTTGGTTTCTTATTAGAGCCTTTAAATTGCTCTACCTGTTCCTTACAGAGCCAGACATCATGTTTTGGTAAAGACTTTCAATTTTGTGAAACAATATCCAAAAAGGGTTACAATGTCTACCTTTTGTCAACCTTTAAGTCATTCATGCAAATCTTTCATAATAACACAGTAGAAAGTTTTCCATATCAGTTTTAATCATCAGTAGTTTCTGGTAAGAGTCTACATATTGTCCCCATCCCCAGAAGTACATTATAACATAAAGTGTCTTAGAAGTTTTAGTATCAAGTAGTTTTTGCTTACCGGTAGGAGTTTAGGAATTCTGCCTGTTTCTATAAGAGCATAGTAACACAATAGTAAAACGTTTTTTCTTGGCAGATTTAACTGCCAGTACTTTCTCATTAGAGTAATCAGTATGGATTTATCAGCCTGTTGCTATTAAAACCAGATGTGCTGTGATACATGTCTTACATTCCCCTTATATGCTGCTGGTGGCTAATTTGGCCAATACAAAATGATGAAAAAAAACTAAAACATGACTGAAACCCTGGCACATGAGTACTCATCTGAGAGTACTCAGAGAGAGATATCCAATGAATACCAACATGACAGGTTTTAGATGGTTTTCAAAAATCTTTGCGTCCTTGTGGTTTGGACGAAAGTAGCCTCAGCATTAGAAGGGTTAGTAACTCAATAGTAAATGTTTTATGAAGCAGGTTTAATTTCCAGTAGTTTCTGATTAGAGTCTATGTATTTCTCTGCTGTCTGTCGCTAATGAAACCAGATGTGCTGAGATACATGTCTTACGTAATAACACAATAGAGATCATGATATAACGTAACATGGCTCATTAAACAACTCAGACTCAGGAGGAAGTGACTACCGGATGCAGACAATTGTTGATCCTCCAATGTTTATCCTCTAATAATATTGCATTCGTTTGCTGATTGGCATTTGTCCAATCTTTCCTATTTCTATAGGGAGATATAAAGGATTGTATGGGAGATGTACTTGTATACCTCATTACACTAGTGTATGTAGACAGAAGATTTGCAGCATTACCTCATGCAAAATTTATTACATAATCAATTTTTACCTAATAATATATTTCATCACTCTTTTGGTTGTTACAGCCTGCTTTATGTTATTGAGAGATTGCAAGCCAGTCTATGTTATCCCTACACTAACTCTACTGTGCCAAAATAGACTGTTTCGTAAGCCCAACAATGAGATTTTTTTCCAAACACAAAAACAAAGACAAATATTTATCAGAATATTGCTAGCCCCTGCTGAAAGTCAGACTTTGTTTTCTAGTAAAAAGTTGGAAACAAAATTCCACCCTTGTGAAACAAGACCGAAAGGTATTACTATTTCTCTTAACTATATGATACTTTAGGCGCAGTCTTAACCGTTATAACACCAGATACCACATGTATGACATTATCTGTTTTCTATGCCATCATTGGGTAAAGATGATGGATCTGACCCTTGTGGCAACTGAACCGACAGGTGCATCATGAATTCTGCTTTTGGCTGCCTGTTTTGAGCACCATTAAGACTTACACCCTTGTGGAACAAGACCCGTAAAGAGTAAGATATCTTCATGTCAGTTTTGGTGCAGCCTTTAAATTTTGTGAAACAAAACCCAAAGGGGGTTACAATGTCTACCTTTGTGTCTACCTTAAGCCATTGAAACTTTTGCGTTCTTCTAGACTGTGTCATCTGGATCTATGAAACTTTGGACAATAACTTTTGAATTGGATTGATTTTACTTATAATCTGAAGGCTAGGCTTCACTTGCAAAATTTCATCAAAATTGTCAGGCTGGATTTTGCCGCTGTGAGCATTAACAGTACAAGCCAGAATGGACCTACAACTTTTGTGACAATAACCTACAGATATTACATTGCCGGTTTTCTAGGCCAGTTTTGGGTAGAGACATAGAAACCCTTAGAAATCTGAATTAATTTATCAAAATAAGGCAAAATATCCTCATACAATTTCATGGGAATTATAAGGAGATGAAATCTGACCCTATAGCAACTAGACTTGAGATGAGGCTTGAGTACATGTGATACCTGTGACCTTTGACCTCTCTGACCTTTGACCTCCCTCCCAGACTGCACACCTGCAACAGGTGAACTCAATCGCCTGCCCTGGGGAGGGACAGGAAGAGCTTACATCTCGGTCACCTGGTTTATTTGCCAATAGATTCCAATTAGAACATATGTATATTGCTCTGCCAAGTTATGCCACAGACGCATGTGCTTTTATGAATATCTTAGATAACGCAACAATAGAGGCTACTGATGTTATGTCTACTGGATCAAGACAGAGAGGTAGAACACAGGGAACTGAAGGCAGATAAGCCCTTTGATCTAACATAACTGTTCCTGTAAGAGGATCCAACAATATATGGTAATTTCTATAATATTTTGTTGAACCCTTATTAATCTTCATCATTCATATCCTTTAGTTGGTATTGATCCCACAAGCAGCAAATATTTGTAAGGAAACATCTATTTGAAGGATGAATCTTAATTAAAGACCCCCCTGGCCCTCTTGCAATTTCATTTATCTTTATTCTTAAGAGGTTTTTGAAAGCATCTGCATATCTAGTTAGCATATGCAAAAGGAAGGCATGCTATGAGTATGAAAGGGTATGACTAACTTTTTGGGAAGCTCAACCATGGAAATTATGAATATCAAAAGAAATATTTCCAAAATATATAGATGACAATTAGAATGTATTGAAATCTATGACAGGTATAACCAGTAATAATATAATAGATCAAATGAATATATTTGATTAAACAAATACAATTGATGCAGAAAATGAAATATAGAAAACATATATATCAATATATATCAATATATATCAGTATATATCAATATATTTATATATATATATATATATATATATATAGAGAGAGAGAGAGAGAGAGATAGAGAGAGAGAGAGAGAGAGAGAGAGAGAGAGAGAGAGAGAGAGAGAGAGAGAGAGAGAGAGAGAGAGAGAGAGAGAGAGAGAGAGAGAGAGAGAGAGAGAGAGAGAGAGAGAGAGAGAGAGAGAGAGAGAGAGAGAGAGAGAGAGAGAGAGAGAGAGAGAGAGAGAGAGATAGGGAGGGAGGGAGGGAGGGAGGGAGGGAGGGAGAGAGAGAGAGAGAGAGATACAGTGTATATTACAAAATCGCTTAGAGAAGTATGACATTACCTTGACCAATGAGCTGTTTGTTGCTGTAGATACCAACAACATAGGCAGCCACAACAGTTCCTCTCCCTGCATGGTTCAGTAATCTGAAAATTAAAAAAACAATGATAATAACAACCTTTACTGATTTTCTTTTAAATGTTAAAATTCTTCAAGTGTAGATCATAGGAAAGATCATTAATCTTAAAACATTCTGATCCAATATCACTCTTTTTTAAATGATACAATATCTTAACTACTGTTTATGGGTTGAAAGACAAAGAAAAAAAAACTTATTAAAACAAGCAGTGAAACCTATGTATTTTAACAAATTTGATTCCAAATTTGAAAGAAAAATATACAAACTCTTTGACATACAAGTAGACCTCATATTCACCTGTTATTTCTGATTGATCTCAGGATAATCTGTCATTCAAAATGACATATCTAAGATATCTGTCAAAATTGATAGAGGTAATCTTGTTTTTGACATACACCTCACTTTCACCTGTGATTTCTGAATGATCACAGCATTATCCATTATTCAAAATGACATATCTATAATCTCTGCCAAAAATAGATAATAGTAGTCATGTTTTTATTCATTAAAAAAAATCCCAAGAAATTTGGATTTAGTCATATGCGTATATAGCCAAATTTGCTAATATATTCCACAAAAGGGATGAAGTGGTATGCAACTTTTCTGGACAGGTTAACTTTGAAGCATTTACCCTCTAAGTAGCCTAGATTTCTAGGCTGTCATATATTTTTTCTGTCATTTGTTTCTGTTACCAGGCACCAAATAGTCTAGGTGGCCATAGTGGCCAATTTAGTTTGCATTTGTCTCACCAGGATTCAGTTTGATTATGACCTGTAAACCTATAGATAGGAGGAGCATGTGGTGCCATCTATCTACCAAAAATGGTACCACACCACAGTGCTTGATCAACACAGAAGGGAATGTGAACTTTTCAGGGACTAGGAGCCTAGTCTACCCTCTAAGGGGAATCCTTGTACTAGTCTCTCGATAGGTGGTTGTGGGACAGGTTTGATTGAATGATGTAGTCAGCCATCTTTAGATTTGGCCCCAGATAGTTTGGGAACTACATCACAGTTACAATTTCTATTTTTCTCTGAAAGTTAAATGTCCTGACAACATTGTCAGGGAGAAAACTTTCATCTATAGCCTTAGCCAGGATTTAGAAACTGGGTGCCCGTAATCGGCAATTGTAAAATTGTGGGGCATCCAATTTTTCAAGGAGTACCATAATATATTCAAATTCAACCATGAAAATGTATTTACTCATTGGAATAAGGCATAATATCCCAATACAATATCCCTACAATTATGTAAAGGTGAAAACTTCCAATTATATGCTTGAAATTGACATTTTTTAGAGATTCCTCACAAAAAACTTTGGGGTGTCCGGAGGGGTGATTTTTGAGTGGTTGAGTGTCCAAACGATGCCCAGAGACCCTATCAGCTTAGATTTTACTTTCATATTATACGATAAGGTGCATATTGCTATACGTACCTTGGTTCCGGTTCGCACTGCCCTTGCTGCGTCAGAATATCTGAGAGAACTCCCATTGGGTTAGGAATCTCAAATAGATTATTGATGTCTTTATCCACAAGCATAACGGCGATAAAATCCTGAATAAACTGTTCAGCTTGTTTCGGCCCTTGGTCGTGAGCGAGCGCACCAATAACTCCTAATAAGGTAGTACTGAGGGTATGGGGCTCTGGGGGAAAATCCTAGAATGAAGAAAATATAATACATAGAAGTGAGAAAAAGCAACAGAGTCAAGTGAGTAGTTTTTACAAACGATCACATGCCTGCAAGCAAGGCATTTTACCACTAGATCACAAAGCTGTTTAC
Source organism: Maea johnstoni (assembly GCA_963942565.1). Taxonomy (NCBI): domain Eukaryota; kingdom Metazoa; phylum Annelida; class Polychaeta; order Spionida; family Magelonidae; genus Maea; species Maea johnstoni. Next base: position 18,343,661 of record OZ012691.1, read on the forward strand.
CGATTTGTTAAAACTGCAATTTTTCAGCAATATCAAGGTATTTTTCCTATAACCAAACATATTATAATGTACACCTAATTGTACAAAGCAATTTATCAGAAAAAGAATGAGAAATAGATTGTCTCGTGAGGTGTGTAGTTTCATGTTTTAAAACAAAAGAGGGCACAGTTGTTTTTGTCTTGAAGCAGATTGTCTGATTTACCTAAAATAGGCTATAAAAAGTATATGGTTATATGAACTAAAAGAATCCTCTCCTCCAGTCGAAGGAATATGATTAGCTATTTGAGGAGCAATGGGTACTTACTTGACAGAGAATAAGATCTTGAAGTCCTAAATTGGATCCAACTTCACATAGGAGCTCCTCTGAGAGGAGATAATCACAGATAGCACTACAAAGAGAAGATACCAGTTAATGATTCACCAATAGCAGAAGCCTTGGGAGTCTGACAAATATAGGGCTAAAAATTACCAAAGATGTACATTAGCTGAGCAGGGCTAGTTACCTCAACTTTCACCTGGTTTCCCTTTTAGGACAGTTCTTTGAGCTGCTCATTTTTTAAGTATAGGCTAGGTAAAGAAATCTACCCATTTACCTTCTAATCCCCTCTAAGTGATCTCTATTGTTGGCCCAGAAAGATATCACCAATTGTGGCCAATGCTTAGGACGCAGAATTATTTCTGGACCTTGGCATGATGCTCTTAGCCATGATTTTGGGTGCCTAAAATTGGCAATTGCAAGACTTTTGGGCATCCTTTTTTCCAAAGGAGACCTTAATATACTCGGATTACAACCATGAAAATGTTTTTACTTATTGAAATAAGGCATAATATCCTTATACAATATCATGGGATTTATATTTGGATGAAAAAAGTTTAATTATAGGTTTGAGAATGACATTCTAAGAAATTAATCACAAAAAAATTGGGTGTCCTAAGGTGTGATTTTTGAGGGGTTGGGAGTCCATTGTAAACACTGCGCTCCAGGCCTAGATGTGTTGTAGTTTCTCTCACCTGATTCCCTCCTCAGGAAGGCGAGGGTAGTGTGCCCGTAGGTAAGCCTTGATGTAGCTGGTGGACAGCTTTCTGCCCTCCTCCACTAGAGAGGTGTTATCCTCCAGCTCTAGAGAGGCCACCGTCTCGTCCATGCCCAGCTCCTTACGCTTCAGCTCTTCATTCTCAATATACGACCTGAAGAATTGATCAACAGCAATAGTACTGTATTGTTAGGACTGTATGATAAACACTGATAAGTTGTCATTCTAAAAGAGAGCGAAGGTGTAGTATTGTATGCTTCAGGACTGTGTTATAAATATGAAATTGACAAGCTGTGATTCAAAGAGGGAGAAAATAAGGTTAAAATATACAGTACAGTGGTAAAAAAAAGAACAATAATGAATTTTAACAAACTGTTAGGTACATGATTGAGCAAGACACAAGAGGACCCTATTACTGTAAAGGCATCACATTGATACTAGGGGGGGGGGTACATGGGTATTCAGATTATGGGAGAGGGAGGAAACACAAATCAATAAAGAAATATCAGGAATTTAACTTACCTTTGTAATTTCTAGAGAACAATGGGTTACCATCATAATTTCTAGAGAACAATGGGTTACCATTATAATTCCTAGAGAACAATGGGCTACCATCATAATTTTCAGAACAAAGGGTAACTATTGTAATTTCTACAGAACAATGGGTTACCATCAGAATTTCTAGAGAACAATGGGTTACCATTGTAATTTCTAGAGAACAATGGGTTATCATTGTAATTTAAGTGACAATGCAAGCAATGCGAAACATGGCATTTTTTGCCCCTTATCTCAGAGATGTTAAAGTTAAAAGAATTCCCTTTTGAGATCACTCAGACTTTAGTCTAATTGAACTCTGAAGTAAAATCTATTGTGCAGAAAGAAGATGTAGGTGTATGTCGTGTAGCTTAAGTGCTGGAGCAGGTTCGGGGCCTGGAGCGACTGACCCATGGTCTCACAGGTCAGCTACGACAATCTATCTCTCATACTTAACGATCACGATGTCAAGCTGGCCCTCCCCCTGGTGGCTGCCGCACACACCAGAGGGCGCTCTCTCGAGGTCTCCCTCAGGAGGACACTATCCGTCTAAAGACGCCTCTGTCACCTGGCCACTGTGCGGGACTGGGAGAGTGATGGGTTAGTGTGCTGCTCTGACACTAGAGGGACGCACTGCTCAGGTGGTCCTGCACTGACCCGTTAACTCACACGAGACAGGGCACCGGTCAAGCATGATAAGAGGTCTTAACCCATACACACTCAGAGTGGACAGTAGATCAGAATAGCCTGATAATACCTAAAATACATAAGATCTACCAAATATATGAGAAATTGTTTCTAAAGAGAGAAAACTCTTTGTCAAGAAAGAAAACTGATTTAAACCTTTTCTTCTGTATTCACCAACTGTCCATGGAGGGGAAAATATTCACATTTCTGTCAGACAATCAGGAGGTTCTTGCCAAAAATTGGTGTATACATTGTTATGCTGCCTGGGGGCTCTGACTCAGTGTGGATGCCCAGTCTCACTGCTGAGGTTTTCTAGAATAATTGATAAATGAATTGCTTAGTCCATTCATGTCTGGAGATCTACTTGACCAGTGTCATCTGATGGACAATTCTCTTCGCATTGTTTTTGAAATTTTGTTTTTGTTAGAGAGATATCACAAAAATTGTCAGCCAGTTTTGTCTGCTAGAGGCGTGAATGGGTTAACTAATCAGTTAACCTGTACCTGGTAAGTACCAGTCCAGTCACATACTGCAGCCCACTTAAGGTGCTTCAGTGGGAGCTTAAAGAGTGTAATCCGACATCCATAGAATGTAGCGTATATGTCCGTTATTATGCATTATATCAGAGGGTCCATATAATACATAGGTGCAGGGCACGTAGACACCCAACATGCCTGAAAACCATAACATTAAACTTCTGGATAGTGCAAAACAAAAGAAAATATTGATCAAAATAAAGGGAAAATGAGAGCATCCAAACCTTTTTATTTGACGAGCTAACTATGCATCACTCAGATTTTTGAAGGTAATTTCGGGTTTTTGTGTAACCATACCTTGAGGCATACCACAAAATAAACTAATATCATGCTGCCATCTCTATACAATTCATGCCTGAAGTGACCAAGCGTAGTATAATCACTGATTCGGTCGCCATTTGCATTTTCTGCACTGTCGTACGACACCCTACATCACTCCATACTCAAATTAACGAATGCCTCACTATTCACTATTGTGGTATGCCTGTGCACAGTGATGTAACATACATCATACGTCAATAAAACTGGAATTTCGAGTTGTTGTTTATCTTAAATTTCCAAAACAGCACACTTGTGTATTAGGTTGGTGCTGCCATCTAGTGTTTCCACTGTCAGTCACTTGCGTCCGTTTTATGCAACAGTAAACCAAATGTTGTTTGACTCTTACACTCCAGGTTATTTGACATTGCGAGTGACCTACTAGTATTTGCTTAGGATGCGCACACAACGGACAATTTCTCCTGAATTGCTCTTCTCGTATTTGATTTTTAACCACTCCAAATTATTTGATGCAGTAGATTTCAATGTTTAAAAAATTAGAATGATGTTATATGTGACCAAAATAAACTTAGGTTCGGCCGTACAATAATAGGGCTTGGAAAAGAAATATTATTTCATTTATTTACGGTTCTTATACAGTTGTAATTAGTTTCGACCAACAGTTCTCTTTTGATTATTTTTACAATTGCTCTGATCACAAGGTTATAAACAGGTCAATGTTCAGGCTCACTGGCATGAATGTTTTGAAAAAACGCGCCCTGGCTTATAAGTGGAATGTCTGCAGTCGAGACGGCTGGACTTCGTCTGCGGCCGATTGAAAAGAGATCGTGGCCCCCCGTGTACTGAAGCACCTTAATATTCATGTTCCAACTTGCGGCAAGTCGAGCTGGTTTAAAATCTTAACAAAACTTATACAGTTGAGCACCAACTGCTGCAATGAATATGAACCACGCAACTAGACATCTACTGATAGTGAAATGCAAGAAAATTCCTTAAACACCCTCACACAAACATGCTGTTCATTGACAGAAATCTGAACAGGAAAGTAAAGCTATCAGTCCAATAGTAAGAATTTCATCAATGAGCAACCATCACCCATTCCCTTCACTCTGCATAATTCAGATACCATTAAATCTAAAGGTTTACTAAGTGTGCTGAAGAATTACTATAAACCGTGTTAATTTAGTGCGAATAAAGTAATAAGCTAAGCAGGTGCCTGCCTTTGATGCACAGTTAAATTTTTGCATACAGGTGTTGAATGAAAGCTATCATTTCAGTGTTATGTATGATACTGGCTCAGGGATCGGAAGTCCAAATGTGCAAAGTATGCATTAGTTAAACTGCTGCAATATGAACACAGTATTAATTATGTAGAAGGAAAGACTAGCACACTTATCTATTAGTATAAAGGATTATAACAAAAGCTGGCTATGTTGAGTTTGAACAGTACATGCTGTGGAGGTTAGAAGTAAGGGTACACTGACCTGTGGGTGAACGCTCTGCGTAATGTGTCCTCATTGAACTCCTCACCAAGGCGCTTCCCAAAGGCAAACAATTCAGCACTGTAATTCCTACAGAAAATAATCACAATGGAAAAATCATTGTGATGGCAAAAATAAGCAACACAGGGCGTGAAATTAAGTTTTTTCCAGGGAGACCAATTGCATCTTCAAAAGCTACCTAAAGGTGTTGCATATAGAAACCAGTACATCTTTGGGCTCTCTGCAGAAATTTGAAGGAGCTGGCACAGTAGAATTCAAGGGAGCCCTCGGCTCCTGGCATTCCCTAATTTCGAGCCCTGCAACATGTGAAAGCATGGTCTTAGCCAGCAGGGCGTCTGGGTGCCTTCTTGGACACCCAAACCCTTAAAATGAACCCCTCAGCACACCCAAATATTTTTGTGTGGAATTTATAAAAATCCCAATCTCAAGCTTATAATTGATTTTTTTTTATCTCCTTATAATTCCCATGACATTGTTTAATGATATCATGCCTTATTTTGATGAATTTGTACATGTTTATGGTTGGAATATGAGTAAATTGTTATCCCCCTTAAAAATTTGGACGCCCAAAAATTTTACAACTGCCAATTTTAGGCACCCAGTTTCGAAATCCTGGCTGAGACACTGTGTGAAAGTCTAATCAGAAAAACATTGTAAATCTTTTGATACATATAAATGACCAGAGAATTGTGTAAAACCAATGAAAGGATATTCTTTAGTGAAATTATTTCAACTGAGGCAAGGGAAGGAAAGAAGGATAATTTCAAGTAGAAATGGCAGTCACGTTCAGTTTTGCAGCACATGACACATATCAATTTCATTTTGGATTATCAATTTTGATTGGATTTTGAAGTTTAAGTCACTTTACTTTTACATTTAATGCATCAAAGCATTAATAATGGGTACAAAGAAGATTTTAATAAGGAGTCATTCCACATTTGGTACAAAAAATAAAAGTATAAGATAGAAAACATATAAAATATATAATAAAAGATATATTATATATATGAAAACAAAACATAAAATGATTCTAAAACTAAGCACAACTAATTGCATTTTTTGTTAATAAAACATCTTCCAAAAAGGGAGAATTGTATCAAATGAGTAGGTGAGAATAATGAAGAATGAATGGGACTTACCAGTTGAGTTTTTCTGATCGGTGTTTTAACGGGTCTGGTCCCGCCTCAACTCTTCTCTTATAAACCTCATAAAGATAGGGCCTCATCCATTTAGCTATACTTCTCCTACCTGTAGAAATAAAATACCGGTCAAAACTGCAACATACAGCCTCTGAAACATGGCTACCCTTACAAATCACAAGGGGCAAACTAAAGAAACAGATCCTCTATGGTGTTGATGTTGAAAATGGGAGTTCAACATTGATAATCATACTGTGTGACGGGCCACAGGAGCCAGATCAGATAACGATCATGAACACGTATCTACTTGCAAGGAAAAAGCATGGTATTTTAACTATTTTTAAGTATTGTCCTAAAGAGATGCATCTTAACCCTTGTGCTGCTGGTAGCTAATTTGGCCAGTACAAAATGATGCATAAGTCCTGAAAAATGCCTGAAACCCTGGCACATGTGAGAGTACTAAGCAAGAGCTACCCAATGAATTCCAACATGACAGCGTTCAAATGGTTTCCAAAAAACTTTGCGTCCTTCTGCTTTGGACAAAAGTAGCCTCAGCATTGGAGGGATTAATTAAATATGTGTTTGACATACCAGAGAAATTCCTGAATAAAAACATCGGACCACAGGAACCAGCAGAAAGTTCAGATAACAACCATGAATATGTGTCCATTTACTAGGAAAATGCATGGTAATTCCATAAGTTTATATACTCAAGCATATAAACTTTTTTCTCACCCCAATACATTTCCCATTAGATTGTATCAGAATATTATACCTTATTTTAATAAATGAATATATATTTATGGTTACAATTTGAATATGTTGAGGTTTCCCTTTTAATATAGGAGGTCAAATAATTGTGCAATTGCCAATTTTAGGCACCCAGTTTCTAAATCCTGGCTAAGACTCCTGACTAACATTGTATAGAATCTGTCTCTCAATCATGCTTGGGGATTTAATTGATGAGTGCCATCTGGAACTGTCATAAAGATAACTTTGGAATGAAGCATATGTTTGCTAACTATTTGAAGGACAGTTGTAGATTGAGTTTTGATGAACACTCTCCACCTAATATCTTTTAAATAATGCTTTTGTTGGAGAGATACTACCAAAATAGCCATGCCCTTTTGGCTGCCACCGGCATGAATAGGTTCAGACCAGGCCTAGGCCAGCAAGGCATCAGAGTGTCATTTGGACACCCAATCATTGTTAAATCATCTATCAGGAGACCCAAAAAATCCAGTCTAGAATTTCTCAATATGCCGATTAAAAGTATACAGCGAAGAGGTACATTACCTGCTTAGTTATTTATATCTCTGTATACAAATATTTGCTTCCTTGCACTTTGGGAAGGGTTAAGGAACATATTGTTGTTTTCAATGGTGGTAACTTGTCACCAATAAAAAATGGGACATTCCAAATTCAGTGATTTCCCAATTTTCTACACAAAGTTTAAAAAGCTGTGTTGTGCTCCAGATTTAAGATGGTCGCAACTGAGTAGCTGGCTACATCCAGATCTCACAGGGTTCTCCTGTCAAGGTCAGAGGTCAGAGGTCAACTGGCTGAAGGCCATCACCCTCTCAGGGGTAGAGAGTTTGGGTATAAATCCCTAAAAGATCAACACCATTCCTGGCCTTGTGAAACATCTAATCCACTAGGAGTTGTTTCCACTTGTCTTAGGCCCAGAGGTCCAATAGAATGGCGACAATAGGGTATTTAGGTTAGGGACACACTCCCTGAAAATATCTCATCCTTAAGGTCAAACCTGATCCATCCCTTGGCTGACCCTCACGTCCACACACTCAAAAGAAAACACCTATTATTTCTAGGGAAAGCATCTTTGTTTAGTGTTTGAAACACTATCATAAACGTTTATGTCTTATAAAGCCACGTCTTCACATCAAACTATTTCATAAGTGTTGTATGACTTAGCCGGTGCTCTTAAATGGGCACTTGGAGCATGAACAGGTTAACATACAAAGGCATAGGTCATGTGATGGGGTGAAAGTGTAAATGGGTTCAAGCCAGAAATGGTCCTTCCAAGTAGACTAGCTAGTTGAATGGCACAGGCCCAAGTAGACTAGCTGTGGGTATTCTTTGATTATGTGAATTAGGGACCTGTAGGTACATCTCTTATTGATTACCAGGAAAGTGAACTGCTCAAGATCGAGCTTAAGGACTTGTTCTTAAGATGATTAATAATGATGATGCTATTTTGAATTCACTTCCATATTTAACAGTAACAGGCACCGACATAAGTACTAGCCCGCTTGCCCCAGCAAGTGAATTATGGGCATTCAAAATATGCGTAGTAGACTAGTATCTAGAGGGGGATTGGTCACTTGGGCTAATTAGTGTACAGTCACATCCAGAACAGCCATAGATGGAGGGTTTTGATAGATTTGATTGTTTATCCCTCTCTGGGATCTATCTCTCTTGATAGATGATTTTTCTGGATTCAAATTAAGTATTGGTTCCTGGAGATTTCGTACCAAAGAGACTTCGCCACCAAGAGAGCGCAACTTCAACCACATGACATAATGAACAACTCCAAACCACTGAATAATGCTATGAACTATTCTGACGCGGTAAAAACATAAATTTGTAACTTGATCTGGACTTAGTTTATATGCACTTATCTGAGTGGTTTATAGTGATAGGAATGAGCTCGGATTTTCATGATCGATCATCGGTTGGGAACAACCGTTCGATGATCGATCAGAATCTGTTGTGCACACTTTCATCCCAGCAGCACTTATAAGCGATTTTCGCTGTTAAGTAAGTAATATTTCAGCCATTTTCTGGTACTGTTTTTGGCGAAAAACTTAGTCAAAATACGTCAAGGAAGACGTGTCAAAATACATCCTTTTTGCTGTTTATTTTGATCATAATCAATGCTAAATTTTGGGATTGATTAATCAAAATCGAAACCCTTTTGATCCAATGATCGATTACAATCGATCATCGGATTATCACTAGTGGTTTAGTTCAATTTTAGTTTAGTTCTTTCACTTATCGAGATACATGAAAATCTCCCTTAATATGCTTACATTTCATGCAAATGAAGAACTGAATGAAACTTAAGAATGGTGTACTGTCAACAAAAATAAATGAAGAAATTTAATGATTGGCCTTTCAATTGCATGGAAATATCAAATTTACATTGTGTGGTGACAAAGTCTCTTGGGTACGAAATCTCCAGCACTGCATGTGGACTTCCCCATATACACATATGTTGATTAGACTGGGGCATTCCACAGTATTATGGTCCTGACTACTCATTTTGTCATTCTTTGAAACTAAAGTTTATTCTGCATACATCTGAAAGAGAACTTTTCAAAGTTTTCGGAACTGGTTTTGATTTTTCCCTATGATGGCCCAAACTTAAGTTATTGACTTTGAAACTGGAACTTGTGGAAAAAATTGTGTCTATCACGGGACATGACATATTATTCATTTTCTCAAGGTTCAAAAATTGTTTTTTAAATATCAAAGTGGAAATGAGCCCTAAACTCTCAGTTTCACATAACCCATATTGAAGTTTGTGACATCTTTGAAAGAAAACATGTCATTTAGCATGATTTCTTCTGCCGCTGTCCCGTGGCGGACAGTCAAACATCAAAAAGTTTTAATATCTCTTAGATGCCCAAACATAGAATGCCGCCTTTACATATTCTCCTCCTATGAGTTAAAATGGATAGTATGATGCAATTTTCTTACAGAAAATCTCTCAGAATCAAAAATAAATGACAATTCAAATATGTCCCGTGATAGACACTGATTGTCTATCACGGGACATCAAACTTGTGGTGGCATTTCCAGGCAGGATGGTTACCCTCAGGGCACTTCGCAGAACTGCGAAGTGCCCTGAGGGTAACCATCTCCTATAACGTGGGTTCATAACATGGGGATCATCGGGGATCAATTTGCCCACAGTGTAGCAGACAACCTAAACAAATACTACAATCAGTTTCCTGATATGGGAATGCTCAAATTAGCGAACACTACGTCCCTACAACTACCATAAACACTTGCATAAACAACACCAACAGCATGAGAAATTGCTGTAATTTTGTTAATAAAATATACTTTTCAAGAGATCTAAACACAAAAGTAGACATTTCTGATTGACAAGTACAAGTAGTGCAAATAACAAAATTACAGCAATTTCTTTTGTCCATTTTTGGTGGAGTTGTGTTTACGGTAGTTGTAGGGACGCAGCGTTTGCTAATCTGGGCGTTCCCAAAAACGGAAACGGTTTGTATTGATTGTTTAGGTCGTCTGCTACACCGTGGGCAAATTGATCCCATGTTTTTAACCCACGTTACGTTGTATGCTCCATGCACGGGTCCGTCTAGCTGGGCGACGCATTCGATAATATGCAATATTTTTGCACACGGCACAAGCATCCGAACCCCCCCCCCCCTGCTCTAGAATAGAGATAGGATTAGGAGGATCAGGTGGTGCCATCTATATACCACACCTGGTACTACACCACACTTCTTGGTCGGTTGCAGGAGATTTCGTAACCAAACATCTTCGTAACCAAACTCGTTCGTACCCAACAGATTTCGTCACCACATTTTCGTACCCAAAGGAAATTGATTGAATTAGATAAAGGCCAATAAATCACGTATTTTATAATTGAAGTCAGGTATAGATAGGTGGAAAATAAGGAATTTGTTGGGGAAAATTGTGTTCTTTACTTCTTGACAATCTTGTGTACGAAGTAAGTGGTCGATTTTCCATCTAGCTTTCGTTTCAATTGACAAGTAATATTGTAAGCATTGAAAGAAATGTTTAAATATGCGAAGTATCCGATTTGATTTTAGGTTATAACCAAACATTTCTAGTGCCTCTATATCTGCCTTAGATGAGCAACCACTATCTATACTGGTCCAAATGTCTGCCAAAACATGCTGGTCGCGAAACCGGAAGTAGCGCCATTTTGAAGGTATAGACTTTTTGAAAGTATAATTCAATGCGTAATTGGCGTGCGGCATCAAGAATAAACAAGTTAACAACATATAAGGTAGGCAAGTTCCTTTATTAGTATCTATAGCAGAGGAATGTCAACTCAGGTAGGTGGACAATAAGGATTTTGTGGGGGGGGGAAATTGTGTTCTTGTGTGCGAAGTTAGCGATCGATCTTCCAGTCTTTCCATCTAGCTTTCGTTTCAATTGCAAATATCAGCAAATTTCAGCCACGGTGTGTGAGCTTTGATCGCTATTTTCGGAAGATTTCGGCAACCATCAGCCAACAAAAATCGTAATCAATAAAAAGTGTCCGATATTTGCGAGACTAGATGGTTTTATTATGCAATGGTAACGAAATCTCTTGGGTGCGAAGCTACTTGGGTACGAACCAGTTTGGTTACGAACGTGTTTGGTTACGAAGTCTCCTGATTTCTTCTTGGTCAACACAGAAGGGAATGTCATTGTCAACTTTTTCAGGGATTTGGAGCATTGTCTAATGCATTCACTATTTGAAAGCCAAGAAAAGGCTCCTTGGGCCTATCAGAAACACCAATCAAATTGATGCATGTCTCTGGGCGTATTCAACCTAAGAAAGACTCCTCATAATCATGCACTTTCTGGCTCTGCGCACCGGTGACATTGAACACTTTCCATGGACTCTGAAAGATATGCAGTTAAGGTATGATGATACTACTACATAGAATTATGTTTCCTTAAGTAGTTTCATTTATTTAGCACCTACCAATCCTCACTGAAACGTCTTTGTTGCATAGAATAACTCGACAAGTGGGGACGGCTTTCGTAAACACGTTTCTCATGAGCGCAGCCATCTTGGATATTTATCAAGGACGAGCCGCCGATTGTTCATAATCATTTCTGAATAAATCACGAAAGCATTTACAATTTTGCTTAATTTTATTTCATAAAATAAGTTAAGCCTCCATCATTGATTTTAAACTAATAAATGACATAAATTCTAGGAATAGACGCTTTATTTGTACTACATTCTACTATATTAATCGACGGATCACCATTTGACATTTGAGTGCCTGACCTTGGCCAAGCAGGCTGTGAAAACTATATACTATACATTTTTTCTTCATATAAGCTTCATACCAGGCAAAATGCGATTAACGACGGTATTAAATATTTACAAGAAAATGAGGCATATACCAGGCACAATATATACTGGGTAGGTTTTGGAAATGGGTTATTTAAATCCATTTTAGGATCCTCTGTACATTTTACTACTTGGTAAACTGGTGAAATACTAGTTTAAATATTAAAATAAAAATAGTTATATACTCAACAAAAGTCATGTAAATTGTAAAGTAATTAAAAGTAGAAGTCTCTTAAGAAGTTAAGGGAGCACTTGAACTTTTTAAAATTTATTTTCAGCTTTAATCTCTGATAAACATTAACATTTTATGTGTTGTGTTAATTGGTGTACCTAGCTAATGAGTGTTTAAAACAATTCCATTAAACACACTAATGGAATGGCCTATGTTCTAAGTGTTGAAATCAACAACTGCAAAGTGAGGAACTGGTCCCAAAATACAGTGGGTGTGAGAAAACTTCCATTTTTGGCAGCACAAGGGGGATTGCTTTGTGAATGTTTGGTGTTAGTATTGTGTGAGTCATGGCAACAAAATGTTGCCACTGAATAGAGGTGTGAGTTGCAAGTCTCTACTGGGAGAATAGGTGCAGAGTTTTAATGGTGATTGCCTTCATTTATTGTAACACTATTTAGCACCTTGATCTGAAGGTGTTTTCAATTCATTGACTAAATATCAACAAACACGTTATTGTCATAACTTTTTAATGGCTAAAAAAAATTGTCAGGCTATATGGATTTTGGCAGATAGTCAGATACTGCCTACCTTTAAAATTTTATTAATAAATAGTTCTGAAAAAGTGTGGCTCTCTAAAACTCAGACTCGGCCAGCAATGCTGGGCTTGCGATGACAGTTGAACATTTCAGATCTTTATTGACTATGTTAGATACAGATTTTATTAGTGCTCAAGAAGTAGATTTCATTAAATATTACATTGTCCAAATGTTTAGACATTTCATGATGTGAGTTTTTATTTATCATATAAATAGTGCCACCTGATGGCCTTTTTTTTTTAACCAGTTGTAGCATATATGTCAGCCACTAAAAATGCCGTGCTCCAGGACGGAGTGTCTGTGCTCCAGGATTTGGATTCTTGGACACCACTAAATGGGTGCAGTGGTGCACAATATGCTAGTGGGACGGGTGAAGTTTGCTCAAACCATTTTGGACAAAATGAACACTTAATTGTTGTGAAGAGTACATGCAAAACAAATAAGCTCATAGGCTTCTAGATTCTAGTTCTGTGTGGTGAAAATTACATGTATGCAAAACAGAAAAGAGTGTAGTTTACACTGCCAAATGATACAGATCCTACATTGGGACACCAACTTTTTTGTGATGAATTACTAGAAATGTCAATTTCAAGCTATTAATAAATTTCGAAATTTTCACTTCTATTTGAGTGATTGAACATAACTTTTAAGCAATTTTCAATTACTTCATATCTCACTACTCCCTTGTTATTTTTTTCAGTAAAAACCGCATCATCCCTGAAATCACACACTTAAAGAAGGTTGTATCTCTGAATGCAATGCTGGCGGAGAAGAGGAATATAGAACTGCTGTCAACTCCATGGCTCTCAGAGGTAAGCACTGTATAGATCTATAGAACATTTTAGCTTGCTATTCCAAGGAAACTGGACCCAAGAAATGAATTTCAAAAGTATGTAAATCATAACTGGCCTTCAAAATTAACATTTTAGTAATGAATATGTTACAGAAAGCTCATTAAAGGTATTTGGTTGTTGAAACACATTATTTATCTTGTCCCATGGTCATCATATAATTCATTATCAATTTTGTCACCAACTCAACATTTATCTGTCATGGTTGATATTGGCAGAATTTACTATGTCTCAAAAACATTTTACAATGTGAAGTTTGCACAACAACTGATCAAAAAAGGTTTTGTTACTTAGTCTGGTTTTGTTTTAAGAGTGTATATATGTGTGTGTACTTTATATCATGTTGGTCTCTCACAGATCAAAACAAATATCAGTGTGATCAAGATGTAGGCCTTTTAGAGACCTAAAGTCCAGATATAGCACGGGGCGTACTTATTTTTCTTGCTACAATTAGTAATCTGCCTTCCACCATTCATAGGGCTAGAAAATGTGTAATATATAATAATGTAACATACACTTCTTTGATCCTTTTATTAATATCTAAACTGCCCTAATCACCAAAGTTTTACTCAAGATTTTTTTTAGCTAGAATGGTCAAGCCAAGCTTTTCTTGGTCTTTGATTGGTGGATGGCAGCCCTCTATAGGGAAGTTATATAGACCCCTCTGAAGCTCTACATATTGCAGGGCTCTAAATTGAGTTTTTTTTCCCAGGGAGCCCATTCAGCCCAATTTCATCTTCACTATTACTTGTGTATATCTTAGGGCTCCCTGCAGAATTCTGAGAGAGTTGCAGGCGAATTTAAGGGAGCCCTGAACTCATGGCTCTAGCTGATTTCGAGCCATATATTGTATGTGTGATATTCTACCAGGATTGCATGATATGCTATGGCTTCATTCAGGTTGGCGTACATCTTGAGCTTGCGTTGACATTAAGATGTCTGTACTTTCATCTATTTACAGGAAGAAGATACACTTTTTCTCCAAACGCACCAGCCTTGGAAGAAAGATCTTGAGGCTAAAAAATTAGCAGACAAGAAGAACTTCTTAAAACATGAGACAATGGAAAAAAATATAGAGCATACTAAAGTGGCACAGAGCTGGGAGTGAAAAGAGATAATAATAGAATAATGGAAGACAATGGACATCTACCTGTAATTACAGGTAAAAACAACTGGAAAGATGCAGTATGAAGTGTGTCGCAATGAACAACCTCACATATTGAGCACCTGGATACAATGGAAACTTAATCATACCCAAGCAACACATATGAGCATTATGTTTAAACTGCTGTATATTATTAAGTAGTTCTTGTTTCCCGGTTAGTTTTCAATGAGTCCACGTTTCACTGTGCAAAAATACTGCTGGATAGTAATGAATCTAATGATGACAGGGAAATTACGCAGAAAGTAAGCCAACAGTTACTTGTTGAATGGGTATTAATTACAGAAGACTTCAGATCCAATCTTAAGCCTTTTTGATGTTAAAACATCAACCTGTACTACCTGGCAGTACAGTGTAATTTGATCACAAGAAGGCTTTTCTCTTATTTAATGTCATATCTAAACAACAGAACTCCAGTGTTACAACAATGTGTTGACTGTGGCCTTTGAATGCAACAGACATTTGGCAGATAGGATGTTTACATCACCGTACTACTACAGACAAAAGATGTTTTGTTGAAGTAGGCCTTAATCATGTTCATCATATTAGTGCACATAAGTATTATCCACAGATTCCCATGGATGTCTGCAAGTAACATAGGGTCATTTCCCAAGTTATTTTTATAAGAATGCTGTGTCCAGATGATACTTGTCAAAGAGATCTAGAGGCATGAATGGATTGGGTACTGATTGGGTGTTTTTATGTCACATGATAGGGAACCCTCAACCTGACCACACTATACATGATGATTGGCAACTGTTAAGTCAGCCAATCATGGCTTACGTCTACGATCTTCAAGTCTTATTTGGATAGAGGATGTCCTAGTCCCAGGACTCTGTGAAACTGCTTCCCTTTGACATTATAAATGACATATTGTAGAAAGTGACTTTTGAAAAATTGGAAGTAAAAATAAACCTAAAATGAAACTGAGTTTGATCTTCTTAATTTCATCAGTCCTAAGAAGTATCTTAAAGCTATTTTATTTGCATGGTTCCCAAACGTATATCCTGGATATCTTTGGCCCTATAACCCTGATGCTGCTGGTGGCTACTTTGGCTAATACAAAATGATGGAAAAAACCTGAAAAATGACTGTAACCCTGGCAAATGGGTACTCATCTGAGAGTACTCAGAGAGAGCTTTCTAGTGAATACCAACATGACAGGATTTGGAGGGTGATTAAAAATCTTTGCATTGCATCCTTGTGCTTTGGAAGAAATTAGCCTCAGCATTGGAAGGGTTAACTGTCACATTGTAATAAGTGTGTTTAAAAGAATTGGAAATGGAAATTAAATTTGAAATAAATCATTGTATTTGTTAGATTTCAATTTTATCAGTTCTAAAAAATATCTTTCAGTTTTTGCCGGGGTCCCAAACCAGCTACAAGGTGAAACATTTTGGTAGCCAAATCAGTGTATAATTAGCCCCAAATACCAAATGTCCATACCTGTTTCCATAGCTAACACCAGACACTTGGGCATGTTGCCTAAAACACTGCTAAATGCACATACCGTAATTTCGCGTGTATAAGACGCACCCTTATATAAGACACACCCCTTGTCCAGGCCTTATAAATGATGTATAGACCTTAGCTTTGTGTATAGTGCGCACCCCCTTTTCGGAATTATTATGGGAAATCAACTCCTTATGAATAATGCTAGAAAGGCAGTAAATGCATTTTGAGATGAGTGAAACGTGACATCAATGCTTATCACCCTGTGTCTGTGCCCAACACCCATGGTCCTAGGCTGATATTAATTGCAATCAGTAAATTCTAGCGGAGGGTGGTATGGTAATAACAATTTGTAGATGCCGAGGCAAACATCGATGGGCATCGTCTTGGTCGCATTATAATTGTAATTAGGCGATCTCCGAGTGGCCTGGTTACTCAATGTAAAACACCCTAGATCTTTAGCTTTGTGTATAAGACGCATCCCTGATTTGAGTTTAAAAAAGTGCGTCTTATACACACGAAATTACGGTAATTAGCCCTTGCTACTCATTTAAACAGAATATTTGATTTGTTTTTGGAAAAGACCACAAATCTAGTAGGCCACACACGATCAATACATATATGTTAATCATTAACTTATAATCATAACAAAGAAAGGAATTCTTCAGGCAATAATATTTTATTGTAAGTGGATAAAAAGCAAATACAAGTGATTCATATAACAGTAAAATTCTTGAAAATAGAATGATAGAAGTAAGAAAATAGAAATATTGTGATTTACTTGTAAAATATATTTTCAAAGTACCAATAACACATGTATGCTCTTTGAATATATGGTCAAACTTGCAATGAACAGCAAATATCCTTGCAATGAACAATAAAACATATCTTTGTACAAATCTTATAAAAAAATAAGCTAAAATACTTGAAAAACAAAAATACACAAATAATTGAAGTCAAATGGCAAAGTGGTATTCTTAAACAGGGGTGCATACTTGTAAATAAACACACAATTCCAGTATTTTGTAAACAGCTTATAAACTGCATTTAATATTTTCCACATCATTTAATTACCTGTTCATACAAGTATAAATTACAAACTTTCACCCCTGTGACATTAGGTCAGAGAAGTTACTGCCTCTAGTGGAAGACTAGCATTTATCTCCTGTTTACTTTACATTGTTGGACATATGTTGGAACTTTTCATACGTGTATGATGAGAGACATTGAAGAGAAAATGACATATACTAAATATCTCATTACACAAGCATGAAATGGCTTAAGTACATGTAGATATTATAAATGTCATGAATCGGGTTGGTTGTTTACTCTATATCGCAAACAACTGTTTCAAGTCACTTAATACAATCAAACAACCTCCCTTGGATATACACAATGGCACAATAGAAATCAAGAATCTGTTTACAAGAACATTAAATTTATCAAAAATAATCATGGTCGTCTGAATATCGGCAGCCTCTATATCATATAAACCACACAGTCAATAAACATGACTTACAGTAACTACTGCATGTGCATGTACCACTAACAATTGCATATATTTAATATTGTCAGAATATACACAGATTTTATACTTGTAGGGAATGGAAAGTCTAAGCATCAATGAAGTATTGCCATCCAACATATCAGGGAGTCTGATCAAAGAGACTTCTCATGGCAACTGCTCAGCCAATGGAATGCAGGCAACCAAGTTAAGGAATCTTTGCGATGCTAGCCAGTTACTTCATGTTACTGATGTCGATTTCTCAGTCCCTTTAGATCAAATTCTAGACATTCATCCCTATAATGTTCATATACATATCCTAAAATGACTGCTGCATATAAACTTAACATTTATATCAAATTCAAAGCATCCCCACATCTTATGGTAACAATTCTGAACTATTTCGCAATCATAATATAACACCAAAGCTGACCTTTCTAGTCTTAGATATCAAGAATGTTGGGAGCTAGTTCGTTGTATTTTTTTTAACCCCCTTCCCGCATTGTAATTAATCATAAAACGCTGATATCCCTAAAAAGTCGCCTTTAACACTGAAAAATTGATCTACCCCAACCATTCCTTCCAAAAATATGACCACATTTTCTTATTTCTCAATATCTTTTCATACCTGCACTCTGGACCTATATCACTAATGTTCAACTTTTCTACAAGGCCAGCAATAACACAGTAACTTATAAAACTTTATAAAGATTTTGACCGGATAAGGGTAAAGGAATTTTACGTTCAGTGAATCATGTTTAATCTTTACCTTTTATCTCAAATAAGTCTAAATCATGACTCAACATTAGTAACAGATGGAGAAAAGAGAATACCTAGCTTCAAAAGCCCCTTAAATGAAATGACTGGCTGTACAAAGTAGGAAATTGAGTCAACTATGCACAGACTATATCCAAATAAAATAGACTTCAGTAGTGGTGGGACAATCATTCTATACATACCGTAGATTATTTGGTTGATTGTGCCCACAAAACGATTAGTCAGAAGGGAAACATTATCACTCAAAACATGAGCGAATTACATTCATAATACATTTTATTGGCAAGCACTTGATTTTAGATAATCTTTAAATGGCAGCAGCGGTTTGTCTACCAGAGGAGATAGCCAGTATAACAACCTTCTAGGAACAATGATCAGGCAACTATCTCGCATTTTGATGACTTCAGTTAAAATATGTGGATCAAACTCTAGGCACCTAGGCTGCCATATCATAGGCCAAGGTCCAAAAATCTAAACGCATCTGATCTGATATCAAAATGCTAACTTGGTACCATTCTAGCACCAATATTTTGGTATATAACACCTACTAGAAAAAGCCTATCATTGATTAATTGATTGCAATTCTGAACATTTAATCAATTTAAAAACTTGATGATTCCCAACACTAGATTTTAGTGAAAGTTAAATATTTGCTTGGTCCTTCTCAACTCTCCTAATAAGTAATAATTAGGGAAGATAACTTGTAAGCATGAAACATTGACATGAATAATAAGTTCAGACAGTTCCAGTCAGCAACCTTGAAAGACATAATAAAAAGCGGCCCACATAACCAGCCTTAAGACATGCCAAAGGAGCACTTGACACTTCATTCAATTGAAGTACATGTTTCGATCCATTCATATTTTTAGTAGCCAAAAACATCATTATTATTTTGATGATTTATTTTTGACCTGAGTATATTTCAGAAAATATTTGGAAGTGAAATGTTAGTCAGAACATAAGCAACACAGCTCCTTCAAATACTATGCGAATTTATTCATAATTCCAGTTGATCTTAAAAGTATTAAAGATCCAGTCGACATTTTTAAAGGGAATTTCCAGGAATGAATCAACATATTGCCTTATTTTGCATCAAAACAAACAAAAAGGGAAGTAAAATAAGAACCATGCATTAACTGCAGGAAAGTTGATTTCAAAATCAACTTCTGCATAAACCAGATGTTGCACACTCCATACATCTGGTCCCATATCAACCTACAGGAGTCAACCGTAATAACGCTAAAACAAATCTTAATCTACATTTTTCTCATAAATTAGAAGATAAGTGGATCCCTAGTAACATGAACAACAATCCTTTATAAAATAAAGTAACATAAACAACAATCCTTTATAATAAGTTGAGTATTTTAAGTAGAGTATTATTGCAGCCATTGAAAAGATAAACCACTTACATGAACCACGTTGTAATACGATTCTATTTACGAATAATGATAATAGAAGTATCTGTTTGTCTGCACGCTCTGGGATATTCACTAAAGGCAGAGATTTACATTCCTTTCCTCAGTCCCCATCCTGGGGCCTAAGATATTACAGTTTCCAATTGCTATGTGGATACAACAACTTGAATATTTTTATCAAATGTTCTTAAAAGTCAAATTTAAATATATATTTCTCATATTCCACGTAAATCTACATCATTACTTAAAGACATCATGCATAGTATTGCATACCCCTCAAAAGTATTGAGGCTTTTGGATATTGATATCCAACCTAACTCCCCCCCTCCATAGTGTGTGGAATTTGGAATTTCTATTTTTTCAACTCTTTTTCTGTCCCATTGTGTCTAAGTTGTAACTAGCCAGGCGGAAGGGGTGGAAGAAACCAAAAATACCCGGGGAAAACCAATGCCTAACCCTAAGTCCCTGACAACCTTATCACATGCCACAGCCAGGATTCGAGCCCATATTAGCCTTATTAGGTGGCGAAACAAAAATCAAGTGCCACTCACTACAGGTGCATTATTTTCACAATTCTATAGACACACCAAAAGATCAGGATTGTTTGTGAAACCAGAAAAATACACCCAAAACCACTTTTCACAATAAGACCCCAATTTCTTGGGGGTTTTAATATTTTTCAGTGTCCATAATCTTGATTCCTGTAGCACTGATCCAGCACTGTAGTTAATCCTAGTGTCCATAATCATGATTCCTGTATTGCTGATATGGTCTAGCTGCCACTTGTTAATCTCAGAGTTACTTGTACCAGGCTTTGGGATCAGGCCTGAAACAGACAAATTGGCAAAGACTTGAAATTACAGATTCCTAAAAAGATATTTCTATTTTCCACATTAGATTTGAATTATGAATTCATTTTAAAGATTATAGATCAGTGGATATCAGAATAAATTTAATTAAAAAACAGTGTATATTATTTTTCTGCATCACAAAAGAGAATGGCCTTATTGGAATTACCAATTGCTAATGCTAAATATGGGCTGTGAAATGGTACTGTATACCATGTGAATATTGCAGGAGTTTAATAATAATCAATAATATAATTTTAATATAATCAATGCATACTTAGCGCACCCCTTGAGTATGTGCACCATTATTTGGACATATGATCCCTATGCTAGCATCATACAACATGCTGGTGTGATAGCTTGTCATTCAAAACCAGTTCACAATAATCAAATTGTGCATCAAAGGCAGCACAAAATTAACACAGTTTACAGTATCTAAAGAGTGTGGCTGCACCATCAGACTATCTCTGCTAGCACTGCACCGGTTACTAGTAAATAAATATGAATATGTTTATTACTTGATCTATCATACTTGTACATGTTTTCATTTCTTCCTAATTTAATTCATTTTCTAGTAAATAAATATGAATATGCTTATTATATGATCATTCATATGATCATAGCATAAATGTTTTCATTTCATCCCAAATGAATTTACTTTCAAGAAAATATATATGGATATGTTTATTACATGAGAAGTGTACATGTTTTCAGTTTTTTCCTTATTAATATCGAGGTAGACTCACACAATGTCCTGTTTTGTAAAGTTCCCAACATGCAACTTGTCTGCTGCCTTGGCAACCACGGGATCAGGAGAGATTCCAGCTACTGCTACGACTTGGTCACCCCTGGAAATAAAGGATAAGGCATCTTATAACCAGCCTTGAGGAAAGGATGTCCAAATCAATCACTCTTCAACTCTTTTTTTTTAAATATTTAAAATATTTTTAGTTGTATATCCAAATGAGTCCATTAAATGTTTCAACTGCATTTTGAACTAAAATTGTTTATAGAAAGTAGGCAAATTTAGCTACCACCTATTGACAACACTCTAAATCTTTATTACTGTTATGAATGGAAGGCTGATGTCAGCTGGTGAAAATATTCAGCATGATTGGCATACAGCGACCACCAAAAACTGCTGTGCTCCAGGAACAATTGCCTGTGCTCCTGGAATTCAATATTGGAACACCCCTGGAGGACCTATTCATGCTGTACCTATTCATGTAATTAACCAGATAAAACAAGTTTTTTTGTCACCTATTACAAAATACTTGCATCAAAAATTTGATATCATTGTTAAAAGGTTGGACTGCAATCTAAGGTGAAAATGCTGTACCTTAAGTAATAGGCTATAAAGTTGAGTTCCTCCAGACTGCCATCAATGATGATGTCATCGTAACCTGCTGCATAGCCTGTGATGAATAAGAGACAAACACTGTGCTTATAGACCATAGAGAGACAACATGTAAGTGCTGAATAAGTCAAAATATTGACTATGAGACTATCAAAAATATCCATTTGGCAAAAATTGACAATCAATCAATCATTACCATCAATATCAAATCATCATAACCTTTAAGACTATTTTTTCTTTGACTAATAACAATATTATCATTTATCATAATTATCATTATTATTATTATTATTTTTATTTTTATCATTATTATTATTATTATTATTATTATTATTATTATTATTATTATTATTACTATTATTGTCATCATCATCATCATCATCATCACTTCATGCATCATAATCATCATTATTATCATTATTCTCATCATTATCATTATTTTTATTATCATCATCATAATCATTATCATCATCATCATTATTATTACCATTATAAACATTATCACCACAAATGAACCACCATCATCATCATCATTATTTTCAATATCATTATCATCCTCCCCCAAGTCTGCCAAACATAAAGATAAAGTGTTCTTACCACAGTATCGGAGTGACTTGCCATACATCATGGTCCAGAAAAAAGGTACACTTCTTATCTCCTGGGCAACACCAGCCATTGCAAGGCCTGCTGTACGACCTATAGGGAGAAAACTTAACTCTGAATATCTGCATATCTAGCAGACTCAGAGGGTTGGATTTTAAAGGTAGTGCAGAGTGTGAGAGGGACAACTCACTTATATCTAGGATTAGGATTCCCCTTAAACCTTAGCTTTCTGCAGCACTAGTAGCTACTAGAGAGCTTATAATTGGATGAGTCATATACGACCCAAAAGCCGGCCGGCAGAGGCCTGCACCTACTGGTAGCATCGAATCTCTCTCATACAACCGGCACAGTGTCCCGAATGGTAAGGGAGTATACTGTGCCAGTCATATGCCAAATTAAAAGGGTTAAAGGTTCGACCTGGGTGCTATGACACTTTTGAAATTATAACCCAAGCAATAAATTATGCAAGTTACTAAATAAATTCAGGCAACATTGTAGGTTGTGTTTCAATTAATGTTTCTTCTTCAAATATTTTCAAGAAATCTTTTCTGATTCGAAAGCTATCACCATCACATGATTATCTAGTTTCTACTGACCATGTTTATGTGCCATTTGCCAGTGACCGATGTTGACCTTCTCATCTCCACCCATGAAGAGTGGGAACTCCACGATGTCGCCCGCGGCATACACATTCTCTGCACTCGTTTTCATATACTGCAATGCAAGAAAAAAGAGAAATAAACTTGAGCTTCTGATTTCTTGCAAGTATATGTTATCTCATTACCGTAATTTCTAGGTAATTTTGAACACTTTTATAATAATTACGATTTCTATGGGTTGAGGGTGGCCTATGTTTTCTGAAAATATTAACAAAGCAGAGTAATAGTGGTCCAGATTTCCCAATAATTATTTTGCACAATAATCATACTGGCCCAAATTCTTAAAACTTTCTGAGAACTTACGGTAATTACTGCATTGATGCTCACAGCAGCCAAAAGCAGCCTGACAATATTAATAAAATCTTGTCAACAATATACTCACAGCTTCATCACAATGAAAAGTTTCATTTGGGAAAAACATAGCACTCAAAGGTAATTGACTCTACCAAATAGTATAACTGTATTTACATAGAAATTACTTTGATAATTAAAATATAATAAAAAGCCACCTATCTGAAACCTGAAAAGCAGTATACCTGGGGCGGGTTTTCTTTGGTTTGGTTTAGCCTCGTGTTCGACTGGGCGTTGTTCAGGACCATCAACGTTGATCAACGTGGTGGGAAAACGGAATCTGAACGGTATCAACGCTTACTTGCGATGACGATCTGAACGCGATACGATGGATCAACGTTGAACAACGTTTATGGTTTTGAACAAGGCCCACGTCGAACCCGAGGCTAAACCAAACCAAAGAAAACCCGCCCCTAGATTCGACATTCTAGTTTCATACCTCCCCAATAGATGGCTGAAGCCTAACAGTCACATATGTAAATCTTGTACTTCCAGACTTGATTTCCAGGCGTTGATAGAGCTTTGTGAGCCAGCATAGAATAAAACTGTAGAATACAGTAGACTATTGTCTCTTTCATAAAGCATGGTTTCATATCTCACCTTATCCACTACAACATGACCACGCGATGACAGCTCAATACCAGAGTCAGTGAGAAAACCTGTGGATGGCAGCACACCTAAACAAGTCATAAAAAGATGGATAAATCATATATATTACAGAACATATATGTATGTACATACGCATGTATGGAAGAAATATGTGTTGCAAAAAGCCTAGTACTTAGGATTGTGAGCGTTCCACATAGCAGGGTATATACTCAAAGAGCCTGTTTGCAGTTTGATGAGAACTAGTCAGTGTTCAGACAATAGTCACTCCGGGGGAGCTGAGCGCATGATGTTACCAGTGATACTGAGGAAACCAAGACAAGCTTCACATTCATTTAATACTGGTTTTATGTACATAGTACATCCATTTTTCTGAAGTAATCTGAAAGTCTATCTCATTTTTCTAGAACTTCTAAATTCCACCTGCCCTGCACAAAGTGCGTGCTAGTTGGCAATTATAAGCAGGCCTTTATGTTGAGGCTTGTACACATCTTAAAACATTTCAGAAAAGGGAGATGTACAAAGATTGATGTTAGTATTCTTCATTTTCAAAATCATTTACTTTCTGAGGCCAAAAAATAGGGTAGGTATAGATAGGTAAAAAAATGTATTTGGACCATTATCATTTTTCAAATGTTTTATGTTGATTGGGAGTTGGAAGTGTGTAAAAACTTAAAGGTAGGGAGGTTTTTTAAAAGAAACTTGTTAGGGTAAGGTTACAGAAAGCAAACAACTTCTTTTAGGCATGATTTTCTCAGATAGTGAAACTTATGTAGACCCTACCTGCCCCTACCACACACACATCAGCTGGTAGTCTTTCACCATCCCTGAGGACCACCTCTTTCAGTGTCCCGTCCTCTCCGGCAAAACTTGCAGCACCAGTGTTCATGTAAAACTTCACTCCTTTCTCCTCAGACAACTGCAAATAGAAAGGAACAAATTGTAATCAAATAACAAAGAAAATCCGAGAAACCAAGAATGAAAGAATGGGCAGGTGCCATTGCATACTTAGTCCCCTTTCCCCTTTAGTGATCAAACTTCTACTAGCAGTTGGTAATTAAAACTCTATTTTCAAGCTCTTGGCTGATTAAGGGTTACATTTACTTGATTCTCATTAAATCTTACAACAAGCTTTCATTTTCATGTTAAAAATTCTGCTTCAATTATCTTCCAAGATGGTGCTTTTCCAAGAAAAGTTATCTCCCCAAAGTTCAGTTGTATTTGTTGTGTTGCTCTATGGAGAAGAGTAGGTTAACAAATGGTTAAATTGTTTTTTCTAGTTGAGATGAGTTTTTACCTTCATCAGTCTCTCCCCTATCTGGGGCCCGAGGCTGGGCTTTAATGGTACATCACTTCGACCAATCACAGACACTGAGGCAGCTTTACCGACCAATGAGGCAGCAACCTCCATTCCTGAAAAAATATATGCCATCTGTAGCTCCAACTTCCATAACAGACACTTTTTTACATATGGTGCTGATAGTCAGGTTTTTAAGTATGAGACCTCATGTCAGATGTATTGGGGCATCTCGTTGTGTTGGTGTACTGGCACATGTAAGTTCCCTAATGAAATATCATGTCTTCCAAAACACTTCTGTTTACTGAGATTTTGATATTTTCAATAGAGAAAAGAAATATAATATGTCTATTATTGATCACCTGTATGGGCATTTTTTGCTTAGCTTTGTTGCAAGGTGTTAAACTCTATTTTATACCCATTAAATGCTCACAGTGGCCAAATAAGCCTGACTATTTTGGATGAGATTTTTTACGCAAATGCAAAATTGTAAAAATAATATCAACACCACTACTTTAGATATTTTGCAAAATCATTATTAATTCCGAATTTATTTTCATAAGTATTATAGATCCAGACATGGATGATCCCCTAGGTATTAATGGGTTAATTGTTTATATGATACTCACCTATGAATGAAGTGCCGATTACGACTACGTTCCTTCCTTTAGCTTGCTCTATTATGCGATTACCGTCCGCAGGGGTTCGCAACAAACACACATTTTCAAGGTCATGACCTTCACAGTTTAACTGACGAGGGCTAGAATAAAGAAAAAAAGAAAGATCTTTACCCATTCAAAATTTCCCCAAAAGATTGGCACCCTGAATTTATCATTTATTTCTAATATTTTGAAATTATATAGATTAGGGATCCACCCACCTTCCACCTGTAGCTATCAGGAGAGATGTGTAGTTCTGAGAACTGCCATCCTGGAAGCTCACTGTCTTCTCGGAAGTATTCACAGACACTGCCTAGAATAATGCGGTAACAAATAAAAAATCACTATAGGAATAGGTACAGAAACAACCAGGAATGAACGGATTGATGATTTTTTTCTCATCAGATCTCAAATGGTCTTTGATACTTTCATATCTAGATTCAGGAAAAAAACTGATTCATTTGTATCAACCCAATATTTTCTATGAAAGGAAAACCTAAATAAACTAAGATTCAACCCAAAGTTACTAATATATTTCAGAATGCAATACATATGCATACTGCCATCTAATATTTGCCATGATATTCTTGAACATCAAACTTTCACAAACAAAATACTTCATGGCAAAAAAATTTAAATGTAAGGTAGTAGGTATACAGGTTTTGTATATAAAGCTTACCTCTTTTCCAGTGAGAACCTCTATGTCATAGGCGGAATAGAAGTCTGGTTCTCTGAGAGCCAGAGAGGCAGGTGTGGCATCCAATGACTATAAATATGAATAATTATATATCATAGTTTATGTACATACATATGTATATGACAGACTTTGCATATGACGGAACAATTTTAATGGTTCCATTGAGTCTGTCATATGCAAGTATATACTGTAGAATGGCTATTTTTCCCGTGTGTTTTATTTTCCCGTTTTTTCCCGAATGCTATCAAACGGGAATAAACAACACCGAGAAAATCATTACACTTCATGTCTGAAATTAATAAACACGGGAAATTCTATAATAAAATATTAAATAGACTGGGCCAGCTTTATCTCTGAAGCGTTTACTCAGAGTGATAGCGGTCTTCCCTTATTGCAATCCACATGCGGCAGGGAACAATCAGGGGTCACTAGATGACTTCTAATCATGCTGCAACTCACCTATACTTAAGAGATTAACTCCCTGGTGATCTATTTCTAGTCACCTCTCTAGACTGGTGAAAGTCCCACCACCGCATGCGCTGCTGCATGGCCCTGCACATGCTCATATAACACTGGGAACTGTCTCCAGTCTATAAGATGCTTATCTAGACTGGTGATAGTCCCTTTGCAGTGTGCGTTGTTGTACTGATAAGCACTTCAACCCATGGCACATGTTTATATGAGACTGTGGACTACTTAAAACTACTTAAGATCTACTTAAAACGGGAAAATTAAAAACGGGGAAAAAACACATGTCCTCTTTTCGGGAAATATTAGAAACGGGAAAACCCCAAAATGAAAAATTAGGGAAAATTGTCACACGGAAAAATTAGCCATTCTACAGTACATACTAATAGTAATGTAATTATGTAGTACATTATTCCTTTAAGTCATTAAACATATTCCTCAATGAATGTATTTTCACCTGGCAGAGTGCATACCTGGCACCCCATGTCAAAAGTGTTGTCAAAAAATCTAGCTTTCACCTGAGAAATATTGGAAAAGCGAGACGTGTGTTAACAGAAGATGCCACAAAAACAGTGATGCAGTCACTGGTGATGTCTCGCTTGGATTACTGCAATGCTCTCCTAATTGGAATACAACAGGATTTGATTGCAAAGCTGCAGCGACTACAAAACAGTGCAGCAAGGATAGTATCGAGAACCAGGAAGTATGAACATATCACACCTGTTCTCATCAAGCTTCACTGGCTACCAATCAAATTCCGCATCCAATTTAAGGTCCTACTGCTGGTATACAAGGCGCTAAACGGACTTGCGCCTAAGTACATCAAGGAGCTGCTCGTGCCTTATAAACCCAGACGCCATCTACAATCAGAAGCAAAGGGCCTTCTGGATGAGCCTCGGACTAGACTCAAATTTGGAGATCGCGCTTTCTCCATTAGTGCACCGAGATTATGGAATGCGCTTCCACAACACCTGAAGGATTCTACATCGTGTCAGGCCTTCAAGAAGTGTCTCAAAACACACCTTTTCAGGCTCGCCCATTGAGGCGTTGTGGACTATGACTCAAACTATGACAATGTGCAGCGCTTTTGAACATTTTATGAATGGAAAAGGCGCTATATAAATTTCAATTATTATTATTATTATTATACCTACCATTCTTAATGATTGTGCCATTTGGGTTTATGATACTTTGACAATTACTAAGTACTAAGTAAATCATAAACTTTTGAATTTCATAAATAAGAGATGTACAGTTAGTTCCGATTAATGCTTTGTTTTCAATATCTATCAAAATACTTTAGCAGGTTGTTTTGGCCTGCCACAGACATCATTTCTTTTAGGGATGTGGATTGCTTTGGAATTAATTTTTCTTCAAATATTAACCCTTCCAAAGTTCCAATACTGGGGTTACTTTCATCCAAAGAACAAGGACGCAAATATTTTTGAAACCCATCTAAACCCTGACCCACATGACAGGGTTTAAATGGTTTTCAAAAATCTTTGAGTCAATGTGCTATGGACAAAGTAGCCTCAGAATTGTTGTTTTTGACCATCAAAAACATATATGCGTAAGATATAGTGATGTTGCTGACCTTGCTGAGTTTTGTTCTGTCGTAGGGAGAATCTTGTTCCTTGGTGGCCATGATGACCTTGCCCTTGAAGCCCTGCTGTCTGAGGGTCTCCGCACACGCTAACGATGCCGCACCTGAACAAGAAATTACGATTTTTCATCACCTTTTCTGCCATATTGCAAACTGGGGAAGCCCACAATGGTTAGAGGGACCTAGCAGTCAGTGGCAACGCCTTGTACCTGATGTGATTCGTACATTTTCATTAACTGAAATGTACTGAAACATACTGAATGATCTATCCAGTACATTTCAGCAATACTAGAATGTACTGACTTAAATGTGGCCAAGAGATAGATTTACTAACATTATACTATAAACAAAAACAGCATGAAATATGTATGTCATATATAAGCTTTGGCATTTATCAGTTGACAAATCATGTGCTGAAAGTTAATTTTTGATATAATAATTTTGACCAGATTTTGGTAAGGGATCCACAATGACAGTTGCTTAATTAGGCATAAGAAAAAAGTTGTTTCTTTCCTGTAACACTACCTGAAATTTTTACTCAAAAAAAATCCCCACCCTTATGTTCTTTCCACCCTTCCAACTACCAATCATCATAAAACATGCATGAAACTCACATTTTTTGAAAAAAGGAAAATAATCCAAATAATGTACCAGTATTTTACCTACCTACCTACCTATTTATATATTTTTGAACCATTACAGGAAACAAACAATTTATTTTTTAAGCCTTACCTCCACCAATGAGCAGGCAGATCCTATTATCGTCAGGTGAGCAGCAGGCCATGTCCTTGACACGTTTATGGGACTTCACTGCATTTTGATTGGCTTTCACCACCACATCCTGATCTCGAACCTCCACCTAGAGACGAAAAAAATACTCATTTTGTTCAAATTTCAAAAATTAATTCCACCAAGAGATATAAACAATATTCATTTTTTTCTAATCTTTGAAATTAATTCCACCTAGAGATAAATAACATTCTTTTTTTCTATTCTTAACCTTAGGAAAGCTATATGCACTTCCAGGAGGAGGATCAGATAACTCTCCCTTCAAATGATTTATCAAACTTTGCTTCATTCCAAAGTTTATTTCCAAAATATCTGAGATCCACACAACACTTGTCAAAGGATGTCAAGACATGACTAAGTTAAATGACCCCTCATAAAATAACATTATTGTTGTTGGTATCTCCTATTATTTAGAATCAAATTATCAAATTTCAAAACCCAATAATGCTCTGATTAACTCTCTGCCTGACCCCTAAATGTAAGACCATTTCCAAAAGAAATCCCTACCTAATCAATTAGCTCAATAACATAACTGTTCTATTGATAAATCCAATTTTTAAAAATACCAATTTTGTTCAATATTTAAGTAACATTTTTCAATAAAATGGATCTACACCTATGCCAGTGATAGTGAACTGTACCTGGAACTTGTGAAGGCTGTCTAGACCAGGGAAGTCCTCAATATCACCAGTGGCCACGTTAAAACATGCCCCATGCCAGGGGCATCGTACCTGACCCTCACACAAGGCGCCCTTGGCGAGGGGTGCTCCAAAGTGGGTACACTTATGGCTGACGGCATAGTACTGGCCATTCTCCCTCACAAGTAGGGCCTTCCCTTCACCAACATCCACTTCCTTCATCCTAAAACAAAAATCACAATTATCATCGATCAAGAGGCTTATCAAATGTCAAAACATTTTCTCTAATTGAAGAATATCATTTTAACACAAAAGCTAGCATAAATTTCATAATTGGGAACTATTCTTTAATCTTTATACCTCTCATATGTGATTTTTTGTTCATCCCTAAAAGATGTCGGGGCAAGAAAAAGTGGGAATGTGATGCTGGAAAGGAACCAATTGTTTTCACATCTTTTTATATCAAATCCCTCTATAACTTTCTAACAACCCACCAGAATTGATAATCTACTTTTCAAGTACTATATATTTGTATATAATGAGAAGCCCGATAGGTTTAACACCTGAATGAATTGGACTCATTTTTGGGGGGAATCTTAGGTGGTACCGCTTTATGGTGACAGCAAACTTACTCGCCGTCTTTCATATCTTCCACCTTCCCCACGACAGCCTCCACCTCTGCGGCGGTGCTCGCCCCTGCAAGACAGACAGAGGCACAAGGTGAAAAGATAAGATCACTCCTAAGCTACAAGCAATTCCTCAAACACCAGTAACAACACTCTTGCATAGCTTTCATTCAAATAACCTTCAAATTTTGTTTTTAGGATCTTAACCTGAATTTATATTATCATATCAATGTCCTTAGTTCCTTGGATTTTCCTTCAAGTAGCTTTTCTTTAAATGCTCTTTAAATTGTGTTATGATTTTTAGGATTTTGATAAAATTTCTGCCCATTCAAATTAATCTATTTGGCTATATATATACTTCACATCTTTATATCACCTATGTGTAATTGTGTATTGTATCAAAAAGAGCAATTTACACTTCAGACATGTCTTATAAAATGGTTTGTAAGGAAAATATTTGGTTATTACCCAAAAATATCCCCATTTAAAATTCTTCAGAGAAATTTATGCGTGTCCAAAAGCAGGTTTTCAGAAAATTGCCTGTCCTTTTCTTTTTTGACGGGTCCTGGCTTATAGTCTCTGCTCCTTCCTCTAAGTCTTGAACGTACTCACCTCCTTCTTTTGTCTTCCCCTTGCCAGAAGCATTACCCATCTTTAGGCTCTGTTGTCGGGCATTCACACAACCACACAGCTCTGTTACTTTGTATGTCGGCACGGAGACACAGGATACCAAGTGAAAACAAGGCCACCTTATTCAGGGCCAAGCAGCTGCACTTCTGTGTATATGTAAATATGCCCTGTAAGTAGTATATAGAGCATAGGAGAATGACAGTTTTGACACGTTTACCATAATCGGCAAAATAAGCCAACAGTGCAGGTACATGTTAGAGAGAAATATGCCGGAAGGCTGTGAATTAGGGAAAGGAAATTATGGCCAGAAAAGGGATTTATGTACAGTGTAAAATGTGCAATTTTTGTGGAAATGGGGGGGGGGGGGGGGGGGGGGTGCAGTTCATAGAGGCCTGTGTGCTTATTAGGATGAATATGGTACGTCTCCTTCTTAGCCAATGCTATCAGGATCTATGATATTATTAAAAATAAAATGAAGGAATGAAGAATAAATTCAAAAGAATAAATTGGATGGGTGTTCATAAACATTTCTCTTCAAGCATATTCAAATTTGAGCTTATTTTCAGCCTTTATCTAACTCTTTTCATGTTATACTACTAACATAGTCCAGCTTTCTTTGGATGCTACAGGCAGGGTCTTAGCCAATATTTTGAAAATGCCTGTCTGAAATAGAAATCACAAAATTTCTGCCCACCCACATCTTGCTACTCAGCTACTTCAAATCTGTATACCATCTACATGTACATTCAATAGCCTATATTGTTTCTAAAAGGGCAATTCACCCTTCAGCCAAACTTATTGACAACAAAGTCTACTAGCTTGCATCCTGATTTTCACAGCACCTGATTTTCACCTTAACCCTCAATGAGCACTTGGCAACAAGTGTTTCTATACTTACCAGGGAGGTTAATTAGACCAAAAGGCAAGCAGCTGTGGGGGTTGTTCAAGAAATGGCAGTGGTAGATAAGGGGTTAAATACATACAACTGAAGTATTGCCCTCATTTCAGGTTACAGATGACCTTGACCTTTGTATGTGAGTGGGTATTTTACTTGAGCAGGTGGGTTTGTGTTGCCTGTTTGATTTGCGTCATGCAAGCTTAGTCATGTGATCAGAGCACGACTACAGATCACGACGAGGAAGAATGTCCCAATTACAAAAACTGACTAAGGCTTAAATACCTACCCTATTTTTTTGGACTGTTAAAGGAAACAAACTATTTTTTTTCTTAGCCTAATACATCATAAGCAAGTTTTAAGTGACCTGGGGCCCCAAGTATGAAGCTCTGCGAAGTGCTTGAGATGTGCTTGTGGTTAGAAAGCCATTGTTCTTCCATTGTATTCTTAACCCATAGTCCCATACACTGCTGGTATCTAATTTATTCAATACAAAAAGATGCAAAAAGTCTAAAAAATGACTGAAACTCTGGCACATGGGCTCTCATCTCAGAGTACTCAGTGAGAGTTATCCAATGAATACCAACATGACAGGGTTTAGATGGTCTTGAAAAATCTTCGGTCAAATTAGCCACCAGCATTAGGTAAAATTTGTAAAATTTGCTCATTGCCAACAATACGATCTTGCATGTTTGTATTGTTGGCAATGGGCAAATGTTTAACAATGGGTCCAAAGGAGCAAAATCAAGATTTTGCGGAGTTGAGACAAAAAGTATGTTTATACATCCACGACTTAGTGCTCCAAAGAGGTTTGCCAAGTTTGGATGACAAACTCGAACATTTTGTCACAAAAAAGAGGAAAAATCAGTTGCCAAACTTGAGCCAGACAGACAATATATAGCCTATAGTATAGGCTCCTAGTCCCTAGGGTGGGCTTTACCTTGTGTGTTGACCAAGCAGTTAAGTGTAGTACCAGGTATGGTAGATAGATGGCACCACCACCTGATCCTCCTATCTGTAGAGGTCTTCTTCTTCTTCTTCCGTGTAAAGTGTGGCACTGGCACTGGCATTGGGGAGGTCATACTCAAACTGCAGTATTCTATACCCCTGGTGAGATAAGTGCAAACTAAATTGGTCACTGTGGCCACCTACTACCTACAGTAGACTATTTGGTGCCTTGTTGCAGAATCAAACATGACAGAAAAGTGCACAGGACAGCCTAGAAATCCAGGCTATCAGTGCAATACTAAACAGTGGCAGGGGCATATGATAGGGAATGTCATAGATCCAAGTTATGCTTGTCATTTACTTACTTTCGACTTGGAGTTGGACAGGTCAAATTTATGGACCTGCATATATTTTATTATGATTATGCGGTTATAAGATTGTTAAATGAACATTTGAACATTCACGTACCTTTTCTATACTGTTCTATCAGCACACTTGATCAATAGTAGAATATTCTCAGCTACCGTCTGATGTAGGATCAGATTGTGTATCGTAATGTCAGTTCGTGACAGCAAAAACACGAATGTAAATAGAGCATAGAATGCGACATCTATTGCCAATTCGTACAACTACATAGAGGGCAGCACTTATCAGGAACATAACTTCATTCATGAGCATCTTTGGGGCATTTCAATCATGGTAGAAATGAAATAACATTATAGTTGACATATATAATCGTCTAATCTAGACATTATTGATATATTCTTGGTGAAGCTACATCCTTTGAGGTGAAGGCTTTTAGCTTTTCAATGATGGACTTGCTACACAATGTTGGCAAAGTGATTTTAGTTATAACATGAAATGGTTAAAAGATTTCCAGTTATATATATATATATATATATATATATATATATATATATATATATATATATATATATATATATATAATATATATATATATATATATATATATATATATATATATATATATATATTTATATATATATATATATATATCTAATTATATATATATATATATATATATATATATATATATATATATATATATATATATATCACACACACATATATATATATATATATATATATATATATATATATATATATATATATATATATGTGTGTGTGTGTGTGTATCACTCAACCACTCTTATCACCTTATGTTATTATTGACTGCAAATAAGTAGGTAGTTGGATGGAAACCAAGGCATATACTGGTTACCATGAATAAGCCTCAAAGCGGACCTGCCCAAGTAAATTCAGGGGAACTGAAGATCAATGAATGGTCGCCTGCACCTAGCAGCCATATTACTTTGAAGTGTAGATACTCCCAGTAACCAGCATATGAGGCGAGAAACATAGTAGTGCTTAAGACTGTTGTTTGGAGTACAATTGCAGAACAGGCAACATCAACCCTATGGAACATACTGTAAATTCTCAGTAATTTGGGACACTTTTCAATTATTACTATTATTTAGCTATGTCAATATTCTGTGAAATCCCAACTGGCGATGGATTGAGGGTTGTCCACATTTCCCATTAATTATTTTGCAAAATATCTATACTGGCCCAAATTCCTAGGGTGGTCTCCCTTAATACCAATCCTGGGAGTGCCTCTGTCATACCTTACGTCACACTAATTTGACCGCCAAGTACAAGAAAGTGCAGTGTTATGTTCAAAACCCTTCATTTAAAGTTGCAGGTCAGCTTTAATTGCTACACAGGATGTGAGGATGGCCATGGTTCCACTGTAAACAAATGGGGTGGGGGCAATAATGAAAACAACAAGTATGTTTATAGTAAACTGCAGAGTACAATTTATTTTAAGGATTGCCAACATGCAAATGATTGATAAATGCCAATACAATGATATATACAGTGCTGTGCTGAGGTCAAGACACCCCAATAATAATGGCAGTCTCTCAGTCACGAAAGGTAATAACTTATTTATATAAGTAGGAATATTTAAGTATATAGGATACACTGCGTACTTAACCTACTTAAATTCACTTATGAACAATAGGGTCTGTGTGGTCTCACATTTCTGAGTATATCTTGTAAGTGGATCTTTTTTAAATATTCAGGATGATAACTTAGAAGATACTGGGAATTGCTACTTGTTATTCAACATTTCTTTCATGCCAGGGTGATCTAAGATATATGTACAGTTGTGTGAGACAACCTGGATGATCAGAGTATGAATGAGGAAAAATTGAACTACAGTAACTTGTTGCAATCCTGCAGGCAAGTTTGTTGTTGTGTGACACTGATACCAAGCATATCTTGTAACAAGAATCTAGTTTGCTCATATAAGTTTTAAGGGAAAGCTGTTCTTTTATAATTAAAGATATCATTTGCAGGCTACTTCTGAGAACTGTTGGTAAGAGTTCAAGAAAGCTACCTTAACCTATTTATGTTCAAAGCGGCCGAAACAGCCTGACAATTTTGCCCAAAAACGAAAAGCATATATAAGAAAATATATTTGAAGAGGAAATGTTAATCAGAACACTACCAATATCTCACCTTCAACACAATTTCTTGAAAAACTCTAAGCCACAAATGGGTTAAACTAGTTCCCAAATCAATTGTAGCTTTGCTCTAAATACACAACATCTTCTCATATGTGCAAGAGCATTTAGATAATAGTTTGAAGGGAAACTGAGCACAGAGGGGTTACACACTGAAATAAGCCTATATTAACACTGCAGGTTGTTACATTGAGGTTCATTCACGGAAAACAGGAAATAATTCTTGCCTATGTGAACACAATCAGAATGGATCTTGGAGATCAAAAAGTGTCCCATAGACATCTTTTAACCCAATTACATAATGCAATGAAACTTGTCCAACAAAACACCTTCATACATGAACACCTGCAGACATTGAACACTTATTCATTTTGCATCTTTCTGTGCTGTCAACAACTGTGTATCAGAACATTTATGTATTGTCAGTTAGTGTTCAATGTATAGAGCCTTCACAATACAACTGTCCAGGACAAAACATTTGTCATACCCGTTTGAGAACCAGGATTAGTTCATTCAAAATATCCAAAGGAACTCTTTCTAATGAACGAATGAACTACTTTTCCTCAAAGCTTCAGTTAAACACTTATTTACTGTCTAGATATTTTTCAGTTTCTGTTTAATGGTAGAGCCCTTGAAAATATTTTAGGAATGTGTTCTTTATTTCAAAGTCATTTTCAAAAGAACTGAAGAATCATTCTATAACTTTGTTTATAAATAGTGTAATGTTTAGGTATACCAGGTATTGATAGAGAAAATATATTCACTAATCATACTTGATATTAAGTTAAGATAAATCACAATCAAAATCCACTGATTTCACATGTGAAAACGTAGAATAAGACGTCACTGGTCAACATTTATATTGTAAAACATATATTTTTTCTTTTAAAATACTTCAATACTTCTGTAATACAATTGTGTAATCATAAATACCTTTTTGCAATGTAACATTTGAGACCATACACACAAATGGAAAGATTCTCATCATGACCATAAAATATCAAGATTCTGCCTGATATCTTAAAATTGACCCGTTCATCCCTAGAGTACACCAAAAAGGAGTGATTATTTTGGAGATATCTTGCTTGTAATGCTACATTTCAAAGCAAACAAGAAGAGATGATAGTCATAAAGCAACTTCATGAGTATCATACAAGAAATGTCAAGTCAAGTTAATACATTTCAAGGGGTGAGCTCCGAGCATTCATACCTTAGGTGAAATACTATCCTTTTTGAGTCAGTGAAAAGAAATTGAAGCAAACATGTACATTCAATCTTGTCTATTATCTCTGGAGAGACCATGCATATTAACCCTTCTGATGCTGAGGTTACTTTATTCCAATACACGAGAACCATCTAAACCAAGTCATGTTGGTATTCACTGGAAAGCTCTTGCTGAGTACTATCAGATGAGTACCCATGAGCCAGGGATTTCGGCATTTTTAAGCGTTTTTGCCATCATTTTATATTGACCAAATTAACCACCAGCTGCAAAAAGGTTAAAGCATGTTTCTTTATTATTCAAGGTTGATTTTTCAAGTAAGAGTTGCTGCTACTTTCCTTTATTGATCATATTGTTGTAATAGTGCATGGACTGATTCTATTAGCAGTCAATGAACCTACGGTAGGTACCCTAGGAACGAAAGGGTTAATATTTCCAGCCAAACATTAATGACCTAAAGTCTGTGGAGTGGACGAAAAAGTTTGTGGAAGGTGACCCACTCACACATTTATTTGCATTAGGCCCTAAAAAACTGTTTGTTTCCTGTAACAGTCTGAAAAAAGGGTAGGTAGGAATTTCTTTTTTGGGGGATTATTTCTTTTTTTTTTCAAATAATGCATGTTTTATGGCAGTTGTAATGCAGTGGTCCAATTCAGTATTTATGTTGATTGGAAGTTGGCAGGGCACAAAAAACTTAATGGTTGGGTTTATTTAGAGTTAAATTTGCTAGGGTCCAGTTACTGGAAACAAACAACTTTTTTAGGCCTTAGATGACCTAGTGTACTTATTTACATATCAGCTGTACACTGAGGCAGGTGGTCAGTCAAACCCTGGAGAGCGGTCAGTTTACAACATCACATCTTATCAACACTCATGTCTGATAGCACCCAGAAGTGGATACAGGATTAACCCATCAATGTTAATAAAAAGGTATAAAACAACCTACTAATACTTAGGAGTTCCTCTAGAAATTCTCGTCTGGTTCTATTATGGTATTGTTGATAATAATTATGGAATTCAGAAAGAATTTGCAAAATATGTGGAAGTATTATTATTTTTTTGTTCTGAATAACATTTCCCATTCAAATATCTTACTAACTTTGCTTATGCCTTAACAACTTAAGTAGGTTTAAAGGTTTAAGAGTTTTGTTCCAAAATCTGAGAAAAATGAAATTTCGGAAATAAATATAACTTCTGTCCCACATAGTAGAGCTCATTTGACCCCTAGAAACTATGCACATTTCCTCATATCATCAAATGCACCCAGTGTCATATACATTCATTACAACATCCTTGAACAACAGACTTTATTTTTCACACATCTCAATAAAACTTGCTCATGATTCTATCTCTGATACTTTCAAAAATGAAGACAAACCTTTGCAGATTCCCAAATAGTAAATACAAGATATAATGAAAAATTCATTTATTCATCATGCTTTTTAAAAAAGAGCTGCTCTTGTGTCCATCCACAAGTGCAAGTTTTTTAATGCTTTTTTCAGGTAGAACTTTTGATATCCTTGCACCCACTGTGAGATCTGTATCACCGGAAGAGAGAGCCACAGAGGGTTACGATTTCAGGTCAAGCTCGAAATGTCTGTAGACGCTTGTCACATACGCCATCACTGCCTGCCAATCAGGTCTCTCCATGGCAACCATGTCGTTGATGGCCTGCAATATACAACATTCCACAATGAATTCTATGCAATGTATTCACAAGAAAAGACAAAGGCTATGATAAATATAGTTCATTAATGATCCAATAAAACCATTTTTTAAAAGAATAACATCTCACAATCATACAGTTCTATGGTAGCTAGTATCAATGATGTACATAGGTAGAAGTACAGTTTTAAATCGATACAAATCAATAGCTGACAAAAGTAAAAGTATAGATTCAGGGTGCCATTTCAAAGATATACAATAGTTACAATAGTCAAAGTAAAGTTAACACAAATAAACGGCTGAAAAAAATTAGAAGGAAAAATTTAAGGTGCCATATCAAAGATATACAATAGTAGAAGTACAATTTCAAGTAGGTACAAATAAATGGTTAAGAATAGTAGAAATAGTCCTAACCCATTCATGCCTGTAGTGCCCAAACCCGCTTCACTATTTTAATGATATTTTTCTAATAAAAGCAATTTCAAGGAAATATTTCATTTTAAATAAAAGTCTCCAGGAGACTTTTTTCTGTTTATTTTCCATTTAAGGAAATATTGGAAAGGAAAAATCTAATCAATAGGTTATTTGGAAAAAACTATCTAAGGTCCAAACGACACTTGTCAAGGAGATCTTCAGGCACGAATGGGTTAAGTTGGTTTTTATTGATGGCGCACTATGGTAAAAGAGAACCAACAGAGAGCCACCCTATTTCAACAGCAGGCAGTGCTAATATCCTTTGATGTGTCCATGGCACTCTTGATGTGTTCAACCACCAAGCTTTCTGTGTTTTTTTTCGCTAGAGACTTCTGTTTCAAGTGGCAGTGATGTTTATTCAATGTCTTTTAGTCTCTTTAAGCCTCTTTCTTTGATGGCTCTTTGAGTAGGCCATTACTTCCCTGTACAGGGTTTCTATCTCATTACGATATGACCTAAGCTGTTGAAAGTGATGTAACGATCGAAGCAACCTCCCTCCCCCTATTCTTTTTTTAAACTCGAAAATAAGCATTAAAGCAAAATAAGCATTCTTCTCAGTAAAATACGTATGATGTTAGTTTCTGGGTAAGCTATATGTGTTTCATACATATCTAAGAAAGCTGTGCTTGTAGAATAAATATTTGGGTACTCACCAGTGTGGAGGGAATCCCAACACTCTCTGCAGCCTTAAAAGCAAGCGTGAAGTTCTTTCTCTGAAAACAAACAAACTCAATAAGTATTCAACCTTTCAGAGAAAAAACATGTAACTAATATGCCTTTTCTCTTAAATAATATGTAGCTTTGGTAAGTTTCTAGGCAGCCACTCACACTTTAAAGGCTTCTTATGTATAACAGAGTCTGTGGGTAGTGGAAGCAGTAATGACTCACAGTAGTGATGCAAAATAATGTAGCTTAGAAAATAAATATCCT
>OZ012691.1:18384114-18607562 GCA_963942565.1 Maea johnstoni
GGCAAAATAATTTAGGGAGATTTTTTCAATTTTTACTTTTTTGTACTGATATTATAACTATATCTTTTCTTAACAAGCCATTATTTGAGACATGGCTGTGGTGTCAATTCCCCCTTTTGACACAGTAG
This sequence comes from Maea johnstoni, assembly GCA_963942565.1. NCBI lineage: Eukaryota > Metazoa > Annelida > Polychaeta > Spionida > Magelonidae > Maea > Maea johnstoni. The sequence goes on from OZ012691.1 coordinate 18,384,243, forward strand.
GCTATCCAATAAAGTTGATGTAAAGCAAAGTTTATAAGAACACACCATCAAATATTTGCTTAATTTTCAAGTTATGAAAAGTTTCATAGCACTTAAGGCAAAATATTTTAGGGGACAGTAGATAAGAATGAATTGGTAAAGCCAACAGGGAACATTAAGATAAAGTGGATTCAGGTCAAAACATCGAAATTGCCTATTGCAACATTTTCACTTTGCCAACAAGATTACGTTACATTGATTATCCACCATGGCCATTCACCAGTTAACATCTTGCCATAGGCAGTACACGGGGCCATCACCTATTGACTGTTCCAGCAGCAGCAGCAGCAGCAGTGCTGGTACTCACCGAGTAAGTCTGGATCTTGCTCTGGCACCATTTGAGGAGCGCGTTTCTCTTGGAGCCTCCCATCTGCTTAGCCAGGGCAGCCAGGGGGTCCTTCTTCTCCTGGTCACTGTGGAAACAATACACAAACAATGGTCAAGGAAGAGGTACAGGCACTGGCACCGGTATCCTTTCAATAATTACTATATAGTACCATTGCATTCCTTAAAGATACTCTAAACGATATGATATTAACCACTAGCTGTGAAGTTATCATTTATTAGGGATTGTCCAGGATCCTAAACATGACTATTCGCAACAAAATCTATAATGGAATAATGCAATAAAGTACGTCTAACAGTACCATTAAAGTACTGTACCATTTTATTGGTACCGTTACGGGTCCATGCCCTTATGTTCTTAGAGGTATCCATCCCTAAGCACAAACAAACTCAACATCTCTTTTGTAAATGTTATCCTGTGTTTATACCTCAAAACTGTTTCAATTTTAAACAACAAAATTTGAAATTTCCACTTCAGTGTAAAAGAATGGACAAAACATTGATGTAATAGAATATTACTTTTACACAAGTTCCTATTACAATATCAGAATATTTTGCTTTTACCCATTCAGTACAAGCAGTTTCAAAATGGTAGTGAAAGCCTTTCCATATATACATATAATACATGTTGTAGTCTTATCCAAAAGGGCGTCTGGACATCATTTAGACACACAAATCCCCATAAGTCACCCCATAAAAGCCAAATTCTTAAAGAGTAATTTCTTAAAATGTCATTTTAAAATATATATATAAAAAAAACTCACCCCAATACAAATCCTATTTGACATTGCAAAAGCATTTTTTGCAAGTTTTACGATGGGCACCCAGTTTCTAAATTCTGACTAAGACGCTGAATTTCATGTAATAGCTTGTTTCTTACCTGACGCTATTTCTCCTGGCGTTCGAGGACAGGATAGACGTGATAGCCGGGGATTTTTTCAGCGCACTGTCAGGATCGTTCTTACTGGTCGAGGCCACGGCTTTAGCATCGTCAGTGCCCCCTGGTGGCGTCTCATAGATAATATCCCTCGGCGTCGAGCGTTTGTCTTTAGACTCCGGCGGTTTCTTAAGCGCAGACTTTAGCTGCGTCTCCGGGGGTGCGCTCCCACGACGCAGTTCCAAACCTGGGCTTTTGGGCGAGGACGTATCCGACTGGAGGCTCGTTATACTGTCCGTGGAGTTACGACGAGAACTCTCCTGACTCTGGGTCCTTGTCGGCGACGTGATCGTCGGTGACAGGACAATTCCAGCGGAACTACTTTTCGTCGGCGGACCCTTATGTTCAATGGACATGATAAGAGTTTTCACAGACATGTTATCCTTGCCGCCGTGAGGGTCGCTCAGCTTGCGCTGGCGAAGATTCATCAGCTCCTTGTCCACGGAGCTGATGACACGCCCCCTTATTTCCTCGCGGGACGATGAGCGCTGCGCCTTCACCCTATCCAGCTCCTGATTGACCTTATTCAACTCAGTCTGAAGCAGCGAAGTTCGCTCCCGCAGCTGGGAGTTCTCCGTGGCTAGTCTCTCCATATCCTCCTGTGTCTCAGTCTTGATATCATTGGCTATAACAATCGCCGTCTTCAAATCAGCATGAAACTGCTCCCATTCTTTCGACTCGACATCGAATCTTGCTTTCAACTCCTTCGTTTCTGAGAGATATCCTTGCGAATGCTGCTTCTCCTTACGCAACTCGTTTTGCATATGCGCCACTTTGGTTGTGTAGGTTTTCTTTTCCTCCAAGTAGCGATCACAGTCCTGTTCTAACTGGTCAATGTGATCTCGTAACGAGTCGGCTTGCTGCTGCATTTCAAGCTTTTCCGATTTCAATTGTTCGAGCTTGTACTCGACGTCACTGACCTGAGTTTTGGCGTTGTTTCTCGCCACTTTCATCTCCTCCTCCAGGGTGGAGAGGTGCTCCTTCACTTTCGTCACTTCGTTCTGGCTGTGCGCCAGAGCTTCCTGAGTGTTCGCTAGTTTCGCCTCCACCTTGTCCTTCTCCTGCCTCGCGTTATGTAACAGATCCTCGAGGTCGGACTTATCCACTGCATTCCTGCACTGCTCTATTTCAGCCACCTTAGCCTTCTCGTTATCCAGCAAGGTTTTGTACCGAGTCAGTTCAATTTCTTCTTTGGAGAGAGCTTCCTTTAGTTCGGATACCTGTTTATCCAGATCTTTACGATCAGCTAATAGGCTTTCGTTTTTGGCCTCCAGGAGGCTGATTTTATCACGTAGTGCTTCGGTAATGTCTGCGTTTTCGCGATTTTCCGTACCCGCTGTGATCAGCGCATTGGTGTACTCCTGCTGTTTAAGCAACAGTTCCTCCCGCTCCACCTGGGAGGATCGGAGCAACTCGAGTAGTTGTCGCTCATGTTCCGAGCGATCTTTGGTGTCATTTTCGCTGACAATGAGCACCTTAAGTTGCTCGATCTGCATGCGGCAGTTCTCGAGTTTCTCCGTCTGAGCACACAGGGATTCGAGGAGCACAGATTTCTCATCAGCGAGTCTCTCGTTCTCGTTGCTGAGCTCGTTGACGCTGTCCTGGAGGTCCGTAAGTTCCTGCAGCGTGGCCTGCAGTTCCTCGCTCGTGCTGTAGTGGGTCTCCTCCATTTGTAAAATACGATCCTGCAGACACGCGACGGAGACCTCGCTCATCGCATCGCTGCTCTTGTTGCTGCGACAGTCCCAGTTGCTGTTGTCCAATGAGAGCGAGGACGGGTGGTCCGGCGTGACACAGCTCAGGTCCCCCAGGGATAACCCCAGTTCTGAGTCCACAGTGCCACCATCTGTGTGATCACCCTCCTTGCGTGGAGTGAGGAAGTTCAGAGATTTCAGGAGAGCAATTTGGTCGGTACCTATAGCACCTAATGACAAACTATCATCCTGCGAAACGTCCGTATGTGCACTATTGGATTTCACCATGCTACTTTTCTGAAGTAGCTTCTCCGCGTCGGTGATTTGCTCCACATTGATCCCGAGTTCACGTAACCGATCCTTAAGAACACGGTTCTCGCTGCGGAGCATTTCCAGTTCATCCAAAACATTATGGGATGGAATTTTCTCCTTCAGATTCTTAATCTCATAGACGAGTTTCTGCGTATCGCTCTTGCGGCCCTCGGCCAGCTGTATGAGTTCAGAGATTCTGCGTTCGAGGATCTTTTTTTCTTTCTCAAAGCTGGCCAAGAGCTCTGCATTGTATGCCATGGCATTGGCAGGCGCCGAGGCGCGCTGCCGTGCCTTTTGGTCACGGCTGATATTCTGAGTGCTGGTGGCGCGCCGCACGATACTGGACGATGACGGCGTCTTTGCCGTCGCGGGCGCGTGGGCACTCGACGTGCCCTTCACGGGCGTCCCGATACGATCCACGTTTTGCACGCTCTGGGCCTTCCTAAGCGGACTCCCGCCCTGGGGCTTAGGAATGCGGGACTTGGGCCCGGGGGACTGAATGTTTTCTTTGTTGGGGAGCCCGAGGCTGGAGACGGGGCGCTGGCTCTGCAGGCGGGCGGCCGCCGTGGCTTGCCGCCTCAGAGTACTCGCGAGGTTCTCGTGACTCTTGCTCAGGTACGTCTTACTCAGCTGCTGGCTCGCCTGCCCAGCCGCGGCCGCCGCTGCCTTATCTGCTGCTGATGAGGAGGATTTTTTTGCTGGGGTGTCGGCCTTTGTCCTGTCTGGGGGTGCCTTAAAGGTATTAGCACCAGAGGGTGGCGGCTTGCCCTGGACGGGTCCCTTCTGTTTCTTCATTGTTGGGCCGGGCGGATTCAACCACTTGCTTTCTCCCTACAAAAAGGAAATATAAGAATTAGGTTTGTATTTAGATGAAACATAACATAATCATATAATCATGGTCTTAGCCAGCAGGGTATCTGATTCGGATGTCCAAGCCCTCACAAGCACACATCAGGACAACCACTTGTATGAGGAATTGAAAAAATACATTAATTTCAAGGCAATATAATGTAATTCCCATGATATTGCATTCGAAAAGTATGTATTTTCTAATTAGGTATATTTTCTAATATTTTGAGGTCTCCCTGGAAAAGTAGTTCACCCCAAATTTTCAAATTTTGTTGCCAATTTCTAAATCATGGCTAAGAGCATGCATGAAATCATATTACTAGTTTAAAGATGGCTTACAAAGGAATTTTTAGTACAAATGAAAGCTTCGATGTATGATAGGCATACAGTATTTTTGGTTATAGGCATGAATCACCTACAAGCTAGACTCACTATCTCAATGAGGCCAACTATATCATAAAGTTATCACATCCTTCTCTTATGTTATCTCTCCTAGACCACTCAGACCAATTAAAGTCCATTCAATTACCTCCTCCTACTCTAAGATGTCAATTAGGATCACACCTGCTTGCCATCTTTATCATGGAAGCTTTCGTAATCCTTCCATTGCTGAAGCCACTTTCACCCAAAACATGAGGATGCAAAGATTATTGAAACCCATCTTAACCCTGTCATGTTGGTACTCATTGGATAGCTCTCCCTGAATACTCTTAGATGAGTACCCATTCCAGAATTCCAGTCATCTTATATGAGCTGCTACCAGATCCATTGGATTAGGATTTATTTTGTAATCTGATATCACAGGATATGATGAAATGAAACAAGATAATTATCCGGGTACATCAACCATTAATCAAGAATCCACAGGTCATTTGGTACATTCAATACAGCCCAGGATACAGAAACTAGGATCTGTATTACAGGGCCTGCAGTCTGTTTTTTGTAACATAAATACAAATACAGACACAGTGCAGAATGAACTTAAAGTATATGTTCTGATAACAATACAGATCATCATACACAAATTCTGTACTCTATAAAAGAGAGAATCTTTCAAAATAAAAGACTACCCTTACCTTAGAATAGAAGGTTAAAGCTACAATCCCCCAAAATAAGTTATTTAACTGACTACGAGATGTTTTCCTATCTCCTTTCCTATCAAGCACACATAAGCCAAAGCCAGTGCTCTGGTAGACACTACGTACACCTACTGACTGCAAGGAGGGGATGATGATGATGATGATGATGATGAAAATGCTGTCATCTTGAGTTATTGTTATGATTATGAGAACAATGCCTCAGGGCGGAAAACAAATGAGCAGAGAGGAATGCTGTGTTCCTTTCACCCTCAGTCGGAGTGGAAACAGTGCAACTACACATCAATAAACTTGGGTATCGGGAGGTTTGTTTTATACATATACAGGAAGATACCAAGCCAAGTATGTGGGAGGGGTTTATAATCTACACAAGTAGAGAATAATTAACCCAATTATAATTAACCCATTGACGCTTATGAGTTCCTCCAGTTATTGCCATCTGGACCTCTAATATTGATAATTATAATAATAATTTTAAAATTGAGAATGATTATAAATACAAAATAATGAAGAAGAGTTGTTGGTAATGTTCTGATTAAAGTTTTTCGATCCAATATTTTCCTAACTTGAGTTTGAGCTGCAAGTGAAACCTGCTTAAAGATATCTCTACAATAAGATTATAGCTAGCTCACCTTAGAAAATTTGGCATGAGGATGAATGAAGAATGAATTAAATTTATAGAGTTGAAGAGGCAATGTGTAATAAAAAAATAAGAAAACAAATTTTATCCAAATATGTTTGCGGTTACTTAAAATTTACACGTTTATCAGAGTTATAATGTCAATATTATATGGATTCACATGCTAGTATTCGTAAACCACTTTATACCATCCTAATATTCTCACCCCTAGTTACACCCAGGTAATACAGATATCACATCAGTAGACAGAAATATTAGAAGATGTGTGCGTGAATGGTTCTGTTGGTTATGTTACCAGAAAAGTATATATGGGTGTGTGGCATGAATGGGTTGTAATACCCCCTTCACAGCCCTGACTGAGTATGCATAGCATCCATAGCAAACACATGTGAATGTATACCTATTCTACATTATATCTACTATACATTACTCTGAATGGCATTACTAATTTAATCTCCTTACATGGCATGATTCTACTATGTATGGCATAACTGACAAATCTAACACTTGTGACTTCATCTTTTCTACATTATATATATCATACATTACCCTGTAACATACAACATTACTGAGTTGACATTTCTATTGTAATCTACTTACATGGCATGGACCTACTGATCAGATCTTGCAGTTGAATCACTCCATACCTGTGCCAAAGGTATACAACCTCAACAGGTGTCAACGATCTATAAGAACCCTAGTACTTAGTTAGAACATGACACAACCCGCACCCTTTTCCTATACCATCCTTAAAATCACGCACCATACCTAACAACACAGGAACCCATACACAGCACCCTATGGTTACTCTCTGACCCGTGCCTATTCTGGTGCCCATAAACCAGGGCTGCCTGTCAACCCTACCGTACCCTGAATACAGACTAGCTGGTGAGCATATTAACATGCCTGTCTCCTTCACCATAAACCATGCCCTCTATGGACACTGTGGCTGAGGGAATAAAGAAATTTCCTACAATTCGCCTGACTCATTTCATGTACATTACTCTAATTCTTCTTAACTATTTCTATTTGTGGTTGATGTTATCATTTTATTAAAGTGCCCTGATGCAATCAACAACATTACAACACACCCTTCCTCCAGAGAAAACTACATGCCAAGAGAGGGTTTCTTTTTTGAACCATTTAACACCTCACGGTAGAGCCCAAAACTGTCTGACTATTTTGGTCATACATCTATAACAAAAGAAAGTTTCTTAAAATATTTGAAGGAGAAATGTTGATCAACATCCAATCCACAACTCTTCTTGAAATATTTAGTGAGTCCATGATTAATTCCGGAGTTATTTTGAAAAGTATATCAAGTCCAGATGACTCTTGTCTAGGCAGGAAGGAGTTAAATAACAAGCAAGGGTTCTATGCTGAACTTGACCTCTACCCAATTATTCCCAGATTTTTTCCCTTCAAATGTTGCTGCATGCTACAATCACCCTGACCACTGATTAAAACCGAGTAATGAATGAGTAATTAGTTGTGTTGTAATGAACAGTAATGCACCCTAAATTAACCCATTCATGCCTGTAGCCGCTAAAACCGCCTGACAATTTTGGTGATATCTTTCTAACAAAACAATACTTCGAAAATATTTGAAGGAGAATTGTTCATCAAATCCCTATCTACAGCTCTCCTTCAAATATTCTGCAAATGTATGCTTCATTCCAAAGGTATTTCCAATAGTATGGCAGGTCCACACAACACTGCTCAAGTAGATGAATGCGTTAATTATTTTCTCACAGACATTTTCATCAGTTGACATCTTCAAAATAGGGATCTTTGGAACACTGGGAAGATGGGTTAATGAATATATACAATGTGTTTTAGAAATAATAGTATTCTGGGTAGGGGTAATTAAGAAAATTTGATTTTCTGATTTGAGGCAAGGGGAAATATCAAGTAAATGTTGACAAAAACATCTCAATCTCAGCTGTATTTATCTACTCATTACCAATCTCAGCTGTATTTATCTACTCATTACCAATCTCAGCTGTATTTATCTACTCATTACCAATCTCAGCTGTATTTATCTACTCATTTAATATTTAAAGTTGAGAAACTCACCCAAACATCCTTAAGCCACCTGGTCAGACTCATAGCTGATAGTGATGGCAGTGGTCTTGTCAAAAGGTAAAGAAGATACCATCCAAGTCTTTACCTCAAGTGGCCAAGACAAATCTCTATATATTACATCATTGTTCTAATGTGTAAATTGGATAACTTCCTACTGATATCAAGATGTCCAAGCTTACCAGCGCACAGCTGATATAATATATAATATACCCAACTTATTTCTCTACACTGGCTAGTCACGATAGATTAATATGACTGAAAAAGCAAATTCAGTCTTGTAAAGGTAGCAGCTCTCACTGATATCAAATCGATTCAAAAAGGAAAATCAATACATTTTCTTGTTCTTGGCTTTAAAGGCTGATCTATTCCTGTTTGTAACAAACAAATGGTGTAGCATGTCCAATGTTCAGACAACAAGTAACACTCCCAGTGGATGTCAAGAACGCCTATCTAGTTCTAAGCGTCTTTATATCAGAGATCATAAGTCCAAATGCCAAGATTCCTCAGTATCCATGAGCGACTACACCTGTTGATCATCAGATATGACCAGTACATTGATGTGTCTAGCCAGCGTAGATAGCCAAAGGTAACATTAGCACCGTGGGTATATAAAACACAGATGTATCATTTTAATGCTTGGTTCTATTGTTGTAGAGACTCCCTTAAATCTGTGGGTATCTCGCACATGAAGTATGTATCCAGTGATCTCTTGAGTGATGGCTTATCACATGCTGTTAGGTACTTGTCTTCATAATTATTGTAGTACTATAGACTATCCTTGTATACTCTTGAGCTCCTGTATATCGTTAGCTGTCACACACACACAGAGCCAGTATCCAGTGATCTTTAGGTGATGGTATATCATATATCCTAGGTGTGCGTCTTTAGAATTACTGTAGTGCTATATTCTATCCTTTTAGACTCTCCTCTCTATATTTAAGGATCACAAACACAACACGTACAGCCAGTATCCTGTGATCTGCTAGTCGAGAGGGTTATTCATAATCAGGACAGGTAGAATGGAACCAAAGTCCACCCTAGGCCCAGGACCGCCCTCTGTACTCCTTAACACATACATGCCAGGAGATCTACCTGATAAGTGTCGTCTGGACATGTCATACTTTTGAAAATAACTTCGGAAAGGAGCATCAATTTGCAAACTCTTTGAAGGAGAGTTGTAGATTTAATTTTAATGAACAACTCTCCGACAGATATTTTCTTACCATTGATTTCATCGGAGAGATATCACCAAAATAGTCAGGCAGTTTTGGCTGCACATTCATGACCAGAGCTCTCCTTGACAATAGTTATCTGGATCTATGATTCTTTTGGAAATAACTACAGAATAAAGCATGAATTCACAAAATATCTGATGGAGAGTTATGGGTCGAGTTCTCACTGACATTTCTTCTTCAAACATTCTGTGAAAGATGCCTTGTGTAGAGGAATAGCACCAAGATATACAGGTACTTAAAAGGCATCATCTACAGGCATGAATGGGTTAATAACAACAGTGATGTCATCAGGATATTATGTTGCAATAAGAATTTCAAGATGCAGGACCAATGGGGAACACGCAATACCTAACTTTCCTTGGGAGAAGTGTCAAATTGAGGCATAGCATAAATTAACCTAGACCTTTGCTGAAATAACAGTAAAACTGAATTGGGTTAGCTTGTTATCTAAATTGTTCTAAATTGATAAAAATCTATTTGTACCATAGAACTGATATCTAGCAAATTAATCCACCCCACTTGATTGCAATCTTTATCTAATTATGACAATGTATTGCTATTGTTACTGTCGACTGTTACAACCTCCCCATATTAAGGAACTGACAACCCTCAACAAAAGATGGAATAAAAATCCATAAAAATGGAACAACTGAGTAACTGTGACCCATTTATGTAATTGAAAACCTTTGAAAATGACTTTTGAATTGAGAATGATTTTTAAAAATATTTTTAGTTGAGCTGTCAGTAATGTACCCTCTGAACTTCTTCGCTTTTGCCTTAAAGATTTCACCATAATTAACAGGTTTTGGCTTCCTCAAGCATTATCTCTATATTTTTTTTCTATAAGGAACATTTCTATATGTTATCTCATACCTGTGATTGGTGAGAGTCAAGATTGGTAAGTTTCATGCCACTACAGGCTCCAGATGTGCTGGACATGCTTGGGATCTGCCCTAACATGCATGGCATCACAGACTGTCTGATTTCAGTCACACACATGGTCTTTACAATATAAAGGATAGGTTACAGCCATATGACAGCTAAATCATGCCATGTATGGCCTCAGATCAACTGGTCATGTCTAGGCTCTGTCCAGAATTGTAAGATATCAGCAAAAACTGATTATATTGTATATATCTTTTCTTTTACATGTCAAGATAATCCATATCTTCCTATTTTTGTATATAATCTTAGATTATCAGATAATCAGATTCTGAATTAGCATATCAACTATGTTAATCCCCACTTGGAATCAGTCAGGAACCTGAATCACAAAGAGAGGTTATGGTTTCTGGTATTTCAATGTAGCCTCATGGAAATCCTTCGACTTGCACTGGTTATCTCTTACTTGAAAGTCATGATAAAATGACACAGCAATAATCTTCCATAGCTAGGATTATGTGATGATGATGAGGATGATGATGATGACATTAATGATGATGGTGATGATGATGTAAACAATCATGATGATGATTATGATGATAACAACAACAACTACAATAAAAGATGCTTTTAAAAATGACACTGGTATTGTTCATGACCTCTTTCCATACAAACTGCTATATCTTTTCAGCTTTTTTGCATCATTGTGTATAGGCATTATTAGCCACCACCAGCATAAGGATTAAGGGTTCACTCCATCACACAGCCTCACTTCTTTAGACTTCCCTTCCAATGCTAACTTTCACTCAGATTTTCCTTTTGCCTGAGTTTCCTTTCCAGGGCTTATTTTTACTAGTCTCAAGACACTGGTAAGAATAGACTTACCTCGCTAAACCACTAGATCATCCAAACCACAGGGACAATGATTTTTCCCAGAAACAATTGTTCTTCTCCAATAAGTAGGATACCACAAGACTCCCTTGCATATCCTACCTCCTCCAGTGCTAGAGCTCATCTGAGGCGCCTGAATGACTGCCAACATTATATGTGCCCCAACACCAACACAGGAAGAAGCCAGGAAGGAGGAAATAGGAGAAAGAGGGGGGGGGGGGTGTTCCTCTCAGTGACAAGGAGTCATGATCACATTACATCAGGAAAGGGAGAAAGGGGGGATGCTTCTCAGGTGACAAGGACATGGTCTTGTTACATCCCTAGTGGTTTCTGATAAGTATACATGTTCAGTGAAGGAGAGAGGTAGAGATATAAAAGGTGGTTGGGGGGGGGGGGGGGGGGGGTGAGGGAAAGGAAGAGTGGGATGTTCCTTAGATGACAAGGGTATGGTCTTGTGACTTCCCTGATGGTTTGGAATAACTATAACTGTACAATGAGTGAGTGAGGCAGTGAGCTTGGGTTAAGGGACAGCCTGGTCAAAGGGAAAGGGGGTATTATGTTTTACTCTAGATATCAGGGTCATGATCATGTCACATCCTTGCTGATTTTTTGATATCCACAACTGTACAGTTAACCCACTCATGCCTGTAGGCTGTAGCACCTAAAACTGTCCGACTGTTTTGGTGATACATCACTCTTAACAAAAGCAGGTTTCTGAAAATATTTGAAGAACTGTTGATCAAAATCCAACCCAAAATTCTCCTCCAAATAATTCTTAAGTTATTTTTAAAAGGATATATGGTCCAGGGACTCCAGACAACTCTTGTCAAGGAGATATCCAGGCATGAAAGGGTTTAAAAGAGGGAGGGGCATGGGCGAGGGGTGGAAAGGGGCATTCTTTGTTAGATGCCATGTACATCTTATTTGCAGATCATCTAGTATGTACATGTGTTAATGGGATCCAGAGGCTGATTATCCTGATGATCTATTAATGGTATCAAGTGTCATTTCCACCAGGATATCACTATAACACCATTAACACTCATCCTGAATGACATGCACCTAAAACAACACCCATCACTGCAAGCAGCATTGCACTAAACATTCAACAGGTCACTGACAGCAAGTACCCAATGACCCAATGTAGTGGTCAGTTGGTCATTATCCATGCAACTTGTCCAATTAAGCTAGGATAGGTTGCAATCTATATATTATATATATTTCTCATTGTTATTTTAAACAGATTGGATTCAATATTGATAGGGCCAAAAAAAATGATACATTTGTGGTTACGTGTACCCCCCAAAAAGGGTCATTTTTTGGCCTAGAAATGTCCTTGTCCTAGGAATGCTCAATTCACTAATTAGCCTCTCTGGGTTCTTGAAGTTGTAGTATCTCCATAAAGTGTGTATAATCTTTTTTTCTGCAAATTTGAAAATCAACAATAAACCATTTCCATTTATCTCACAGTCCCCCAAAAGAGTCTGTTTCAAAAGGTAATAATTTCTTGGGAATGTATTTTCAGCAACTTTCTGCAAGCAAATGCTCATAAAAACTTTACCAATAACTTTCCTTCAAATATGATGTGGATTAAAATCTTCATAAATGACATCTTCATAGCATCAAGGTGGACATTCATCATTAAAACGTGAAGACCTGTAAGGTAAGAAAGTCCAATACAACCAACCTCCATTTGTGAATCTTCATTTCAATAAATTCACAACTTTGACTTAATAACACAGACATCACAAGGATGAAGTTGTAGACAAAATCTCTATGTTCAAGCCCATACAGAGTAAATCCACAGTACTATCAAAATGCCAATTATTCTCAAGGGCAATTGGCACTGTTTACATTACTCATTTGTTTATAGGAAAAAATTGGACATTAAATGTCAGCTCTGATGTAAATTGCCTCGAGATACCATAAACAACCTTGAGCGAAATATTCCATGATCCATAAATGAGGTCAGTGCATCAAAGCAGCTGCATTGTTATTTTAGTTCTCAATTCTCCCACCAGATGTCAGCAGCTGTTGTGCAGACTGAGAAGACAAGAGATGGACAAGAAGGGAGAAGATGGATGACTTTACACTGTTTACAGCACTGGAACGCTGCTGGAAGACCACAAAAACAAGATTTCTTTCATTTTCTTTAAATTAAAAGACTTGAAGAAAATTGTAGTTGTTTTGACTGAATGGTAAGATCATGTAAGATTCTAACTCTCTTGATGCTCATTAGTTGAACATGTGTGAGGCAGGCATATGACAGGTGTTATGGCAAGTACCTGGTGTCCTAGGAAGTGGGATACCCAGGGCCAGAAATTAGCTGGAGCCCTGAGCTGGGAGACCACTGGGCTTCCTTGAACTCTCCTGCAGCTACCCCAAATTTCAAAAGGTAGCCCTGGATTTTGTACACATCACCTTTACATAGCTTATGAAGATGCGATTGGGCTCCCTGGATAAAAACAATTTTGAGCCCTGATACTAGATGTAACACAGACTACCTGCCCTGAGTACAGGTAAACACTGTGCTGAGAACAGAACGCCAGATGGTCAGTGGGTAGGTGTAGGAAGAAATCCCCAGGCCACACCACTGGGCAACATCAAAAGACTGCACCATTAACATTAACCTGAGATGCCGGCTCTTAATCCAATTATTGCTCAAACATGCCGCTGGCCCACAGCCATTTTCTGCATACATACATCTTTAACCTATTGATGCTAAATCACGCCACTGCCAAATGAATACCCAATTTCCCCGACTAATGACCGCTGTGGTCAACATGTGGAAATCCTAGCTTGCCCCCAGCCATCAGAGCCACCAACTATAGCACAGATTTGTACAAGTTCCTACTGAGATTGTCGTCTGGTACTCTGATACTTTTGAAGAAAAACTAATAAATGATAGATTTATTCTCAAAATATTTGATGGAAAGTTGTAGGCTTAGTTATGATGACTATTTTTCCTTCAAGTAATTTCAAATATATGCTTTCCTTTGAGAGATATCCCCTCATTAGTCAGACTGTTTTGGATACTACAGGCATGAATGGGTTATCGTATATCACAGGAACCAGTGTAATATGTATGGATTTCCTCAAGGATATCACAGGACTAAGCTCCAAGTTAAGGGATAACCTTTGGGATATCATAGGCCCGATCTACTTATCTAGGGATCACGTTTAGATTCCTTAACCCTTTCAATGCTGAGGTAACCTTCATCCGAAGCACAAGGTAGAAAAGATTTTGAAAACAATCTAAACCCTGTCATGTTGGCATTTATTGGATAGCTCTTGTTGACAACTCTCAGATGAGTACCCATGCGCCAGGCTTTCAATCATTTTTCGGGTTATTCGCATCGTTTGTATAATTATAAATGGTGAAAAACTTTTCCACCCGCAGCATAAGGGTTAAATCCATGTCCATGTATTTCCAAAAGAATATTGTTTGATCGATATGCATGTACTAGGATTAGAAATAAACATCATAGGATCCAGACTCAGTTCTACTATTTCCAAAAAGATATCAAAGCCTCTGATCCAATGCAATGTCCAAAATTAAGATGTCCTAAAGCTGTCATAGGATACCAATTACTACAAGATATCAAAGGAGGATAGTACTTTCATTAAAAAATTGCACCGAGTGATCAAAACCTGGTTATCATGGTGTGGCCCAGGGATATGGGCAAGATCAGGAAAATAGGTGTCCTAATTAGAGGAGTCAAGCCTTTGATGACTATCAAATTTATAGGAGTCAAGAATTGGAGGACGGTCAAATGAATGTCACTTTGATGGGGTCAATTACTATGAATAATTAAGGCATTTAATACATGTTAAGCCATCTTCTTACACAGTCAGCTTTGAAAGTAATTGTCAAGGCTGATGGAGGGCAGGTCATTCAAATCGACTTGGCTGCAACTATGGCATTCTGCTAGGATAAGAGCAGTGGCATTCCTGTGTAAGGTGGCGTAGGCTTAGCAGGAATGTTAATCAAATCAATGAATTATACAATTCACTAGTGATCTCCTTGGTCAGGGAATGACCAGGAAATGCCAGTAGTAACATATCTTAACCTATGAGTGCTGTGGAATATGCCAGCCTAAATGGTATTCCAAGGAGTATTGTACTTCTCATGAGTGGCAATAGTGAGTAAGAGCGAGAAGATAGAGAGGTAGGAATAAGAAAAGAAGGAGGAGGAGGATAAGGAAAAGGGTGACAAAAGAAAGAGGAGAATGACAAGAGGAAGATGATGCCAAGGTAAAGGATAATAGGATGACAGAAGGAAGAGGATGACAAGGACAAAGAGGAGGAAGAGGATGACAAAAGGAAGAGGATCGAGGATGCCAAGAATGAAGACAATGACGAATATGACAACTGAAATAGGCAACAACAGAGATGATGATAAGGAGGAGGAGGAAGATGAAGGAGAGAAGGATAATGACAAGGATGAGGAGAGGGATATGGAAGAGGAGGTCACCAAAGAAAAGGAAGATGAAGGAGAGGATAGTAATGAGGAAGACGAGGAGACAGGTTGGTGGACGGAGGGATTGAAAAGACAGTAAGAGTAGGAGATGAATGAGGATGAGGAAGAGAAAGAGAGAAGGAGGAAGACGTAGAGCAGCGTTTGTTGCGTAAGTTTCAGCTCCTGGCGGCGGCGTTGAGAGGAGCAGGCTGGCAGTATTTACATGTCACTCAGCAGCGCTCACTGTTGGTGGCCCGCCTGACTCCCGCCTGCCGCTCACCCGGCCATTAGACACACAGAGAGCGCCTCCAACAACACAAGTGGTTTATTTGGCTGGATTCCAAGACATTCCTGCGAGGAGAGCGATTACGGAGAGCGAGAGCCTGCGAGATGCCAGATGTCTTAGTAATCAGCAGCCAACTGCAGAGACAGGCATCTTACACCATCACTCACCACACTCACAAGGCAATTACGTTTTCACCCATTTTTCTCAATGAAACTACATATTCGTCCAGTCACAACTCTCCAGAGATTTTTCCCATTGCTCTAAATGTAGAGTACAAACAACATTTTTATGCACACATAACTCCCTTTTCTCTGAATGAAATGGAAACACTTCATTGAGGGGTTCACTCCCATTTCTCTCAGTATAACTAACAAACAGTAGGTTCGTAGTCGTACCTGTATATGTAGGGTACTATATTAATACCAGGTAGGATAAGTACAAACCTATTAAGTGTGTGATTGCATTCAACTCCCTGGTGATTATGGTATAATTTGTTACTCCATACCTGCATATGTCAACTTCGTAACTAACACAAGGTAGGCAGTATATACCTCTGTGTGTTTTCACCCTTCACTTGTATGTGATGTAATTTGGTTCAGTCATAGCTGTATAATTATGTAATCTACTGAAATAATACTAGATAGGAATTACATACCTGTGACCTGTATACAGTGTAATTGGATCAGTCATTCCTGTATAGGTAAACTACTGAAATAATAACAGGTAGGAATTACATACCTGTGACCTGTATACAGAGTAATTGGATCAGTCATTCCTGTATAAGTAATCTACTGAAATAATAACAGGTAGGAATTACATACCTATGGGTTTATCCAAGAATCACCTGTATACAGTGTAACTGGATCAGTCATAAACTACTATACTTATATCAGATAGGAATTACATACCTGTGGGTTTATTCACTTATCACTTGTATATACAATTATATAACTGGATCAGTCATTCCCTATAAGTAAACTACTATACTAATATCAGGTAGAATCCACATACCTGTGTGTACATTCACCTTCCACTCGTATACAGTCCAATTGGTTCAGTCATGCCTGTGTGTTCAGGCTACTATAATAATCCCATGCAGAAATCGCACACCTCTGTGTATTTTCATAGAGAACATGTATGCACATGTATATAAATACCTGTTGTGATTAGACTACCATATCAGTATATAAGCAATCATGGTTTTAGCCAGGATAAGGAAACTGAGATTGTAACCATCAACATGTGTTAACTTATTGCATTTAGACATAATATCCTTTTACAATGTCTTGGGAGGTATTATAATTGAGGTAAACAGAAATCAAGTATCAGCTTGAAATCGACATTTTATGAAATTACTCACAAAAAATTTGGGTGTCCTAAGGGGTGACTTTGGAGTGATTTTCCTAAGGTGTGTGTGTCCAAATGATGCCCAGATGGCTAAGACCATGATACCTATACTTTGTGTTTAATACGTACCTGAGCATGCACATTCCTATATTCTATTATATATAAATGCTGTGATTAGTTCATTCACACCTGTAGTTATGGACTACTATGATAAGTGTCTAAGCCTGCATATACACCTACTGCATTTCTATGGCATGATTTGTTCAGAACTACTTGTATTGATAAGGACTCAACTATTTTTCCAGGTGTTTGCCTGTGTGATCACCCACTACATGTTTACATACATAACTCAGGCGGGATTACTGACTCAAGGTTCACAGTGACACAACAGGTCTCTGACGCAGCCAGCTACGTACATCATCTTATTCCGCAGCCTTAGATAGAGCACTGCCTACTTCACCTCTATCTAGCTGTCTAGGTACTGTCTAGTCTCTACAACTGACTACCCATGGGCAGGCTTCACCAATAGGGTTATTTCATTAGATTTTGCTTCCAGAAATTGCTTAGGGCTTCTTTTATTTTGATGAGAAAATATTATTAGGCTTTGATATGAAGTCCTGAAAACCGTACTACCAGGTTTAGTTCTGGTTTTGAACTCCATATGGCTGACCGGAATACAGACGTGTCTTAGGCTCACCATAAAAAGAAAAATGAAAATGAATAGATAATGGCTTCAGTCTATCTGTTGACCAAAAAACATCACAGGTTAGTGATGAAAACACCTAACTACCTGCAATCAGTGTGTCGTAAACTACAGTACCTGTCACCCACAATTGAAAATGAAAATGAAAATGAATTGATCTTTCAGTCACTGAATATTTTTGGACCAAAAATCATCACAGGTTAGTGATAAAAACACCAAGCTACCTGTGATGAGTGAGTCATAAACTACAGAACCTGTCACCCGTGGACTTCACCACTGCCTGGAGATCCAGTTTCCTTGCTGCCTGTAGCTGGTCACCATGACCCACACTCTTGATAAGTGAACACAAACACCGTCAAGTAGTCGGCTGGTTGCATTATACTTAAGAATATTTCATTGGAAATGATATTCAAAATCACCTAATATTTGAGAGTGATTGAACGAATGCTATGCAGCTATTATTTCTCCTTCAAATATTTTTCAATATATGCTTTTGTTGGAAAGATTTCACTTAAATGATAATATTCATTTTGGGGTTTTGCTAACATGGAGATGACATTTAACCTCTTCCTCCCCAGGATGCAGGTGAAACCTATGATATAATACTACATTACTGCCATTCTAAGGTTTCCATGCTTTATAGAAAAATAACTCAGGTCTAAACAATAGGATGACGATGATGATGATGATGATGACCATTATCATGCTGCTGTTGTTGTTGTTGTTGTTGTTGTTGTTAATGATGATGATGTGACATCCATGATGCTTATAATGGGATGAATTGTTACCATACAATTTTTTACCATTGATGGCTTAAAATCATGACTTGTAGCAGAAAATGAGAGGAAACCTCAAGGAAATAGAAAATCCTGGGAAATAACTCCAAGTAACCCTGAGTTGCTGGCATGTTTCCACATGCCTCAGATGGCATGACTCTCAGGGATCTCAGCCCAGTCCCTGCAGTGAGCACTGAGCTTGCGGCTCAGTACTATGTACAGAGAAAGCTACGATAAACATAATGATGGTGTTGATGAGTAAGAAAAATTGAATTTCCCTGTTGAAGTGTTACACTTCCTATAAACAAACAAATTCCTCCTGGATGTGGAATGCATTGTTTTTGTTCTTTGCCATACCAAAAACTGTGTGTGTGAAAGATATGCTTGGCAGGCTTAGCCAACAAACAACCTGTCATTGGTTGCACAACTCATTCATTATTCTAGGAGTTTAGGAAATATACTAAGAGATGAGAAACCATATGAGGTGACAGCTAGGATTAGGAACTAGAGAATCTATTTAGCTCACCTACATTTCCTTAGTATGTGTAGATACCCCCACAATGAGGGTATCTAAATATTTGAGAGCGAGAGAGAGAGAGAGAGAGAGAGAGAGAGAGAGAGAGAGAGAGAGAGAGAGAGAGAGAGAGAGAGAGAGAGAGGGGGGGGGGGGGAGAGATGAAGGGGGTGACAGGGAAGCCCTGTATGAGGGTATCTGAGCAGTTAATAGAGAGAGTCCAAGAGGCTTAAGGCTGCAGGGAGGCGCCAGACTGAATGAAGAGGGCAGAGAGTTTATCTGCTCCCGTGAAGGGTTATCAATTAGGGCGACACAACAATCGCTGCCATTGCATTCCTTACGAGAACCCCACCACATAACACATTCCCTCACTCTTACAAATCCTCTCTAAGACAGAAGACAAATGGAGTTGTAAATATCCAGGGGGCACTGCCATTGTTACATACAATGAATTAAATCAATATATCAAATTACAATGATTAGACTAAATCAACAATATTTAACCCTTTTATACATGTTCTGAGACCAATACAAGAAAATACTTGGTATTTCTGATGTAGTACCGTATCTGTCAAACAGTTATAAAACACTAACAAATCAGAATATGCTTCAAGCAGGAAATGTTTAGATTGACACCAGAGCAGGGGCTGAGCCGCCTATGCGTCCAGCGTGTCATTTGGACATGCCGAACACTGTTTTTTGACAGTTTGGACACCCAAAAGTTTATGTCAGAATTTGCTGAAGATGACTTTTCTTAGAAGATAGAAGATGAAGAAGCTGTAGTGTCACTTTTGTAAGACACACAAAGCAGTATCTGGCCTAAAAAAGCAAAATCTGTAAAGGTATAGGGTCTATCTTATTAGTAGTTATGTACTTTGTACCACACTTTGGACACGCAAAAGTCTATGAAACCTCTATTTGGACATCCTGTTTCCAAATATTGGCTAAGACCCTGCACCAGAGACATCAATTAAATGTAAGTCACTGTCGATTCTAAGTCATACCATAATTTGACACAATGGCTCCTTGATATTTTGCACTGGACATTTTACCCACCTGATAGTAGAATCCAATTCATGTTATTCAGAATATGTCTCCATTGCCATTCTTATCCCATAGTAGAGCGCTATGGTACTCAACAGTTTTTGGCATGTATTTTATGACCTTGCAAGAGCAAAGAATGACCTTGACCTCCCTATTGTCGGTTGACCTCTAGTTGGCATGGAGAACAAAAGATCAATTAGGAGGCTAATGGCGGTGTAATGGCAATCCTGCCCTGCATTGATTAGAGGAGGCTAATGGTGATTGGCAAACTGTAGGTGATCACTGAATGCCCCAATCAATCTAGAGAACAGAGGCAACGTGAAACCCCTACTAGTTACTCTAGAAATTGCTTCATACCTCTGACAATAACTAGATAATGAAGAATGATTTTACAAACTGTTTGAAGGAGAGTTGGTAGTAATGTCCTGGTAAACATTTTTCCATCAACTATTTTCCTGACTTTGCTTATGCTTGCAGCATTTCATCAAATAAGTAGGCCTACTTGTCAGGCTGCTTTTGGCCACTGTGAGCATTATCAATGGGTTAACATGATCATCACAGGGCCTACTCAAGAGCCAAATCGAGAAATTCCTAATATGACGCATGATTGATATCCCAATCAAAATGGTACTTTTTTAGGATTTTGTTTGAGAACTAACAAATCATCAGCATCACAATCCTATCCAGTAAGAGTCCATAGAAATAATTTCCAGTATAAAATGCCAGATTAAGCCAGCAAATCTGAGCAATGTAAACACAAACAGGCTAAAGCAAATACGTTAGGGACATGTGTTTGTCCAAAAATCTCAACTGTACGAGTGTCCACCTTCAAAGATCAGTGTTGGGTTTTTAATTTGCTTTACATTTGCTTTTTCCACATACCATAGTGTCTTGTTTATAAAGATCTGCCAGGTCATTTTGGTGTGTTGGACAGCACAGGCATACAGGGGCTGAGGAAGGTTATATCTACATTGTTTACATTTCCTTCTGGAACAGATCAACTTCAAATTTAGGATCATCGAAGAGTTCTAGTCATACTCTCTATAGTCACTGTAAACCCTTTCCATAAGCTGAGTGTCTAAAGAAAGAAGCTACATTCCATAACTATTTCCAACACTTATAATTGCGCAGGAGATGACACACAGCTTCCACTAAGCTGAATTCTCTGAATTCTCCATCACTACAAACCTCTATGTGAAAACCTTAAACAATAGCAAAAGTGAATATATTAGGTGTACACATTGCATTTTTTGAATTTTAAGAAGGAATAGGAATTGGTACACTGTATCCATAATCAATTTAGGTGATCACCTCTAGGAGGTATTCATACATAGAGGTGTGAACGCGGTCTTGAGATATAGAATTATATATCTGTAGGGGTGTCAAGTCATCTCTAAGGCAATCCTAATATGAACATGTGAAAATACCGGCAAATAAGGGTTAAAAGCTGTCCTACCTGCCCCTTCCCCCCATCTGTATCTGGTAGTCCACTGCCGCCTCCTTCCACCACCGCGGCCATCCTGCTGGTCAGTGAGTGACCACTCTGTATACTGACCACTCCACTGACCAGTGGCCAGCAGTTAGCAGATCAGCTGGACAGAGGTGATGTAAAAGGGGGCAGGGACCAATCAAGCAAAAGAGGTCATCCAACACGCTTGGCATGAAAGGTAACAACATGCTACGCCTGGTTAAAAGGAGGGGGCCCCTGAATGACTACTATTGGGGGAAGAAACGGGGGCAATTCACAGTAATCTGTCCCCTGGGCATTAGGGGTCTTTATCCCCCCTTTTCTGTACACTAGACATGACATGCTACAGTGACTAGAATTACCTGTGCAATTGGTAGATAGGAGTAATGGAGGGCTATAAATATACCTGCCTTTTGTCCAGCATTGGCAGCACACATCAATATACCTGGCTTTCGGCCAAGACAAAGCCAAGTCCATCTCCTCGCTAAGCTCTTTATAAACTCGACTGATCAAAACAACAGAAGCACGCTGATAAAAACATCTGTACACACTGCTCTGTCATGTGAGCTCTCGGCCAAGATAATGTCAAATTCATTTCTACGCTATGCTCTTTACATATATCACCAATATAAACAACGGAAGCCCTTGGATCAAAAGAAAATATTGCTGTGTCGTGGGAACTGTCACTGACTTATAAATGCATCAATATGAATATGGGGAAGGCTGACTAGCCTAAACCCTGCACCCTCATCACAATCCTCTGACTACTGTAAATTCTCAATTGCAAAATAATCAACGGGAAATCTGGGCAACCATCGATCTATCACCAGCTGCCATTTCACCCAGTATGGAACTAGGTGTTTATCTTGCTGATACAACACCAAGGTATTTTCAGAAAACATGGGACACCCTTGACCTATAAAAATTGTAATCACTAAAAAGTGTCCTAAATAACTGAGAATTTACGGTATTGTAAGGGCCTCCCTTGGATGCAGGGTCTTTGTATGGATTTTAAAAATCCTTCTGCCTAAGTATCCAGATTTAGCTACTCAGCTACTTAAAATCCTTGTACCAGCTAAATGTAGTAGCCTATTACGTCAAAAAGTGTAATCTACACTCCGGTCATGTCTTAGAAGATGGTCTGTAAGGAAAAGATTTGATTATTACCCCAAAAAGTCTGAACTGAAATTTTTGCCTGTTTGAAAAGAAGGTTTTCGGTTAAATGCCTGTCCAAAGACAGGCTGGACGGGACATGGGTGAAAGATTACCAGTCTTTTCAACAGTGATTAGAGAAATTACCGGTTCTGTCCAGACAATTGAGTTCCTGAGGTTGTATGCACCATTGCCCACCATTGCCCAGCTGCCCACAAGACTAGACTAATAGGTCATTCCTCAGCCCAAACTAGAAAAAACCTATAGATTACTGTCCAGCTCACAATGTGACAATTTTAGGTCTTTACATGTAAGACAAGACTAATAGATCATGTCCAACCCAATGTGGCTGTTTCAGGTCCACAAATGCTGTACTTAAGACACAGATTATTGCTGAGCCATAATCAAAAGCCACCACTCAGTGGAGCAATTTTAAAGGTATACATATATCAAACTAGACGAATTGATTTTAACTGTCTACACTATAGCACTATAGCATTTTTAGACTTCAATATCGATAAAACAATTCAAACTAAACACATTTAGTTTTAAACAGTCTACAATATAGCATTTTTGGACTTCAGTATCTATCAGACTATTGCTATATCTCTCCCCATTCCACAGGGTAACATCCCATAGGCTATAATCTCAATGCATGTTAGACCCGAGTTATTCATCATTCTCTTCTCTTTATTAGCTAACTGAATAATACAAACAAAAAGGCTGCTATGTTTTTTCCTCTCTTCACTTGACCTAGCCTGGTCCTCAGGCTGAATAAATAATCACTTGTTATGCCATTTCCAAAATAAAGAGGGCATCATTGTTATTAAGCTGTGCTAAACATAACTTATCAATTACTACAGCTTTCGTGGCTCCACCTTGAGGGTAAAAACTGAACTAAACTTGGACAAAATTCACTGTGGTTGCATACATCACAGAAATAAGTAATTAACACAGGTATGAAACCAGTCTGTACTATTTAAAACTCTGAATATTTCATGATTGTGTGATTTCTCATAATTTTCATTTCAAATTAAGTTATTTGTAAATTGCATGCCAAGTCCTGACTGCCCTATATAGTCAGCCTGGCTTTAGATGTTTCTGGGCCCTGGATTTCAACTTCAATATTTATGGGCTATAAATCGTCAACATTGATCTGCGGATGAAAAGCCAGGCACAGCATGGATAAGTCAATACCCACTCCCTAGGTTCAATCCACCCATCATAGCTTGATACAATATCACCCTCCACCACAGATACAGCGCTATCTGGGATCGCACAGTCCTGGCTAGTCTCGTAGGATTACATTTTTCTCGTGTTTTTTAACCCACTGCGTACATGTGCCGCAAAACAGCCTGGCTATTTTGGTAATATCAGACAATCATAAACACATTTAGGAAAATACATGAAGAAGCTGGTCAATCAGAACCTAACCAACAACTTAGCCAGTTCATGCTTCCCAACTTACAAAGGGATACAAAACAAACCTGCATGTGAGAAAATGTATTTCAAATATAAGCCTTTATTCCAGTCCAAATTATTTTTCTTTCTTTTAACCCTTCCGATGCTAAGACTACTTTACTGTTGTGTTAGTAATCACTAAATAGCTCTCACTGGAGTTCTCTTAGATGAGTACCCATATGCCAGAGTTTCCGTCATTTTTCAGCTTTTTTCGCGTCACTTTCTATTGACCAAATTAGCCACCAGTAGCACAAGGGTTAAAGCTGAAATCATTCCCTGTCCCAATATAATATATTTACCTTGGAATTGGGTTTGCAATGCAGTTAGGAGGGGGGGGGGGGGGGGGGTTAAGAGACAGATCAGAGACGTGACAATCCCACCTGCCTGCTGTGTCTTAGGTAGTTTATTGCTTGACATGCAATTTATACACACAACTCTGATCCCAATCCACTCCATACAGAGCTGTATCAATACAGACACGCAATGCTATCACAATACCTCCACAGGGAGCTAGAGATTAAAAGCCTGATACACCAGATTTACACAGCAGACATATTTGCTATTGGTTCAAGCTGGTTACATACACAGCTGCCAGAAATCATAGGATATTCAGGGCTAACTATAATCAGGTTATGAGTGTAAACTTGGTGAGTGTTTATCTATTAAAAAGTCATTATAGTGGTAAAATGTCCTAACTCAATTAATGAGACTATTTATTATATTTATTAAGAGGTATGCAGAGCTATCACACAAAGCTATTGACAATATTTTACATATATCATATATCATGTAATGATTTTTAACTATTTTTGGTGGTCAAAGACTTGCGTAACAAATAATTATCTTGTAAGCATTCAAAAGAATCCATTTCATTATAAAAGTTTATCATAATTTCTTAAGATTTCTGCAGCCTTGCTGAAGGGTGCTGTGAGCTTGGCCAGGTTAATAATGACTGCCTCACAGGAACATAATATTGCTATATAAACCTGGCCTGACAACTACTCTGTCTGCTTTCTGGCCTGCCTCATGGATATTTCATGGGGAGGATATCCCTGGGGTTTACAGAACATCAAAAAGTAAAAAGGATGGTATATGTGCTCGGCTGTGAGGCAAGAATATACACGTAAACATACTGTCATCTGTATGGAGATTGGTGAAGATAGGTAGTACTAATATTATGTACAAGTCTGTGACCACAGTCTTAGCCAGCAGGTCATCTGGGTGTCACTTGGACACCAAAACCCTCAAAAACCACCCTTCAGGACAGTGAGGACACCCTAACCTTTTTGTGAGGAATTTTTTGAAATGTCAATTTCAAACATATGATTGAATTTTTTACACCTTAATATAATTCCCATGGACACCCAAAAAATTTACAAGTACCAATTTTGGGCACCCAGTTTCTAAATCCAGGCCAAGGTCCCTGGCTGTGACAGAAGAAGGTCCTTGTATAGAACAATCATCTACAGGGACAGGGAGGGTAGTATGTGTGCTTAGCTATGAGTTTTTTTCCTTCTAACCATGATGTGGCCAGTTTTTCACCCTTATTAGTAAATAATGTCTTCCCGCCAGAAGTTCATACTTGCTCAAGATGGCAGGCTTGAGGGTGCTCTTTAAGCTTGTACACATAAATAAGTACACCTGCCGCCAGTTTTTCTCCTGGTAAATATGGACTTTATACTGGCGGTTTG
Source organism: Maea johnstoni (assembly GCA_963942565.1). Classification (NCBI taxonomy): domain Eukaryota; kingdom Metazoa; phylum Annelida; class Polychaeta; order Spionida; family Magelonidae; genus Maea; species Maea johnstoni. The sequence goes on from OZ012691.1 coordinate 18,410,150, forward strand.
TACTCAAGATCGCATGCAGGCTAAAGGGTGCTCTAAGATTGTCAACATAAATAAACTCTCCTGAAAGACGTATGCCCTCATTCTGTGATTTAGTGATACCCTGCATATTGGGGTATGTACATAGAGACAGGGTGCTCCAAGGTAGTGGGTGTTAGTAGGGAGTCGACATAAATACACCCCTCAGCAAGGCATGTGTCCTCTCCTATGATTTAGTGACTTGGGGTGTGTGCATGTAAAAGGTAGAGAGGAATCTTTTTAACGCATTTGTGCTTCAGGATCTACTTGAGGTTAGTGTCATCTGGACTTGTCATGCTTTTGAAAATAACTTTGAAATAAAGCATTAATTTGCAAACTATTTGAAGAATAGTAGTAGATATAAAGATATAATGAACAACTTTCCTTCAAATATTTTCATCTATATTGCTTCTTTGAGAGATATATCCCCAAAATAGTCCGGCAGTTTTGGCTGCTACAGGCATGAATGGGTTAAGCTCTGACTGGGCCTTTGGGCCTAGTGGCCAACTGTAAGATTAAAGCTTTTACCTGGAGGTGGCAGTCGGGCAGGTGATATAATGTTGAACTCTGCTCTATAAGATACACATTCCCACAAGGTGTACACTTCTCTATACTCCACAAAACATCTAATAGTTAAAGTGCAATGGAGGAACACCATTTGATGAAAACCTGAAGTAAGGGATGTACAACTTAGATAGGTTTTACTCTTTACATATTAATGAGACTTACTGTCCACTCTTAATCTTCATTATACTTATTAATATCTATCTATGGTACAGTACCCTCTTTAGACTAGCTGGACCTAGTCTATTAAACCGGAAAGATACCACTAGTACGGTCCACCCGCTGAGCAATCAAAGAACTAAATCAGGGTTGAATTAGTTTTGATTTGGTATTGCTTTGATGTCAAATATATAGAGATGAAATAAATTTCTTGGCCTAGGAGGCTAGGACTAAACTATACCCTCTGATGAAACCATTTGGTGCCATTACTCCTAATGGTTCCCTTGCCCACTTTCCACCTGTTGTTGAGTGGCTGTGAGACAGAGCGGCAGTCGAGGAGTCATGGAGTAATGGGAACCACCCTGTACCCCTGAGAGAGCAGCATCACTCAATGTCAGGCCAACAAGCCCTGGTATGCCAGGGGTCAGCACCGGCCACATATCAGAGGCTCCTGGCCAAATAACCCAAACAAACAGTACAGCACCTCTCAGACAATAATCTATTCATATTCACAGAGCCAAGGAAGCCTGACCACCTTGGCAATGAATAAGCAAACCATTGAGAAAGCAAGAGAATGTTTAAAGAAAGATTGACGAAAAATGATAGTGTTCTAAACCTTAAATGATGTGTGTTTGTACATGAGCCAGTTTTAAATTGTATAAGACAAACATTATGATTACCTATACAACTCTACTGAGGAATTGCTTTTTCATAGTCCCAACATACTTTATTTCTGTCCTTTGCAAACTTCTTTTTTTTTTTATAAAAAAAAAAAATGGCAAATGGCTAAAAAAAAATACTACCAATGCTTGCATGGATCAAAAATTGATTTAACTAAGGACAAGACAGGGATATATCTCCAGATAATGAGAAATCTGCTAGAATATTGCCACAGAGGAGGGTGAGTCACTGAATGAATCACATAGATCAGCTGTGAGACTGCATGAGCAGTAAAGCGTGCTAATAAATAGCTGGAAACAAGCTTACAATATAGTCATGCAGTCTGTGACACTATCCAGACTCTCCTCGCTTCTCATTCATATGCCAATATGTTCAGCCATAACTTTCATGAACCTGCAGCCAAAGACTACCATCAAACATTAGAAGGACATAGTAACAGCAGACCAAAGCTACAGACAGAAAAAGATGCTCAGTTCATACACGGTAAAAATTAAGTTTGATTTTAACTAATTGATGCTCACAGTGGCCAAAAGCAGCCTGATGAATTAGATGAAATCTTTCAGGCGAAAGCATGATTTTGTAAACATTTGAAGGGGAAATGTTAATCAGAACCCTACCAACATTACTGTCCTTCAAATACTTTGGAACTATTCCCAATTCCACAGTTACTGTCATAAGTATCAAAGATTCTGACGACAATGTCTGGAGGAACTCTTAAGCATGAATGGGCTAATACAAAATTATGATAAAATGCTTTGTAAGTTTTTGATTAGACTATGTTCACCAGTTTTCAGCAACATTGTTCTTTCCCCTGAACGAGCTCTCAGTTGATAGATATCAAATCATTGTCCTTTATAAAGCCTGAGACTGCAAGGAGTGAATTATGCAGTACTGTGACCCAGACTATTACGTAACATTGTATTCAAACTGCCTGTAAACATGCAATGTGGCCATCAGGATATCTACCTGCTGAATGCTATCAAGGTTGCAGCACACCTCAAGGTGCCTTAATTGGACTGATGTTTCAATTACCAGGTATGTCTGTTTTCTACTAGTTTCCTGGATATAGAGGGGTCAATGAACCCTACTTAACCCTTCCTATGCTGAGGCTACTTAAGTCCAAAGTAAAAGGGTGCAAAGATTTTTGAAAAACGACTAAACCTTGTCATGTTGGTATTCATTAGATAGCTCTCACTGAGTACTTTCCGATGAGTACCCATGTGCCCGGGTTTCTGTCATTTATCAGCTGTTTTGCATCATTTTGTATCGGCAAAATTAGCCACCAGCAGCATAAGGGTTTGGGCTCCATTCAAAAAGCCATCTTTTTTGTGTGGAAGCCCATCCTCCACTCCCAAGAACTAAGAAGAATCTTCATGAGAAAATGATGAACCATGGAAACCAAAAGTTTTAATCAAAATTAAATCAAAAACAGAATAATTTTAGGTTGATAGTTTAAACTCTCAGCTCATTTTGCACTTTTAGAGGGCTGCACTGAACTCCTAACACACACTCAGCACTGCCTCTGGTGGCTAGTCCTGAACCTTATCAGCTATACTTCCCTTGGAGATCTGCCCAGATCACTATCATGGCATCATATGTTTGGCTCTGAGTCAAGCCATCCCGCCTAGTGCAGATCGGATCAAGTTAGGATGAGGATGAAGGAGAAGAGGATGAGAGAAGGTCTTAAACAGAGGTTTATCCCCTCATTTACATGAAGAATTGATTAGTTCATTCACCACCACTTCTTATGGTTGATACATACTGACGCCCGGGCTGGTCCGCCCGGGCTAGGAGGAGGGGAAGGAAGGGGAGGATAACAGGATGAGAGAAGCCGTTCATCCCCCTTTACCGCCATGAATACTCATGTTTTCTTCATAATCCCTTGTGCTTTGCACTAACTCCATATAACCTCCTCTTATGCACAGCTCCCTAGAGATTTGACCAAGAGGGAAGAGATTATCCTTCTGAGGCCTGACCCCTAGTGGCTGATACATGTACTAACTATATGTAACCTTAACCCTATCATACCTACATTTCCTCTTAACCCTGCTCTTGCTAACACCGGATATATACGGTGCTACATATCTTGCCTGTGTGACCAACACCGGATATATCCGGTCTTTGGGTACCCTTGCACTTAACAAAATAAAAACTACATAGGTCGATTAAGGGGTATTGAATTATACTAGATATCAAGGTTTTACCTTTTACTATGTTTCTATTTCAGTTTGTGAAGCACATTATTAAAACAGAGATAGAAATCTATGAAATCCTTCTGATTTTGTGGGTAGACCTACAATATCCCTGGTCCCAGGGGATAGGTTCTCCCATATGGGGGTCCAGCATGACAAGGGTTAAGCATGTTGTCTAGATGAATAATTATTATGAAAATAACTTGATTGTCACACAATATCTTTGAAATTCTTTGAAAGAGAAATGGAGGCTGATGCCTAATGTAATTCTCCTTCAAATATTTTCCAAAATATGCTTTCGTGAAATATTCATGACCAAATTTGGCAGGCAGTTTTTAGTTGCTACAGGAATGAATGAGTTAAGCGAATAGTCCCCTGCTCTGAGCAGCTTCCGGGAGGTCTGATAACAAGAAAAGAGAACCTACTTCTGAGGTGTGAATATTTAACATGGATGTTGTCCAAGTGCACACTCTAGTATATACAGAAATAACAGCCAGTGGGATATTTTTAATAACAGAGTTCAGGTTAGTACAACAAATATGCCGATAGTGACTGTATTCTTAGCCATTTGAACAGACATCTAAGTACATGAAGTATTATCTGAGTGCTGTGAAAATAAATAGGTAAGAACAGTATAATCTAATTAAATTGCAGCAAAGGTGTTGGTTGCACAGCAAACACCATTTTAGGAAAGGCCATAAATGGGTATATCACATAGTATTCTGGTATGTATACTCAGGACTTCAGCTTAGTATAATTGGATCAGTTCCAATAGATGGAATGAAAGTGCCAGAATAAAAGACTTCCAAGCAGACCCACCCTTACCCAAATATACACACACACACACACAGATCCAGCAGTATAAAGAACCCTCTACAAATATTTTCTTTCAATGTGCCTGCAATGCAAACTGTAGGTCCCACAAGCATCAATTAGCAGCTCTACCAGTAGCTTTATCACATATGCAAGGGGGTCCCTCTCATTATAAACATCAGTAACACATCATGAGAAACAATCCTTGATAACAAGACGACAGACTTCATAAAACTCTGCTTGTAAGACCTGATAATACATGCAGCTTATCTGTTTCAGCTGCAGTACCTAACATGCTTAGGACCCTTCTTTATTATATACTGTAAATCACTTAAATATGGCGTGAGCATTATATAGCGTAATTACGGTACTGCCCTAGATAGCGTGATCTAAGTATAGCGCTGAACGGGAACAGTGGCAGGAAGTTCAATTAAGGATTTAATAAAGACGGGATTTTACAATAGCGCATATGGGCAGAGCGCTATTATCGCTATCTTATTGTTCCCGCTATACTTAAGTGATTTACAGTATAGAAATAAATGCCTGCACCTAGACTGCATAAGGGCTTGCAGCCTACTGTTGGCCATTTAGTTCACACAAATACCACACAAGGGGGTTGTACTGGCAGTATTTCCAACTACCCTCTTAGCATACCGCAGTGCCATCTATCCACAAGGAATGACCTCTAAATATGGCCTGGGAGGCAGGCTAATACAGCTCATACTACTCCCTGAAACCATTGGCGAGACTGGTGCCATCGATATTAAAGATAAAGATTATGTAGCTGAGCCGGGCCATGCCAGCTGTAAGTACTCTATGGGAAAAGACAGAATGCCCTGCTGTAGTCTAACTGATGTGATCATTAAATAGTAATGATTTTGCAGCAGTGTCTATCTAGGAAGACAACTGTTTACATTTCATCCACCAGTCCGCCCCATTACTGGTATATTGCTAGGGAATCCATCCACTGGTAAAACAGCCCTGTTGAACTTCACACAGCCACACACAGTCTCTGTGTAGAGACAGAGCAGTAAATACCTGATACACCCTGCTCTCCATATTGCTCAATGAGACCTAAGGAATACATCTACTGGTAAAACAGTGATGTTCAATATTCCATGCTTGGAACACCACATGCACACAGACAGTTTCTGTGTAGAGACAAAGCAGTCAATAGCTGATACACCAGACTCCATATGTTGCGCAATGAAACCTAAGTAAAGCATTTATTATATTCAATATTCCATGCTTGGAAATCCACTGACAGGCAGGCACACAGACAGTCTCTGTGTAGAGACAAAGCAGTCAATATCTGATACACCCAACCCTATACATTGCTCAATGAAACCTAAGTATTAGGCCTACTGGTAAAGAATTTATATTCAATATTCCATGCTCGTAGAGGCACAGACAGTCAACCAACCCTACACATTGCTAAATGGGATTTTATTACACCTACTAGTAAAGCATTTATATTCAATATTCCATGCTTGGAACACTGCAGTCAGGCAAAGCATAGACACAGACAGTCTGTGTAGCAACACAGCAGTCAATACCTGATTCACCCTGCTCTCCATATTGCTCTATGAGACAACCGTGCAGGCGCTGTACATGAGCACACACAGACAGACTATGCGGTGGAGTGGTGTGTTTTCTGATATATCCTTATATTATGGTTTTGCATGATAATGGAGTACCCCAGTGTCTCTATGCACATGTCCCAATATGCAGGGTATCAGCCTGCTCTCCATATTGCTCAATGAGACACCTATGATGCTGAACACGAGCACACATAGCCAGACTATGGGGTGGAGTGATGTGTTTTCTGATATTACCTTATATTACTGTTTTGCATGATAATGGAGTACCCTGTCTCTATGTACCTACCTCAATATGCAGATTATCACCTCGCTCTCCATATTGCTCAATGAGACACCCATGATGCTGAACACGAGCACACATAGCCAGACTATGGGCTGGAGTGATGTTGCTAATACCTTATATTATGGTTTTGCAGCATAAGCCATTCACATTCACAGCCACTGTGTAGTAGGACCTGACTCGCCAAGTGCATACCAACAGGATTAAATATTCCATATCGCACACACCCTACCACTGACATGTTGTTCAAAGAAACCTAAGATGTTTTTTATATTATGCTATTTGCCAGCCATCAATACTGTCACAATATGGAAGAATGAATGTGTTAACAAAACACCCCCATGATTGCATATTCCATATTGTATATACCCTACTAGTGAAATATTGCTCGATGAAACCTTGCAGCATCAGCTATCTATTGGGACAGTCACAACGTACTGTAGTAGAAAGACAGTATACAGTACTCATCACCCCGGTTACATGTTCAATATTCTATACATCCATTCGTCTATTGAAATAGTAATCAATGAAAGTTAAGAATGAAATATTTCCAATATTATGAATTTGCCAGCCGCTGATAGTCACAATTGAGTAGGAAGACAGTGTTCTGTATACATCAGCACCACTACAGGCTGGGAGTTGTGTGGAACTCGGCACGAATCCTGCCGATAATAATCCCGCTAATCAACCGCATGAAGAAATCCATCACCTACCTATGGTAGCAGCCATGTCGCTTAATGCCGGTAAATCCAGGATGTAAGAGAATGGAGAAGTCGCAGTAGTGCCGTCCGCCAGCCTTCAGTAGCAGTATTCGCAGTAGCAGAGGAGGAAGTGGGAATCTGAGGTGTCTTTGTATGTCCTCAGAATATAAACACCGTGCAGTAGGCACAGCAGGAGATCGGAGCACAACCCCGGCTCCAGAAACGATTATATGCTATTTTCACCCACGCCGTCGATATGCGGAGACCTACACTCTGCAAGCCTAGCTTCCGATCAGTATTGACAAACAATTGTGCACATATGCCACCAGTAGGTCTGGGATACGAGCACGCTGTGACCAGGGCTCAGTGGTACAGAGCAGCAGCAGCAGCAGCGGTTACGGTTACGACCGTTGTGTGTGTATGTGCAGTGCATGCAAGAAGGCTGGACACATCTCTCCAGCACAGGCTTGTACAGCAGTGTATGCATGCTCCGCTAGGCTGCTGGCCTCTTTCCTCAGGGGGAACTCACGAGGAGCAGGGAGAACGGAGGATCTGGGCAGCTCAATACGGTGGTGTAATGTAGTGTGGCTGACTAGATCAGCAGAGATCACATTACCTACAGTGCCGTGGGCACTGACCGCCATGTAGCTAATGAAGGTATCATAGGCCAGGCTCTGACCTGGGGAATAGCATGGGGCAATGTGAGGGGCAAGCAGCTGAGAGCCTGATTGACCAAGAGAAACACAACTAGATACTGAGCACTGAAATTTCATTATCATAGTTAAATTCTTACACCAATTGTCCATGATTTAATCATCAATCACTGATTTAATTTTCCTTGTTCTTCGTTCACCTCTTCGTTTCATAATTCTTAAATAATTGTCAGTTCAACAATTCTGCTTGCAATCATCATCACCATCATCATCATTGGCATCATCAGATATCGTAATTGGAGAATGTTTGATTGTTATCCTCATTGTTTTCATTATTATACAATTATAACAATGACATAAAATCCCTACAGGGCAGGCACACTTTTTAGTAAGTGCTAAGTCTGGCAACCTCTTGTATATTTACATAAACACACCCCCCCCCCTAACCCCTGTGTGCATAGAACCTAATGCACTATACCTAGAGTCATAATGTGACTATTTGCTATTATATTGATAAAAACCCTAGAACAACATGCCTGATCTCAAAACATTTCCTCTGATGTTTCATAAAACACTGCTTCCCACCTGCAATGCTCCATCTCTAGGTTGGGCCACTGTTGTTGTTACCCAATTACAGGTATAGTACTCAGGAGATAATCTGACCGTGCAGACAGATTGCACTCCAGTTGTGAGTGGGCACTATTAGAGGTAGACTTACTGTTGGAGTTGGTATGGCACTGTGGGGGGTCTGGTGTCCTCCTCCTCCTCCGCGTACTCCTCCTTTGGCTAGTTTCCTCTCCTCTCTTGCATTATCCTCCTCCTGCAAATACGCAAAACAATGGTTCTCAATAAGTACAACTGACAATTATGAGAATTAGCAATACACAATTAGCGCATCGGAACCTACAATTCTTTTTAAAAATAAAAGGGAGAAGGTCATTATTTCATATTGTCCAAGTACTGTGAACAATATATAATAGAATTCTGCTGTCATCTTTTTTTAAATATACTTATCTCAAAACACTTCATGCTATTTATGGTAAAACAACAGTGTATTGATCTCATATTGCAAATTTGCAACTATTACCATTTTAGTTTTGACAGTAGACCATATAGTAGTTACCTCTAAGACAACTTTTCTTGCTCTGCAGACCAACTAGAATTTCTTCTTGCCAATAGAGGGCGACATACATAGCAAGAGAGCTTAGATACACATAGAGTAGGCTCCTTTCCATTGAAAAGTTAGCATTCCCTTTTGAGTTGACTAACCCAAGTGTGGTGTAGTACCAGATATGACAGCTATATGGCACCATATGGTCCCCCTATCTTTAGCTGTTTCATACTCCAACTGAATCCTCCATGCACCTGGTGAGACAAATGTGAACTAATTTGGCTGCTAAGACCACCTTGCTGCCTGGTATCAGAATAAGAATATATACATACTGTATACAGCTTTAATTTGGAGTGCTTAAAATTTCGCTTTACAGCCCTTCCAGAGGGTATTTGTGCTACTATAAATTTGCCCATACAAGCACTCAAACTAAACAGGATATCTATTTGAAGGATGTTATTTTGGTGCTACCATGGGGTAAAAATAGCAAAAATTAAATGTCTGTAATACATAACAGTCATACAGTATAGCAGCCTAGAAATCTAGGCTAACATACACATTGACCATTTTCTCCTATCCTACCCTGCTTGGTACTCGCAATGTTACCCCACCCACCCACCCTGATCTCCCCACAATAGGAGAGAACACACTCGATCATGCTGTAGGTGTCTGTTATGTGCCAGCTATCTGAGGTCCCAGATGGTGCGTGAAGCAATATCACTACACAATCATAATTAATAAAGCACTCGCTCATTCCGCACTGCTATTGTTCCTCCCACTGGTAAAATACGGCCATCAGGACTACTACACTACAGCGCCCCACGTGAATAGACCCTCTGTTTATAGCAGCACCAGCATCCACATGGAATAACAATAGGAACAATAGGGAAAATATTCCATTGTTATTCATATTAACTACAATGCACATGATGGAGATGTGCTCAGGCAGGCCGCTGTGAGCAGCAACTCCTCAGCTGAGCAATTAGGTAATGAACTCCTACAAACCAATACAGTCCTTGTGATCTGGTACTCCAATGCAATCTCACGAAATAACACAACAATTAGGGAAAAGTTTGATGTTGATATAACACATCCTTATCATAGGAATCAAAACTTTCGTTCAAATATGTTTCAAGAAAATTCTTCATAAATGAGTAGGTTACAACCCTTGAAAATAAAACAGTGGCTAAAATAAGCAACTTGGCTTTAAGGGATGGGTTTTAAGCCACGTTGGTTTAAGGGATGCGTTTTAAGCAACTTGGCTTTAAGGGATGGGTTTTTAAAAGGGGTAAGGATTAAGTGGGCGCAAGAAGAAGGGAAAAGGGAAGAAACAGTGAAAGCATATGTTAAGTAAGTGTGGGAGGGGGGGGGGAGAAAAACAGGAGGAAAAAAACAGAGGACAATGGAAATTGGAGGTTGCTGACTATGCTGAGGAGGAAAAATATGTCAAATTTTCCTAAGATCTCTATTTGAAGCCAAGTTGAATGATGTAATGCATTTCATTTAATACCAAAGCTCAAAATTAAGGTGCAGGAAGTTTGCCCTTCAGACAGGTAGAGGCAGAAAATAGTGTATTTTTAGAATATTGGTATGCCAAAAAACACAGCTGGAAGTGATTCCAACCATCATAAAATGGTTCGATATAATAAAGCTTTATTTCAAAGTAATTAACTTTTATAATAAAGGAATATGGTAATATGTCATACAAATCTAATTTAAAAGAAAAGACTTACAAAACCAACTTGTTTTTTTCATCAAGATAACTAGACTTTCATTTCACTTGTCCAAATATAAGTTTCCATGTCACTGTTACAATCCTGCTGAGGGGACATTTCAGCAAGAAATGTGTGATATATGTATGTTGATGGTGGGGACATCTACTGGCGATTTTAGAAACTAAATATGTGAAGTGAAATAATGCATGTTTCGGAGTCACATAGAATATAATACAATCAGAAGGAACTTAATATGTGGAAAAAAAGAATTAAGTAAAGTCAACCAACAAGATCTTAATAGCAGCTCTAGCTAAACAATGAAAATCAATAAGCCCATGTAAACAGAAAAAACAATTGAATGAATGGGATGCCCCAATATCTGCAGTTTATGCTTAAAAAGGTGTGTAAATGGCAGAAACAAAGTGCTCTTGAAAAAAACTATTTAAGCGATATAAAATTATGCTACATCGATGCCCCCCATATCTTTGAATCATAGGCCTCAAAAACTACATTTCTGTAGCGTGCTGTGCTACTAAATAAGCAGAGGCTGTTTGGATCACTGTACACAACATTCAGAAAACCTTCAGCCATTTCTGTGCATTGCTCACCAAGTTATCTAATAGCAACCCTGAAAATTAATGAAATATACAAGAATATGTGGAGAGAATTTTTTTCAGAAAAGGTAACCGCAATTTTTTAATATTTTATTTGTAATCAACATGATTTCTAAATATTTGCACTTCTTTTAGACTAGGTAAATACACTCATTGAAATATTTCTTTCAGTTCAAAATGATTTTCGTGGTCAATGCTTTTTGTCAGCCCACCTGTGCACAATGGTAACTAATGGGTTAAGGTTCACATGGGTCAGGGGTCAGGGGTCATACAGCTCCCAGGCAGCTGTCAATCAGAGCTGGGCGACCATCCAGACAATATCATCTAGCTCAGGAATGCCAACTCTGTTGCCCAACAAATGTACACTACTAGTGTGCATACCGGAACTATCAATATCACCCACAATCACAACAATTGCAGATACATTTTTTCATTTTTCCTTTATGAAAACATGGGAAAATCAGCTAAAATACATATAAATGTATAATGGCAGAATTCCCATAAGTTAAAGCAAACGGTTCCATACTTTCAACTTTCAAGTAAAATCTCCAAAATGATTATATTGAACTAATTATATATATATATATATATATATATACATAAATGAATCTTGTGTAAAAAGTATTGATTAGAATTTATTTTGTTTACCTAATGTGCAAAAGGCTTGGATATATATAAACTTGTCATTCAAACTTGCTGTGGCCAAACATTATATAGTTAACTGTAAAGTTTTCCTAATGAAAGCAGTAGTTGGAAAACATATAAAGGAGAAATTATATCACAAAACAAAACTGTTCAAGTCTTTGTATTAATTCTACTTCCTTTTCAAAGGTACCATGCATCCACGCAGGCTGAGGGTCTTTATCAAGCCAGTATTTTGGAAATGCCTGTCCAAAACAGCATTTACAAAATTTCTGCCCAGGTGTCCAGATTTAACTCCTCAGCTTCTTCAAATCCTTATTCCAACTAGATTTGATAGCCTATTGTGTCAGAAAAAGGTAATTTAGACTTCAGCCATGTTTTAGATGATGGTTTGTTAGGAAAGGTTATGATCGTTAGTCAAAAAAAAAGTAAAAAATTGAAATACTTCACAGAAACTTCTGCCTGTCTAAAAAGGAGATTTTCAGGAAACTGCCCATTCAAAATAAAGGCTGGGCGGGTCCTGGCTGAGTCCCTGCATCCAGTAAACGGCTTCAACTTATGGCATCTTTCAAACTGGCCCAGGCCTGAGGGTGCCTTGTTGGTCCAAACACTAAGAAACTACCTAATTCTACAATATTTGAAGGGGCTATTAGTTTTTGTAAACTCATTTATTGCAAGTAATTATCAAAAGTTTTATATTTTCAGACAATTTCTGTAGAAAAAATCTTTAAGCATTTAAGGGTTAAACATTTCTTGTCTCAATGTCCTGTTATAGAGTCTGTTCATGAATAGGCACACTCCTGTCTACGCAAGTTTTTTTGATGTTTACGAGACAGAGGTTTGGGGTCAAACTACTTGGCCGTTCTTGTTACATACACTGATGATAAATAGTGCATTCACAGGGAGCTACTCTCTAACAATTGACACTGAAGTAAGGCTGAAAAAAATAGTATGTTTCCTGTAATGGTCCAAAAAATAGGTTACTAATAGGTAGATAGGTAAAATATATATTTCGGCGGATGATTTTCTTTTTCAAATAAGCATGGTTCATGGCCCCTGCAGTTGCAATGTTCTTATCCTAATTCTGTGTTAATTGGGAGCTGGAAGGCCAGAAAAAACTTTAGGGTAGGGATTTTTAGAGTAAAAATTTGTTAGGGTTGGGTTACAGGTAACAAACAACTTTTCTTTTAGGCCTAAACAATATGCTGATAATTGCTGATTCTACAATGATATCTACACACTAACGGAGAGCTTTTCTAACACTTACTAGTATCATCTAGTAACATACATGTCAGCAAGGAATAGATATTTCACTGCAGGCTGTGATAATAGCTTAACAATAACGGAGAGCTACAATTGACACTATTATTGTACATGCCTGTTTGTATTATCTAATCTATCAAAGGCACTGATAACTGCATCTGAAGTGTGCTACACCTATATAACTCTTGAATCAAGTAGCTGCAGTATTAATTAGCTGGTGCTAGAACAGGTTGTGATAACTCATTCATGCCTGGAGATCTACTTGACCAGTGTCAACTGGACCTATTATATTTTTGAAAATAAATTTGGAATGAAGTATAACTTCTCAAAATATTTGGAGGAGGGCTGTAATGTTCTTAAGAACAATTATCCTTCAAATATTTTCTAAATATTGATTTGATTTGATTTGATTTTATTCGGTCTAGTAAGATGTGTATTACATAGCATTTGGCATACAAAAAATCATATATAAAGGTGACTAGTTGGAGAGTCATTAACTGCTATGCAATAGAATTCTAACCAGACACAGGATATATGTATACACTAAAAGTTAGAAACTTATTTCCATAGTGGTCCAATATTGCTTTTGTCAGAGAGGTATCCCCAAAATTGTCAGGCGGTTTTGGCTGCTACAGACATGAATGAGTTAAGCAGGGTTCAACTTTCAATGATACCTTGTGATTTATAGTAAAAGAATGCACGTCTATGATTACTTTTTGAACACGCTGTTCATTGTCTGCCTTAGAAACTGTTCATCAAAAGTAATAAACCTATCATTTTCCCATACATATGGCCCTTCCTATGGCTAATCGCATTTTCTGTTTCTTAAAACTGATTCCTCTTCAACTTTTGGTATACATCAATTGAAAGTGATTAAGTGTGTTCACCACGAAATGTACATCCCACACACAATAAAGACACTGCGATTGTTTTGATCACTTAGTTCTAGTGTTTAGGTGGCTAGGGGTTTTCTCAGGGTGCTTTAGGTTAAGTATGCCCCTATTTAAACAGCCACCATATAACAATGCTTGAGCGGCAATCAACTTCATCATCGCAGCAATAAACAACAGGCAGTGATTTAACCCTGTTAGTCCCCCTTTGACTGGGCACTAAATGGCCCAATACATCTCACCATTACCTAAAAGGCAGGCACATCAAAAGGCAATAAACGGGCAGTAAAATGGCAATAAGTTCTGGGCAATGGACACTGTGCCCTTTAGAGATGGGAAGATGTTAACCCTTTCACACAGTCAGCACTCTGGGGGTCAGTCTGTCTAGGAGACTATCTAGAAAAGAAAGATTAAACATACACTATAAGCTGACTTTGCAATCGAGAAAAATCAATATACCCTTTAACTCTCTTAATGGTTCCTATGATTTGCCAACAATTTTGTTTGTGTCATACCTTGACTGAGTATGTATATAATTATAAATGTGTTAACCCATTCAATGCTATGGCTACTTTCATTCAAAGCACAAGAACGCAAAGATTTTTTGAAAACCATTTAAACCCTGTCATGTTGGTATTCATTGATTAGCTCTCGCTGAGTACTCTCAGACAAGTATCCATGTGTCAGGATTTCAGTCATTTTCATTTTATTTGCATCATTGTGTATTGACCGAATTAGCCACCACCAGCATAAGGGTTAACCCTTGTCATGCTAGACCCCCATATGGGAGAACTTATCCCCTGGGACCAGGGATATTGTGGATCTACCCACCAAATCAGAAGGATTTCATAGATTTCTATTACTGTTTCAATAATGTGCTTCACAAACTATAATAGAAACATAGTAAAAGGTAAAACCTTTATATCTAGTATAATTCAATACCCCTTAATCAAAGGGAATTCCCCGAACCCTCGCTTAGTGAAAGGGTACCCAAATACCGGATATATCCGGTGTTGGTCACACAGGCAAGATATGTAGCACCGGATATATCCGGTGTTAGCAAGAGCAGGGTTAATAGATGTTCCCATGATATACCAAAAGTTTTGCTTGTATTAGATCCTGACTGAGTATGCATGTGATTGTAAATGTGTTAAGAGACTGCTGGACTTACCTTTTTCTGTTCAGCAGAGCGTATGCAGCAGGTCCACATTGTAATGAGAAGATTACTAGCCTGTCACTGTGCTGTTTTTAATGCCATCGTTATCACATGGCAGCTGACTTAATACTCTCCATATAGAAAGAAAGGGTTCTAGGGAGAGTCAAGGGGCTATCTGTGGTCAGCGTAACCCAGGGCCAAACGTGAGTGACCTGCCACCACGGTGCCAGCCAGGTATGTAGTAGTGTGTCCTATCCCTTATTCCACCTGATCTCACCATGCACAACAAGGGAAGAGATGATGAGTCAAAAAGAGATGCCCATCATTGGTCAATCTTGCCCAGAGGCTACTCTGGTATCAGGGCTTGTCAGGTACTCAGGTAGATGTCCTCCCACACCTGCTCAGCACATACCTGTAGCCCTCAATGACTTTCCTGGGAAATGGTGATAAAAATGACTAATCAAGTAAAACTCCTCACACCACTTGGTACCTCAAACTGCTAGAGTTAATGGCATTCCAGAACCACAATGTAAAATGTCCAGTGTATCTCGTGAAATTCTGGTCACTTAATATCCTTGATGATGTTTCTGTGATATTTCCTGGAGGGATGTAAGTGAAAAGATATTTAAATAATCAACTAAATCTGGTGAAAGTAAAAGGTTGTTATATCCAACCGCTCACCTCATCACATTTTTCTCAGAGTTGAGGATTTCTCTATATATGCACAGAAAAAGCCCTTTAATTGTATACATTCATCCTATATGTTCATCACACATTTCTACCATTTCCTTTATATCGTACAGAGGATGTTTTCTTCAAAATGCCAGCTAGCCACCTTGGCTAACTGCAAGCTCATAAAGCTAGGATTTTCTGACTGGATATTTCAGGAAAACCTCGACCATAGAGCATCATGGCGAGATGTTTGTTCTGGTATCCTCTCCCACATGGTAACAATAACTGCCCCAGCTCTTTTCTTACAAAAGGTGCATATCCAATAAGAGACTAGACTCTATCCAAACATCTAGTCAATTGATGGACTTCCCTTTTTGTGCTAAGCAGGTATTCTATAAAGAGAGGATTTCAACTGACTCCCTTTGAATGGGAATTCCTGGTCAGTGTGAACTGTGGTTTCCAGAGTATTCATTGGACCATTGCACTCCAGGTACAGAGATGTAGAAAGTGATGAGTTGGTACAGAATACAATTCACACGTCTCAGAGTTGACTTAAATCTTTAAGAGAATTTCTTGATGCACAACTGATTTTCAGCCTTGTTCATTTAATGAACTATCGTGTTGATACAATGCTTTACATGCTATGATGGTCCACAGATAATATAAATTCCACTTGATGGAATGAACTGAAGTTCCTGGTTTATCGTCATTGTAGTATCCGCATATGGTATGAGCCGCCCAGCTCCCAGACCATGTAGTGGAATTTGCAGATATGGTGTTTCCGAGACTGTTTCACATGCTCTCATTCTCTCAATGCCTAGAGATGATAATGTCCCCGCGTAGTAGCAGTTTCCACCCTCAGGGGAGAGCCTAGACTATGTGCTATATGGAGTAGTAACAATGGTAGACTAAATACTATACTCCTGTGATTTATCATAAGTTCCACAAGGTTACCAATTGAAACATAGGGCATACTGTTATAACTGTAGCATAGGTATTTGGAGTGATGGTTCTAGTTGAGGCCTCTAGTCTACACAACAACCCCTTAATCAGTATTAGTATTGTCCCAGTTGTGTTCGGGCTGTAGTTGTCGTGATTCCCATAGAAGCCTCAGAGGTGGATTCCTGTCTCCCTTTTTTTGTGATACCACCTGCCTTATATGGTAACAACCAGTCTGCTAGTACCATCCCAGCTTACCACCACTTCCAGAGCAGTTGTGACTCACAATTTAGCACTGTAGCTCCATACAAGTATCGATAAGAAAATCCTTGGTTATATTTTCAAGCTCTTTCTGGCACTTACAGCTTGTTTGCAGTTAAGCATCCAGCTTGTCATACCATATCCATGTGCTCTAACTCGTAGGTGTAGTATTTGTCCTGCTTTAATGGTTCTTAATGATCCTGCTATTACCTGTACTGTAGCAAGCTCAGGAAGGTGTCCCAGTACCCCAACTTTCAGTACGTAGTAAGAGAATAATTAATAGTAGTCCATGTACTGTAGCAGGGTTAGGTACCCTTACTTGATCACTAGTAACAATTGTGATGATAATAGTTGTAGTCCACAGTTCCAATGATCCTGCTGTTATCTTTCCCCCTGTAGCAGGTTCAGGAAGATATCCAAGTACCCTTACTTAAAGTAGGCAGCGCGAGTGTAATAGTAATCCATGTACTGTAGCAGGTATAGGTACCCCAGTACCCTACCCTTACAAGCACTAAAAGCAATTGATATGCTGGTAGTATAAGTGCCTATGGTTCACAGTTCCCATGCTGCGGCGGCTGCTGATGCTGATGCGTCTCACCTTGACTGCTGTAGCCGGCACACACAGGTAGATAGATGAACACGCTGGTCAGGTGTCACAGGAACATCCCGCTTGCCCCGAGGGCAGCCTCGCGTACACAATGCCTGCTCCCCTGCACGGAATAGCTAAACGTACCTCTGCCAGCCACCTGACACAATGCCCGACACACTAGGCCCACACCATAGTAATTAGGCCTACAACAAACAATGCTCTGCTTCGAGTAAGCTGACCATTCTAAGAAAACAGTGAAAACATGAGGTGTCTATTTCATGTTTTTGGAGCTTAATGCACATTTTCTTTATGGACCTGTTGCCTTATCACTTTTTTTAATGTTTATTATTTTGCGAAGAAAGTATGTTTTTCAAAGTAGAAAATGTTTTTTTTGCAAGGCTTGAAACTTATTTTTTCTCTTGGCCTCAGTTCATTCATCAAATGTGTATCCAGTCAGCCTCACATGCCTACAATGCTTTTATCAATAAACCATTTTTCCAATGAAATTTGAATAAATGTCATCCTCCTAGCCCCACATGTCAATCAGCCGGTACTGTAAGCTAGCATCGTATGTAGAGAATCCTTCACTCTGTAAACAGGCAGACAGACCTGTAGACTGTAGTTAATCAAAGGGATGGGCCACACCTGTAGACAGTAGATTGACTGTGGGAGTGGGTGATGTCAGAGACACACTTGAGTCACACCCTAGGATACCCAGAGTGGTGATAATCACTAGTAATCAGGGCAGGTAAACATTCCCCTCGTAGTGTACCCTGGTGTGAAAACAGTCAGTGGGATGTCCTGAGTGGCTCCATAGAAACCATCTGTAATCCTATTATTTCCTGAAGCGTGACCGATCCCTGGATAATTGGAGCAGAGTATTTCTTGGATCCTCCGAATAGAGATTATACATGGGAAGCTTTCAAAAGGAACAGCACACAAAGTAGAACAAGCTGAATTTTAAAAGTTGCCTCCAATTATTCCAGCTAATATATTTGAGAATCGGTAGTACCCAGGATTCTTACAATTCCACTAGTTTCCCTTGTCAAATCCATCCTGTAAACACTAAATAATAAAAATAATCCAGAGTGAAGTTACTGCAAGTTCCTTGAGACTGAAAAGTGTCGAACTTCAAAATTTGTGATTTAGTCAAGATAATCCAAAGTGTCTCTCAATGTTGGCAGCCAGTTTTCTCAATCTTTTTTTAGGTATGAAAAGTCCATGATGCTTTTTTTGATGCGAGCACCTTCAGACGTGAGCTGAGCTGCCACTCCACTGCTGCCTAGACTCTGGGAATGCAGGCGGAATTCCTAGCTGAACACCTAATACTCGTCTAGTCCAGCACTTGTTCCTGACTGGAGAAGCCCTGCAGGGCTTGCTGGAAATCCTAGTAGTTAGTGGTTTGTCCGGGGCCGTACGTGGAGTAGTGGCGGTAACCTAGGAGAGCAACTCGGCCTCCTGTCCCTCTACTAGGTGATTGGTCACAGGATCCTTTCCAGCTGATTCTGCCAGAACCGTCGTCCCCGACTGTGAGCTCCCAGCGCCGCCCAGTTAGAGGCCAGACAGGAAGGGTGGACGCCCTTATATGTGTGCCAGAATACCTTGCCTGTTAAAACCAACCGTATCTAGTTACCTCTGAGCGAGACAGTCGCAGGAAGTCTATACAGACATTCCATTCAACGCCAGCAAAAAAAAATAAGAAGAAAAGAATAGGACTTCGCTCGAGAATGTGTGAAACGGTATCGATGACCACTTTTCAACATTCCATCCACCTCCAGAAAAAAAGTCTAACTGTGAAAAAGTATTGTAGAGAACTTTTCACATGATATCTTATGAGACTCAGATTTCCCCAAGTCGTGCTACACAATGTGACTGCATTACTGAGCGTTGTTTATACTAGTCTTTAGGTCTTGGCCCACAGGGTATTACCTAAAACAGCAGCAGCACTTGTGGCCACTATACAGTGCTGTATTATCTAATCATTGTAGTTATTACAGCACACTTGGTTTCTGTGTCTGTGTCTGTGTGCCCCACATCCTGTCTCAGAGCCCCCTGCCAGACACTCCCACACAACTCAACTCATACATGACCATTTAATACCCCAGTACTCCACTGCATACGCAAGTACTAAGAGAATAAAACACTTGGGGTGTTATGTGTTTACTGGAGCAATCTGTTCCAGAGTTTTAAATTTTGTCTCTGTTACTGCATGAAGTAAAGTCTCTGATACTGATGGTGTTCTGTGGTCCAAAGTGATGTTCTATATTCCTTCAGTGTAGCTTCATAAGAGGTGTTCTGTGTGTCTTCATTATGTTCTGTTCCCTAGTATTGAGGCTTAATCTGCGTTTCTCATGAGTGTTCTGTTTTTCACAATAATGTTCTTTACTCTGTCAGTGTTCTGTGTTCAAGGTAAGTCTTATTACTGTCACTCAGGTGTTCCTTATTCCATCAGGATATTCAAGTGTTCCATGGAGTGTTTTACATCTATTGAATGTCGGTGATGATTTCCGATAAGTTCCTCCCATTTTTCTCCCCTCCAACCTCAGTATGTAAGAATCTGTGGGTAACCCAACATCTGGTGAATAGAGAGGAGCGTTTATAATCCCATTTCCTGTATCTGGGTCTCCTCTCACAGCTCAGACACCATACCCACCTATTAGCACAGCACCCTGTACCCCAGATACCCCAGCAAGGTAACATGTAAGGGTGTTTACCCAGAATGTTAACACAATCGTCAAGTATGCTGAATGCTAAAGAGTCTGTATTTGTATTTCTCAGGAGCTAATGTACTGTTATGTACCGTGCTATTTACCTCTTGGCACATGCCTTAACCCATTAATACTTTAGAGTTCCTCCAGAAATATTGTAGTCCAGATCAATGATACTTTTAAGAATAACTTTGAAATTGAAAATGATTGAAAAAGATATATGAAGGTGATTTGTTCGTAGTGTTCTTATTATCATTTCTCCTTTAAATATTTGCCCAACTATGCTTTCCTTTGAGAGATTCCATCAAAATTATCAGGCTGCTTTCGGATGCTGTGAGCAATAATGGGTTAACACATTCATGCTCTTACCACCCTGGTATTCTGACACACAAGCAATTCTTCTATTGAAAAAAGTAATAATGCTGGCAATCGCTAAATAAAGGCACTTCTTCATAATAAGAAAGTACAAAGACTTTATAACTATAATATTCAGGAAATAGTTGCATGTATATGTTTCAGACCGTCTGAGCCCTCAGGTACTATAAGGGTTACGAATTAACCTATATCTAGGTGGATATCTACTCACAAGTAGGAATGACTGATGTATACAATTGATATGCTTCTATTATGAAACATACACGATGGTTGATATGACAAGCAGACACACTCTTCAGTAATGAATTTCACTTCCTGATCTTTCACTACTCCAATTTTTTGTGAGTGATTTCTTTAAATGTCAATTTCAAGCATATAATTAATTCTTTTCATGCTTTAATGTAATTTCCATGAAATTTTATAAGGATATTTTGCCTTATTTCAATAAGTAAATACATGTTTATGGTTGTAATATTAGTATAGCATGGTCTACCTTGAAATATAGGATGCCTAAAAAATGTGCAATTGCCAATTTGTGCACCTATTTTCTAAATGCTGGCTATGACCCTGCCCCTGAGCATGATGGATCTTGGTAATCTAACACTGTCAAAACCCTTGTGGGTGTTCAACAAAACACCCACAATGGCCGGAACCACAACAATGACAACCCAGCATTTAACGCTGGTCAGGGTGTGTAATTTCATCTCATTTGCCTTATGGGACATTTACCATAGGTACACTGATGGATGACTTCTGGGGACAGGTTAAATACAAGGTACACCATGAGCAGAATGAGGGAGCATACTTCAGGCTAAGGCACCATTTAGTTTACACTTTCACACCCAGAGAATTTAACCCTTGTAGTCACTAAGAAAGGCAAATACAATGCTCATATGTGAAACAATACTCTAAGGGAAATGATAAGAGTAACTATGCTATTGATACTTTTGAGCAACCAAGATATTGTATCTGATTATGTATTGAATCAAGTTAGTTCAAGTGTTTATTAGCTGGTTTGAATTTAACCCTTATGCTACTGGTGGCTAATTTTGCCAGCACAAAAGCTGAATAATGACTGAAACCCTGGCACATAGGTACTCATCTGTGATTGCTCAGTGAGAGCTATCTAATGAATACCAACATGACAGGGACTGCAGGTATAGATGGTTATCAAAAATCTTTGCATCCTTGTACTTTGGATGAAAGTAGGCTCAGCATTAGAAAGGTTAAACCTCCTTATAGTCAAAAGGCCACTATATTTCATGGCCTGCAGTGTCCTGTCACTGTCCTGCAGAGTTCCTTTAAAATGGCTCCTATCCTGCAATGACCGCTACAAGTTCAGCCAAAGTTTGAGGGTAACTAGAGCAATGACCAGCAGGACTCACAGCAGCAATCCTGGAGAGATCCAGATGAAGAATTGTGTTCAGCAAGGGGTGGGAACTTGAAAGGTCAAATTTAAAGAAATCTAATCTAGATCTCAGCAGCAGTGCAAGTTGAAATATTTTCCAAAAACGTGAATGAAGGAATGAATGAAAGCAGAAAGGCATTGACAAAAAAGTGCAGAATGGGCATGAATGGTGTAGATACTGTCAACCACTGTTTCCCTCTGAGTGGCACCAGTAGACCGGGCTCCTATCGATTGAAGGTATTGACATTCATGTTGAGTTAGCAGAAAAATCTCAAACAAAACAAACCCTAATTTACCTTACAGATATCTGACAGAAAATTCTACTAAAAAGGAAACAACCTGAAATGTCCTCCATACTCCCCGCTTTCATTTTTATAATCAAGTTGAGGACTGGACAACATCAATAGAGCAGGAAGGAAATGTTGGCAGTTATACAAATCTAGTTCTTCCATTTTCCCACCCACCATCCCTGTACCTACAAGGTCACAGCAATGAACAGTCAACTAGATGGATCGATTTAACCTGTATCCTTGGTGCAGGGCCTCTCCTCAAACACTACACATTAGTAACCTGTATAGCAAAGCATTCCATTGATGTTTGGCAATAAACATAACTCACCAGGACAAATTGTGCAGTTATGCCATCCTAGAACAGGCCCTTGAGCCAGTGACCTATAATAGTATGTTATTTATGACTAGATACACACAAAAGAATAAAAGTCATTTTAAATAAAAACAAATCACCTCAGCTCTTGACTTTTTTGTTTTCCTTAACAACAGAGACATAAAAATATTACCGAGATAATGTACCTCTCTGGTAACAATAAGCAGCCCATGTGATAATTCTTTCCAAAACAAAAAGGAGGGTTTGAATTGAACACTCTTCATTATGGTGTTAGTGAGCAGCATGGTGGGTGCTTCCAGTGCATTAGGGTTAAAGTGTAACTCCACCTTCAAAATTAAAAAAGATATGTTGTAGAGCTCAATCTTACCTTTCATAGGATACCTTGATTACAATTGTACTCAGCAGATAAACTGAGATAATACCATTTAAAGGTAACTTTATGGGGGCTGCCATGTTTGCACAGAGGGAACCTAATTAGTGATGTTAATTAGATCCGTGTGATGTAATGATGTGACTTCCTGTGGGAGAGCGGGTGCTTAGGGGCTAGCTCTAGTGGCCAGGGTCTGACACTAAGATTCCAGGCAAGGGGCCCAAAAATGACTTTTGACAAAAATTATTGCCCAATAATAGGATTTCTGGTTATCATCCTACTATTTTGGGCCCCTAGTTTGAAAAATCTTGAAGCCCACAGTAAAATCTAGGGGCATATGCTCCTTGGATAGTTGAACCCTAAGACTGTGGAGAGCTCAAAACCTGAGCACAAAGATGGTGAATTATCAAGCTTTCAGTTTGGATGCAACAATGATTCTCCAAATAAGCGCATGTACCAGTGAAAACACGATCAATATACGGTCTGAACATGCAAAAATATGATCAATATATGGTCTGTGATAGACCCAGATTTAAAGGCAAGAAACATTTAGATTAAGTGGGGGGGAGGGGGGGGGGAAGTTCTGAATGCCAGAAAATGATGTACACTGACTTCCCCTTCCAACTATTTTCAGAAAAAAGGGAGTGTATGAGTAATCAGAAGAATACACTAATAATTATTAGTTTTCTGTCATACAATAAAATTCAAAATGTGTTATATTTGCTGTACTTCTCAGTAAATTGTAGGCAATAGTTTAGAAGTAATATATAGCATTTATGAATAAGAACTAAAACATCATCACAATATAATTGGAAGATGGTTTATTGACCATCTGGTTTCACAATTGTACTTCATATACTTGTGTCTTCCTAGCAGTAACTGGTCTGAATGCAATTTGAAATAATTGGGTCCAGAGGATGTGTATTGCAGTTAACCTCCTGTGTAAAGCATGGGATTAGAGCAGCCACAACTCCTTTGAGATTAATGTGTATTGCAGTCAATTCCTGAGCAGCTGACATACTGGCAATACACACACAGCTAACTAATTGTAAACTTCCTTTCATCACAAGATAACAGTGTCAGGACATTGTAAGGGTACTAAATGCCAGGCTATTTTGTAAATTGGTAGAATTTCTTGAGCCCTAAAGCTCATCCGTAACCCCTTTACTATAGGTCTCTCTTCCCTCACTGCTTTTGCCACACAGAACCTGGTATACCTCTAGCAAATGTAACTTACACCATAAAGGTATACACTGAGACACAGTGCCTCTGTTTGCCGAGTCTGATACACCACTTTCCTCTTTGCAAGTCATTTACTAATGATAGAATGTGTTAGTGTGTTCAGTTCTGAATGGCCCTCAGCCTGGCAGCTCAGCCTGCATGTAGCAGCGTGATGTCACTTCCTGTTTCTGATAAGCTCCAAGATGGTGCCTCCATGAACCAGCTGAGGCAGTAAATTTGCTGTATTTCTCAAGATACAAACTTAAATATCTCAGTCAATTTGCGGAGTACAATTGTAATCAAGGTGTCCTGAGAAAGGTGACACTGAGCTCTAAAACATATCTTTTTTCATTTTGAAGGTGAACTTACACTTTAAGTGGCAGTTGGGGAAAGCTCAGAGTCATGCTCAGTTTCTTACGAAAGTGCACTGTCACTCTGTAAACCCAACTGCTGAAAAGTCACCTGGCAAACAGACTACACAGGGTACATATGTCACTCACCGCCATCTATATGTGAAAGAAAGAACTATTTGCAGGATCGATTCAGATTTCCACGTGAAGACTATCGCCTGCGTAATTCTTGATACAGGGACTTCTGCAGATCATAAATTTCCCCCAATATACACTGTGCAGTAAGTAGTTGATACATATGAACTGAGCAAATATGACAACTCTATGGTGAAATTGTTTGAAAATTTCATTGGTGAATTGCTGATGAGTCCTAGATTCTACTGTTTATAGGGTCTAACAAATGAGAGAACTTTATTGAATCAATATTTGGAATCTTGTACCAATCTTACCAGTGCTGAAATTTTATCTCTTAATTTCATCTTGAAGCAAGGCTGTCTCAAAGCTATATGTTAGTGAATCTATATCTGAGCAAGGCTGCAGTATTAATACTGTGACTAGCCAAAAGGTGGCAGCACTCGTCAGAAGTGTCATTCAGAATAAGCTCCTCGAGATGCAAAATTTGGACACCCAGGTTCTAAATCCTGGCTAAGAACCTGCTGTCAGGCAATAGGTTATGTTGAGACCAGAGTGGTTTTGATTTATAACCAGGTATGACTAATTATTATGTGGACTACAGCCCCGAGAATGTGGCTGAAGTGTGCTAGGGAGTACTTGATGGAGTACTTGAAGTGTGGTTAGAAACGCACAACCCATAATCTTGTTTGGGCAGAGCTGTGTCAAAATACTCTTGACAGTAGTATCTCCAGACAGAGCCAACCCATTCCACACACACTCTATCCAAATGTGTACATGTCTTTCCTTAGAATAGCATGTACATATTATAAATAAGAAGCTATTTCCAAACTATATTAACATATTTCCAAATATGGACATAATTTCAAATAGGTGTTAATTTCAAACATGGAATTGTTTCCAAATATACATTTTAGATGGGTTCTTACTACAAAATAATGTACATTTACAAATATCCAAATATGGAAATGTTTCTAAACGGACACTTTATATACATACTTTCAACTTGGAGCTTAATTCAAAAAATTAGTATATAATTCCAACAAAACATACATTCACTAAAAAAGTTTATTTCTAAACTAGTTTGATAAAACCTCACCGAGTACAGGGAACCATACTTCTAGGAAAATTGTTACAAATAAAAATATGTAAAGTTTATCAAGAAATCTGAGCCCATCTTTTAAGATCTGCAAAGTGAAATCTGAGAACATATTTTCAGAATTTAAAATGATATGGGACATAATAAATCAAGCATTAACACTTGTCTTATAAAGTAAGCCACTAAAAAGCTGACAAGAGAAATAAAGGTTCACATGATACGTTTTTTTTCCTTCTCACCCAGCATCTTACCTTGGTTTACCAAAAACTAATATACATTTGCCAGCAAAAATCTGTATGAAGTATAGACCGATAGAATTTCATCCAACCTCCAAGCAGTGTTTTTATACTCTATTTTAGGTACCCATTGTGCAACAGGTGTTCGGAACACTCAGACAGACATTCCAGTAGCACCAGCACCATGTATGGGTTAGCAAGGAGGCTGAATTCATTTCTACTATATCCTGTATGGTTGGATATCAAATTACAGACCTATACAATACATACCACACACACAATAACACCATATCAACCCTCTCATACCCATAATGCCATGCTGCTCTAACACAAATACAAATATCCCCAAAACTATGCTTCATTTCACTAGAATCTATCTTCAAATATTCCTTAAATTAAACATTATAACATAAGATATCTAACCTATCAGATCACTATCAGATCATTTGGTAAGGAAAAGATTGGTTGAGCATTCAAATTTTTACACAATGAAATAGACAACATAAAAACTGAGACACCATATAACCCTTACATTCCCAAAATGCTGAGATCAAGACTGATACTAGCATGGACAAGACATTTAACAGATGGTGCCACCTATAGGTGATTGACTGTACCACACTTAATATAAAGCTAAACTCGCAGGGGAAGGTTATTTTATAAGGGACTGGGAACCTCATGATTCTTCCAATTTTGCACAGCATAAATATCATGTCTGTGTTAGTCTGTCTCAGTAACGATTTGGATAGACCAAATAAATGACTGTTAAATTGAAGATTCAGGTACATACAACAATAATTATTACATTTTCTTAACCCCTGGCTAAGAAGTGAAATGTTGTTAACACAACACTCCTCTAATACAGATTAGTCCACGATAGTTCCCATAACGGGAAAATTACTTTGGTTTCACCTGTAAGCAGAGATATGTTTGTTTTCTCAATTATTCTGTTATATCAACTGCTCCCGTGTTGTATTTTCTGGGGAGACGAGTGGTATTTCTGGTGTGCTCATTCAGGTGTCGATGGCAGCTGTCATCCCAGTAATGTCTGGATAGAGACAGATGTTATCTGACAGTTCTACATGCCTGGCTCACTTCCTCAGATACTGACACCATATCACGCCCCATAGCCTTACATAATACACATGTACATTGTGCACTAATCATCATCTACTAGCCGCAAGCAGCACAACTACATAACCACAATTACAAAAAAATAAAAGGAATGGAACATAAGAAATAATAAAAATAATTAACTGAGAAAATCCATCCACAAAAAACAGACAATTTTTTTAAACAAGTTATGTTCTGATTGCTAGATAGCTGCAGTGCATCATCTGAAGTTCCACATTCACACTTGCAAGCTACCAAATGTTTCCCTTCCTAAATAGCAAGTAAATAAAGTTTAACTTATTCAACAACTATTTATCTTTCCTTGATACTTGCCATAATTTCCCATTCACAATAAAAAAAATTACTTCTACACTAACCTTTCTTTAGATCGTATTTGCATCATAAGCTCCTGCATTAAATGGACTCACGTAGAAATAGAAAATACTGCAAAGTGGCCATTGATACTTACGACATCAACCACATACCTAAAAGAAATTGGGATGATCTTTCTTCACTTCTACCCTTAAAAGAGCTGATATAGCCAATAAGTAATTTCCTATGTGTCAATTGATATTACCAGAGGTACAATAGCTAGATGCATTGACCCACTCCTACTCAGGTCCCCAGACGGTAACTCACAATTTATTTTTGAAAATAATGCTTATTTTACAAAACAGTTGCATTTGACTGGATGATGTGATTCCCATTCTCTTGTACAGTAAAAAATCTTCAGCAAAATATTGTGAAATAGTCACTTCAAGTTCAAGTTCAGGTTGCTATTTTCCAGTGCAAAACCTGAAATCTATTATCACAATACCAGGCTAAACAATGATGGATGTAAAAGACTCACAAATTTCCTGATGTACATCCTAGCTCTGCCTCTAGCAGGCCTCTCCATGGCACTAGTACTAGACCGCTCCATGGTAGCAGTGGCTGATAGCTGGGGCCTCAGCAGGGAGTCCTACACTACATGGCTCTAATCATGAGTTACCTGGCTACTTAA
Organism: Maea johnstoni; assembly: GCA_963942565.1. Lineage (NCBI taxonomy): Eukaryota > Metazoa > Annelida > Polychaeta > Spionida > Magelonidae > Maea > Maea johnstoni. Next base: position 18,438,300 of record OZ012691.1, read on the forward strand.
CGAAGGTAGACAGCTCAGGTGGGTTACTGGTCTCTCCCACCACCAGGTATGAACAGCAGCTACATTTTAAGTGGCAATATCACATGTGTGTGTAACACATACCTAAACACAGCAACACATGGGTACCCTCCAACAGGGCTGGAAAGAATGTGATTAGAATTAATTAAGGCAGACACCTCAGATAGGTTAATATTCCCACCGCCAGGTACAAACAGCAGCTACAAGTGGCATGTGTGTATCGCATACCTAAACACAGTAACACATGGACACTGATACCCTCCAACAGGGCTGGCAAAAACGTGATTAGAATTTATCAAGGCAGACACCTCAGATAAGATATTATTTTCACCACCAGGTTGAACAGCAGCTACAAGTGGCTATATCACACGTGTGTGTATCATGTGTGTATCGCATACCTAAACACAGTAACACACTGATACCCTCCAACAGGGCTTGCAAGACGGTGATCAGAATTAATCAAGGCAGACACCTCAGATAAGTAAATATTCCCACCACCAGGTATGTATGTACAGCAGCTACTAGTAACAATATCATACGTGTGTAACGCATACCTAAACACAGCAACACATGGATACCCTCCAACAGGGCTGGCAAGTTTCTGCCAGGAATTGAATACAACAGACACCCCACATACTGTACTCTAACTACTCTCAACCAGGTATCAGCAACAAGTGGCAATATCACACATGTGTTTGTGTGATACCTATACACAGCAACGCATGGACAATTCTACCCTCCAACAGGGCTGGTAAGGTTATTTCAGGAATTAATTACACCAGACAATGCTCTCACAACCAGGTATCAGCTACAGGTGGCACACTGGCACTGTAAGGCATGTGTACTGTATATATATATCAAATTACTGCAACATAGACACTGAAATCCTTCTACAGGACTGGCAAGAATAATTTTGTTCTATATAAAACCTTAACCAGTCAGAGGGATTGTCAAAAGCTTGAGGACCCCTAATAAAAACAAAATAATAACACCTGGTGACATGATTTTTTTCTCCTGGGTTAAGATGACACAATCCTAATACTGTTTATATGAATATTTTACTGGCATTCATAAGAAGCATATAAAACAATTTATCATGAAAGGAGGAGCATTCTCCTGGGTAAAGATGACACAAACCTAATAAAGTATATATAGATATTTTACTGGCATTAATAAGCAGCATATAAAGAAACATCATGAAAGGAGTGGCATTCTCCTGGGTTGAGATGACACAATTCTTATAATATAAATAGTTTACAGGCATTCATCAGCGGCATATAAAGTAACATTATGAAAGGAATACCATTTTCCATTTGAGGCCATGTCAGTTCTGCATGATGCACCTGTCATATATAACTAGACAGCGCTGAATACAGGCTGCCAACCAGCCCACGCTGCTGGCAAAACAGAGGCAGGGGAAAAGGATGTGGTCTATGCGGCAAAGATTTTGTGAAGGGACCGATGAAAACCAGGAGAGATTTAACCCCTTCATGCCATGAGATTTCCCTGCTTTGAGATTGATTGTTGTCCGTACCTGTTGATGCCTTTGAAAACAACTTTGAAATTAAGCATTTATAAAGGGAAGCTGTGAGTTAGTTTCTGATTTACAGTTCTCCTTCAAATATTTTCTAGAAATTGCTTTTGTAAGAGAGATATTAGCAAAATAGTCAGGCGCTTTTTGGGCCCTACCGGCATGAAAGGGTTAACATAGAGAACACTTGTCATAGAGCACAGACATACTTAGTGTTTAATGTGGTTTTAAATTGTTGGCTAATATCTTCCCTGGACAAGGCTCCTCTGACAAACTTGTTTAGTTTGGTTGTAAGAAAAACCTCCATGTTGTTAGAAGGCATCTGTGCATGCATGAAGTATCAGGGCGTTTTTTGGTTTTATGGTTTTATCTCATATTTCAAAATATGCCAGTTTCAGAAAAATTAGCTGGGAAATTGATTTTACCAGATAAGTAACATGCAGGGCTAAACATTAGTAGGTACTTCTAACCGGTGGGAATTTATATTATTTTTTAAATGAGCTGTCTGGAACGTATTCTTTTCAGCAATCGGCTTGACATGGCATGTTAAATATTTCTGGTTTTTACACAGAAAAAAAAATTCTGATGCCCTAAATTTTACAAAAAGAACATAAAAAACAGAAATAAATAACAAACAATTAATCAAAATTATGACTGAAAAAGTGATGAGTCTATTGCACATTTCATATAAAAGTTTATACAGGTAAAAATAGGAGCATCCTCCATGGATGAGCAGTTGCAAGATTATGGTTGATGTCTGTCATACATTTTTGATGTATAGATTGATCTTTATGATTGTTATCTGACAATCTAGCTGTCTCCCTCAAATAACAAGTCACCCATCTGGATTTCTTATCCCTTCCAAAGCCACACACACACACACACACACATATAGGCTAACCTAGAGAAGCATGCACACATATAAATGTGTGCGAGACAATCAAATTCATCTAAAGAAGAGCCTGGTTCATCATAGCTCAAAGATCTGGTTATGGCTGTCAGAATGTAGTGCTCGCTTCAGGGTTAATTTTGATATGTAACACGGCCAAGATAGACCAAAATTTAATTACATCATCAAACATGCAAAACCTGGTACTGGATTTTGGCAATATTTCCCATCACAGTCCGACATCAGATATGCGTAGGGAAATTTACAATTTGTATGCACAAGGGTTATTTTTTGAATGACAAGTTTAAGTTGCTTAGCCCATGCAGGGCCTTGCTTAAAGGTTTTTATTGCATGGAAGAATGAGCTTTAAGTGAACCAATTGTCTAGCCAGGTATAAAGGTGTCAATGGTGTGCATAGGGGTTCAACTTTTACACCTCACTTCAATACTCTAAAGCGCCAGGACAAAAGGTTGCTATGCCAACAACACTAAACCTAGCATGGCAATGATGAATGTCTTGGTTACCAGGAGACAGTGCTTCCGTGGCAACAGCAAGCAACACATCACCTCTCGTAGGATACAACCACCCACTTCTCTCAGGTAGGAGGAAGTCTGCAGTCCTCAAATAGACACAGTATGAAACATGACAGTTAATAACCTCATTGCCTCACAATGACAACCTATTTCTCCCCCGTTATATTATATACCCAGTGCTGCCATCCTTACATAGGTTATGTGGTCATCTTGCTATAAGCATTAAGTTGGTCAGTACCATTGCATCCTAGTTAAAAGCCCCATCCCAAAACATACCTCACTGCAGCATGATCATATAACAAGGTGTATCTCCAGATACTTGATACTAGTGATTCTACTGTATCTATAGGCTAGATTAAAGCAGAATTACATCAAAAATACTCTCTATACAGAGTACCATTAGAGGATGGACTATGAACCAAAAACCTAAATCGAAGGAGGCAGGGAAAGAGGGTTTGAGGGGAGTGCATGGGGTCAAGCTGTCTGGTGGACCCCTCACCAGAGAATGGACAATGAATCCCAATCCGAAGCAAAGATGTCAGTGAAATAGGGTTTGGGGAGGAGGTGGGGTCTAGTGGTCCATCGGAGAATGGACGACAAATCTTCATCACAAAGATGTTGATGAGATATGGTTAGGGGTAGGGGTATGGGGTAGGGTCAGACACTGAGACACACCGACTAGGCCTGGAAGATGGACTATGAATAGCCACCTAAATCAAAGGCGTATGCAATAGAGGGGCGTGTCTCAAGACACATGAAAGAGCCCACGTCTAGAGGTGTGTGGCACAAACACAGCAACTAGAGCATGAAAGCTGCTTTCATCAAGGTACATCTCATTAACAGGTAACTAGGTATCAGTCAACCATTAATAAACACGCATGAAGTACATTCACTAGTCACACTCTCACTTGGCCTGAAAATATCAACAAACAGACTTTGGAAAAAGAAAAATATTTTTGAAATAAAATTGGATATCATAATCAATTGTGTAAACAAAATTTTGGATGATTAATCCAGCCAAAAATATTTCTAGCACTACTTTTTCTCTAAAGGCAGATTAATATCACAATTGTGATATTAACTGTTTGCTGCCCTGATCAAACCATGAATAGGTTTACTCTTTCATGGAGAACATGCAGTCTCAGTACTTAGGGTTTATCTAATTTAACCCTTATGCTGCTGGTGGCTAATTTGGCCAATACAAAATGATGCAAAAATGATTTATGACTGAAACATGGGACTTCTAATCTGAGACTACTCAGCGAGAGTTATCCAATGAATACCAACATGAGAGTGTTTAGATGGTTTCCAAAAATCTTTGCGTCCTTGTTCTTAGGATGAAAGTCGACTTAGCATCAGAAAGGTTAAGTAATTGATAAAGAGCACAGGTATAATCAAACAGCTACTGTTTGGCAGACATTAAGATAGATAACAGCTCTTCATTTTAAAAAACATGAAATTTCAGATGCTTACATGAAATGGGTGAGTCAGAAGCTGAGCCCCAGAATAGGACAAGGCCAAGTTGACCTTTAATTCACCTTTGATATCTCCAGAGGCACTTGGCTGGAAATCTGTCAATATTTGCTCACCCTACTGATAAAATCTTCAACACAGTCAAGCTTTCAAGAATTCAGCTTAAAAATGTTGTTGGTGTTGTTAAGAATAAAGTTGAGTTGTTGTTTGGGTTCAGGTTTGTACATCTCCCTATTTCTTTATTTTCTAAAAAGATGCCTATTTTGTAAGTTATCACAAAATCTTTCAGGCATTTGGGGGGGGGGGGGGGCAGCTGCAGCTAAACACACATTATAATACTGTTCTTTTTTTAGAAATGTCATGAAAATTTAGAGAATTCTTGACAAAATGGATGCAAATTCATAGATATTAACTGCAGCGAAAAGGAAACTCACTTTCTGGATACCCTGGACAAAGAGTCATTCTACCTCTGAACTGAAACATACTCTTTGGTCTAAATGAGTTTTTTTTTCTCATCATTTAGAAGCATAAAATTGTACATAGTGTTGTGGATAAAACTAGTAGAAAGTAACGTAAATGAGTAAAGTCTATACCTTGTCAAATCAATTTTTGCTTAGATAAGCACTCGATTTTAAAAATTGATCATATACAAATACAATTCATCAGAAGATTTTGCACCATGATATGTATCATTTGCGAGTCCTGATGTCAGAAATGAAATACTGGCAGCACCCCATTAATAAGTACAACCCTTACCATCTAGCCATGATCTAGTAAAATTCAATCCCAAGAATGTGACCTCTTTACTTATAACAAGACGTGAATGCATTCCTTAAGACATTTCTTCTTTTGCCCACATCCTGTCTGCCTCCATCATATTTAACCTATTTGTGCTCACAAAGGCCAAAAGTGGCCTGACAATTCTGATGAAATTTTGCAGATAAAATCATAGTTAAGAAAATATTTGATGGAGAAATGTTAATCAGAACAAACTAACAACAATCCTTCAAATATTTTGATAATTGACTCTCAATTTTGAAGTTATTGTCAAAAGTATCATAGAATCAGACGACAATTTTGTAAGGAACTCTTACGGTTAAATTATTTGATAGAGCTGGTGTAGGTGAAATATGCCAACAGAGAAATCTTACATGTACTCCTATCAGCGCACAACACACTGCATGACTACAGACTAATCTTGCGTCCACTATATGTTTAGATGTGTTATACAAACCATATAATTCTTGACAAAACTAAAACTGAAAATTCATGAAAAAGTCAGAAGTTGTACACATTAAAACCGAAATAATTTTTCTTTTATTCAAATTTTGCTGTTTCTACTTTTGCCCACATCCTGCCTGCCTCCAACTTAGTCACTGGTGCGGGTGAAGTATACCAACAGAGAAATCTGACTTGTTCTCAACAATTTCCATCAACACTTAAAGTTTCTTAAGAAGGAAACGCACCGTTCCCGAGTTGTGACTTTTTTTCAATGGGTAACTTTAGAACTATTTGCGGAGAGCATTTCTCTAGAATACGAGAAGAGGAAAGATCCTGGCTGAAAGTTCACCGCATTGTTTGGGAACAATCGCTAAAATCAGGTGGTATTGTCGAAGGACTACTGTTACATACCCGAGGTAAAATGCCTGGCAAGATGCCAAAAAGCAATTTAACCCATTCTTGACCAAGTGGAATGAAAAACATTTATACGGTCAATCCATAAACAAAATAGCACCAAGAATGATCATCGAGAGAAAACTATGGTTACTGTAATATCAAATATCATATGTTAAACAAAATGTCACCAAATTTTACTTGAATAATATGTTAGCCATCCTGTCATCTCATTATTGCTGACACAATGTGGCCGAAAGCAGTCTGACAATTTTGGGAAATTTTTGAAGGGGGAAATTTCATCAGATCATTACTAACAACTCTCCTTTCAATAATTCTAAATTCAGAATTTATTGTCAAAAATACTTGTATGAAGTGAACTCTGAAGCGTTTTCAGAGCATTCCAGCTGGATGGGAAGTGGTGTCTTCCGCATGTCTTCCCATTGCCAACTTGTCAGCTAAGGTGAAGTACCCTGTTGAAGAGCTGAGTCCTCATCCTTGTTATGCTAATATATCCTGCAGGTTGTATCAGTGCATTTTAGATGCTAACAAAAGAACAAACCAATTATATTTAACTGTCAAAAGAAGGAAGAATCCCATTGAGCTCATTCTACAGGATGCTTTATATAAATATCTGGTTCAAGTCAATTAGTATGATATACCCAAACTGTGTAAAATACAAATATTGATATGATACAACACAGGGCAAATATTCGAAGGATATAAAATTGCTATTTGTGATCTGGATAACATTGATTGTCCAGATATTTTCAAATAGATGCTTTCATCAGATAAAATGAGACCATAACAGTGATGTACCTGTAAACTAGGCAATTGGACAGGGCAGGATGTTTTAGGCTAGAACCTTAGCTAAGATCTTGAAACCTAATGTCCAAAATGGGCAATGATAACATTCAAGCCCCTACATACTACATAGGTGCCACAAAAGTGCTGATCCAGTGTCCATGTGGGCAGATTCCATATCACAGGCTACAAATATGTTACATATTAAATCACAGGCTTCAAATATGTTACATATATTAGTACAGGTAGATTGACTATATAACAACTCACCTGCATCAATGATAAAGATGCTGTAGTGCTGATAGCAAGTTTCAGCTGATGGCTACAAGTAATTCCTCCTAGATGGTGTTCCTCCTTCCCACCTGATATAAGGTGATAACGAGAAATCTACTGTCAGCATACAGATTCCATATGGTAATAACGGCTGCTTTTGCAAGACTTGATCTTACAAGTCTATATAGCTACCGCTTTGGTAAGATTGGATCCACAGGTGCTTGAGGCAGAGTATGCAGGAAGACTTTAATATCCGCCAGTCAGGTCCTCCATTGATAACATCTACCGTCACAACAACTCACCTACTCTACCTCAGTGCTCAAGATGCAAGCCAGTGATGAATCTCACATGGTGAATACTATTTATTACAGGTAGACACTCTCCTCGTTAGCCCCACCACCTATCATGATGATGTGTTAGTCTATGTACTGCAGTAGACTGGTCTTTCAGACGAGTGATCTAGTCAACAAGGACGGTGTCTTCATGCGTGGAAGAAGCGGGACTGCATCTTTATGTTTCTTTCACATTTAGTCTTTAACCCTTTCATGCCTGCAGCACTGAGCAGCAAAAAAAGCCTGACTATTTTGGTGATATCTCTCCAAAAACTCAATAGTTAGAAAATATTTGAAGGAAAGTTGTTCATCAAAACTCTATCTACATCTCTTCTTCAAATAGTTTGCGAATTAACGCTCCATTTCCAAGTTATTCTCATAAGTATAACAGGTCCAGACGACACTTGTCAAATACTAGTAGATCTCCAAGGTCCGTCTGACTCTGATCCTCACACTCCACAGTGTGTACAGCAGCTCTGGGCCAGTAGTGTGTGGAGGGAAAGTTATCCGACCGACGCCAGCAAGTGTGTGTTTTGTGAGGTGCAGGTTGTGAGTGTAATTACAGCATAATGCGTGATGCCGTATACTCTACCTGTCTCATTCTCGTCTTGGGTTTCCCCGCTCTGCCCGCAAGCTCCGCTCCGCTCTGATGCTTCTCCCAGCGGGACGTGGTTTTCCTATCAGAGATTTGCCCTATAAAGAGTTGACCTAAACCTAGACCTACACTACTTACATGCAGTAATAGGTAGACCAGGCCAGTGAAATGATTTCCCTTCCTTACACTACAGCTGCCTGGAATAGTTAAATGGGTACTTTGCCATTGCAATTCTGAATTTCCAATAATAGAACTTTTTCCTAGACCTACACTATTTACGTGCAGTAATAGGTAGGCTAGGCCAGTGAAATCACTTCCCTTCCTAGTTCCTTATAAATACTAAAACTGCCTGTAATAATTAAATGGTTACTTTTCAATTGCATGGGAATTCTGAATTTCCAATAATGGATTCCAATAAAAAAAAAAAACTTTTTCTTATCAGAGATTTGTCCTAAAAAGAGTTGACCTAAACCTAGACCTACACTATTTACTAATAGTAATAGGCAGGCCAGGCCAGTGAAATTACTTCCCTTCCTTATAATACAACTACCTGCAATAATTGAATGAGTACTTTGCATTGCATGGGAATTCTGAATTTCCAATAATAGATCCTATATAAAAAACTTATTGCTAACACAATTTCTGAACCTCAAAAATAGTTTGGTCTCGGTTTATGTTGTTGCCCAATTGACATTCCCATGAAGAACCAAGTAAAAAAAAAGTAAAAGTAATATCTGAAGGATCATTTTTAATCTTTAGACAAGGAATAAATAATCATATTGATCAGATATCAAAGCTAAACATAACGTGCCTAACCAAATGGTAAATACAACCCTAGTCAGCTCCTAACAGTCCCTACTTGTGCTATGGACCACTGCAAGGAGTTGCAAAATGGAAAAGATGATATTCATTACATTAAGTTTAGATGCAGCTCTAGAGAAAGGGAGTTTCCCAACATCCTGATGAACAGGGTAGATGGGCACTTATAGTACACGGATGTCAACTAAAACACAATCAAATCAAAGGATGTTTACAAACAGAAGGATATAATACATCCCCAAAACAATCCTTGGAATCCAATTAAGAATAATTTCGAATAGTTACAAATAAATACAAAATATATGATTTATGTTGTGATGTAATAAGGGAAAAAATCTATGAACTGTGCATTCAATGGTTTTTCAACCTTATAGAAGACTAGAGTATCAGTACAAACTAAGAAATACAATATAGAAACATGCTAAGTCCTTTTCTTTGTCGGTAAATGCTAATGGCAGTGCAGAGGTGAAATACCTTCCCATGAATGTACCTTTAATATTGTGAGAAGAGCAGGAATGTATCTATTCACTCAAAAATGTCGCTGTTAAAATCCTTGACAACTCTTTTGTCATTCATTTTATATTTTTGCATAATCCCTGTTATAAAAACAAATACTGATAGCATTACAAAGCCTTGACACTTATCCCTAAGGCAAATAAGTAACGTGTCAATTGTTTGTTCTAAGGATATAACTAAGTACAAAATAAGCGTATCACTCAGTGTTAGAATGTTTTATCTCATTGTTCATTGTTGTTTCTTTGAATTACCCATTTATCACATAGTGTTAAAATATTCCATGTACAGAGGTGCCTCATTACACAAAAGATGAAGCCAGGTGACCCAGTTGACATTTGTGGCATGGTTTCACACATAAGGAAATGTTGTGATAACATAGACATATTTGTCTGCAGGTGTTCATTTGGGCAGGTTTTAATGTGGCTTAATGAACTACCCTAAGGCGACCCGTAATTGAATTGTAGTTTCCCGGATCCTCCGACCTAAAAGAAAACCACCCAACTGAAGAAAAAAAATCAGTATTATTTTGAAACTGAAAAGAATGTTTTAGTTATCTAACTTGACCTAATAGCCTTATTTTATTTCCCGACTCATTAATGCTTGGTTTCAGAAAAAAAAGGAAAAAATAGGTTTTTTATTTTATTTTTATTTACCTCCCTACCGACTCTGCAGAAATGGTCTGGGAATCAATTAAGGGTCGCCTAATAGAAAATTGTGAAAGGAATTCCAATGTAATCAAAATCTTACGAACCCATTTCTGCTTACGCTATTGCTAACTTGATAGACCTAGTAGGAAAACATTACATAATAATCTTTAAAGTTCCAGATTTCACTTCCTTGATTGTGGTATAATTATCTGACCAGTTATATAAATGTTCACATTACTTACCATGAAATAAACTAAATAGTGTATTTTATCCTAGTTTCATCTCTGGAATCTCAATCTCTAAGCATGAGAGTTATTCTTCAACAATTAAATTTCCTTGAAAAAGCTTTTGAACTCATATCTGATTCAGATGTTTGCTTATCCTTCAAGGGAAATATCAAGGGTTGATAGTCATATCAATTTCAATCATCATCAGACTATTTGAGAGTCATTGTCAAGTGGCCAAATAACAGTTATAAAATGAAATACCAAAAAGTTGATACTTCCTCATTAAATCAATGTTAGCTGATCGATTATCTATCAAAATAATATCACTTGATATCTCAGTAAGTGTGATGAACAGCTTGACATGTGTACAAATCATACTGGTCTACCATAAATTCTTGCAAATTTAGACCACCCTAGGAGTTTGGGCCACTACAATAGTTTTGCAAAATAATGAATGGGAAATTTGGGCAACCCTCAATCTATTGCCAGTTGCCATTTTACAAAATATGGACCTAGTGTAAATCTTGCTGATACAACATCAAGGTATTTTCAGGACCAACCTGAACCCATAATATTCATTATTCATTATCAAAAAGTGTCCCAAATTACTGTGAATTTACGGTAATTAAATACAAGGACCTACAGATGACTGAAGGGAAAGGAAGTGGTCTATATTCAACTTTTTCCATGAAAAAAACAAACAGAATGATACGTGTCCCTAACAATGAAGGTATCAAATTGGTTTCTTTATGTTGCTAAGAATCAAAGTGCACAAGTTCACAAATAAGTGGAACAATTTCTCTACTGGAAAAAACAGTATCATTAACCTATTCTTCCCTGTAGTTCATGTACTAAAAAGGTCAGTCTATTTTGGTGATATCATTTTGACATGAACATTTTGGAAACTATTTGAATAAGATCAGCTTCCTCAGAACAAACATGCTGTGAATACATATGATTCTCATGTTATTTTCATGATTGCAACAAATCCAGACATAGTCTTATCCAGCAAGGCATTTGGTGTGCCATTTGGACATCCAAACCCTCAAAAATCACCCTTTATGATTTTTTTGGTGAGTAATTTCTTATTGTCATTTCCAAACAATTTGAATTGATTAATTTTTTCACCCAAATATAAATTCCATGACATTGTTATAGGATATTATGTCTTATTTTATTAAGTAAATACATGTTTGTGGTTGTAATCGGAGTATATTGTGGTCTCCCTTGAAAGAAAAGTTTGCCCAAAGATTTTACAAATGGCAATTTTTGGCACCCAGTTATTGAAATAGCAAAAAGCTGATATGTTCTCACCAAGTTTCTAAATCTTGGCTAAGACTCTGAATACAGACATTTTTTCTCAGAGGAAGTAAGACATTATTTTCTCAGAGGAAGTAAAGGCCTGGTGGGATAGTATTCCTTATTTTCACAACTCACTTTCATCTCATACATCTACAACTAAATCATTCTCCTAAACAGACCACAATATGAAGCTTGAGGTCAGGTCAGGGGTGGTTCAAATGAAATCTATAAACTTACCTTTCCGGGCGGTGTATTCCCCATACTTAATAAAGTCCAATATGTGCCTCACAGTGATGTTCACAAGTTCTCTGACAAGTGCAATATGAGTGTCACACTAAAATTCCTGCCACTCCTTCCTTCCAAAAAAATGAACATTGTGGCACCATGCAGCACCAGCAATAGTAGCAGTAGGTGGATTCTGGGAATATGTTGTAGAGCCACCAATCCCGCACCAGTACTATTTGTTTTGGAACTTGACGCTGACGTTGCGGTATCATTTGAGGTACAATCATAGGAAGAGTGGGCTAATTGCGTGGACAAACTGGATACTGTGTGGTTTGTCCACATCGTAGCCCTACATCCCGGCCTGCTGCCACGGCAACATGCACATAGAGGAGGGGAAGTGCAGGAGGGGGTCAACTCTTTCAGGATGTAGAGATGCATACCGAGTCTGGACACCGGACTGAGAACCGGGATACTGAACACATGATATAATTGTCCATGCCACAACCTAGGCAGGAATATCAACTCTCAGTCGCTCACCATGTGAAAAACTCATGAATCTTCACAAAGTGACCAGACCATTGTGATGAAATCTCTCAAGCAAAAGCATAGCTAGGAAAATATCTGAATGATAAATGTTACTTAAAACATGTTACTAATAACTTTCCTTTGAATATTTTTTTAAAAATAATTCTTACTTTCCAAGGTGTTACCAAAAATATCTTGTATCCAGATGAAAATTTCAAGAGAAACTCCTTTAAGCATTAATGGGTTAATCGGGGCAGATAGAGGATTTGAATGTTGGGATTTTAGCTTATAATCAGAGGTTATTTCTCTTGAAAGCTAATAGTATGTTTAACACATGATTGGGGTGGCTATAATGGTTCTATCCACATCTGGTAATCAATGCCACAACATTTTATGGTTTGTGAAGGTAGTGTATTACCAAAGTATGGAATATACTACTGTACAGTAGATGCCTATATGGCAAGCAAAAGTGAGGAATTTGGAATTTTCTTTTTCATCACTTTCTCTGCTGCATTGTGGCTAAGTCATGACTAGCCATTTGTAGATGATGAAGAAAACTGGTGTCAAAAGGAAACTGGAGTACCTGGCGAAAACCAGCTCCCAACCCCTAGTCACTGGCAACTTTCTCACATGTTCCAGGTGGGAATATATGAAAAAATATTAAATATTTCCATATTTTGATGATAGTTAATTGCCATGGTTTGTGGGCACCCCACTAATTATCTACCTCTAACTAGTGTAGAGTGCTGTGGTTCACTCTGAAGCGGCGCCCGGACACAGGAATCATGCTAACTGACTAAACACACCAATTTCCTACTCCTCCTGTGAGGCCACAGCTCTAAATGGGTCTGTTTGATACAGTCTCCATCATCAGCCCGTTATGACGCTATTTAACCATCACTACCAGCTATGTTTATACTGAAGTACATGCTTGATATAGACACATTCATTCCTAGAGGGCCATAAAGGATGGCATCTCCTCTCATATAATAATATCATTTGGTAAATATTTCCAATAGTAGAAATGACAGTAGAAATATTGTAGAAATGCTGGTTTCCCCCACAAAAATGTTCTTTTATATGCGTTTTAAAGAATAATTCATATTGTCTCCATTTATCATCATAGATCTAGTAGTCTCTTGCATTGCCACCAGGGGGCAAGCAATTAAGTGAGGTTCTGAACAGGCAGCATCTAGTAATCCACCTCTCAGGCTCAGCATAAGTAGGTTAACCTGTCCAATGCCATGGCTACTTTTATCCAAAGCACAAGGATGGAAAGATTTTTGAAAACCATCCAAACCCTGTCCCGTTTGGTATTCATTGGATAGCTCTAACTGAGTACTCTCAGTTGAGTATCCATGTGCAAGGGTTTTCCAGTCATTTTCCATGTTTTTGCATCATTTTGTTTTGGCCAAATTAGCCACCAGCAGCATAATGGTTAACCTGCCTCACCTGACTCCTTCCCAGAATCAACACAGGAGAGAAATCAACTGGAAGCAACTGTCTAAAGAATATGCTAATTTGCGAAATGCAAATGTTTGGTAAAGCGTATGTTTTTGTCCTACCCTCATCCTTGACAACACTGACCTGTCAACCAACCGCTACACAAAATTAACCCTTGCGATGTTCGAAACTTTTGGAAATAAACTAAAAAAGGATAAATTTGACAAAAAAAAGAGAATCTTTTGGTGGATTCTAATTTATATTTATCATGCCAGTATCTTTTTAGAGAATCTTTCATCAGTAAAATATCACCAAAAAAGACAGGCCTTATTTGGTGGCTGGAGACATGAACACAGGAACCTGATCATTGCCAAAGAGAGAGTATAGACCAAGTCTGTTACTGTATTTTAACTAATGAACACATTTCACAACTACTCCTCTATCAGAGAAACACATTTCATACCTGAAATAAAGTGATATTTTCATTCCAGTGTCCCACGCAGTGAACACTGGTCTTTCTTTTTGATGTTTCCAATTATGTGCAGAAAAGTAGCCAGAGGTTTAGGGTATGATAGGGTTAAGGCCCTTTGGTGAAAGTTAAGCCAACCCCAATGACATGACTCAGCCGGTACACAGGAGCGCTGTCAGGTTTCAGTGTGCACACAGTTTGACCTGAGCAAACCTCAATATAAAAGCCTCCAACTACCCTGTATCCCATTACCTACACATTAAAGGGTAAGGGACTGATAGGAAAAACTCAAATATTAGCTGGGGTTTCTTGGTAAGAAAATGCAAATAGCAAAATCAATGTTACCTTATGCGTTTAATTCTGACCTTTTCTGCATCCCAAAGTCAGAGCCTGGAGTTTGCAAAATTATTTGCTCGAAATTGACATTTCCAGAAATTAATCACCAAAGATTAGGTGTCTTAATATGGGATTTTTGAGGGTTTGGGTCTTCAAATGATACCCAGATACCCTCAACTGGTTAAGACACTGCTGCATCCTACTAGCAATATGGCTAGCAGGCAATAATGCATTGCTAGTGACAGTTTGTTTTTGTTGACACCATTAACGTTCCCTTCAGTCAGCTGGAATAAAACTGGTTTTACGAGAGTTGGCTTCGAGAAGACTAGATTTATATCATCTTTATCAATCAAAGATTTATATACAGGTTGTAACTTATCATGGAGTGTGAGGTAAACCTGATTTATTCTAGTATGTACACGTATGTCAGATCAACCTGCCCTACCATTGCTATCCTAAGAGAAAAAGTAGAGGGTGACTAGTTTTGTTTCCCAGAAATTCAAGTTGAAAACACATGTGTTGCTGAGCACTGATTTGGCAGAAGAAACTACCTGTGCACAGAGCATGTTTCCCTAGAAAAACTGGCCTCCATATTCAGCAGTATCCATTTCACTCAGGTGACTGACAGGCTCATAAAAACTGCTAAATGCTAGATATATTTATAACAAACAACACCTGTGTCTAGAAATCTTATTCATGAACCAGAGACAATCTGTTCATGACAGATTGAATGACACTATTATGACAGGGACTTAGCCAGGACCTGTCTTTTGAACAGGTAGTTTCCTGAAAACCTCCTTTTTGGACAGGCAAAAACGTTCATGTAGAATTCTTAATTTTAATAATTAAATATAAATAATAACTAATAACTAAATATTTTCCCTCCAACCCCTCATCTAAAGCATGGCTGAAGTATAAATTCCCCTTTTTGACACAAAAGGCTATAAAAAATAGTTGGTATATTATGACTTAGATTGGCGGCTTATTCTGGGTGGGCAGATATTTTAGAATTGCTGTTTTGGACAGGCATTTTTGAAATCCTGGCTACGACCCTGCATGACAGATAAGTGACCAAATGATATGAAGCTCGGTGGTTGAAGTCTCAGTATAAAGGATCTGAAATTCTGTGGCCTCACAGTGATCAGTATAAGTTATATAGATGGCTGAGTATAGAGATAGCTGGCTGGGTCAGTGAGTGACCACAATGAGTGACCAATGTGGCCAGTAAGTAGGTAAACACATACTCAGCAGGTGAGCATCACACACTGAAATCTTTCTTCTGTTTTACTTCAACCTATAACACTTTAGACATTATCAAGTTGTCCCACCCATCAGATATTAATTCAATTGTACATATTACTCAGATTGGCGTCTTGATTTACAAGTACCTGTACATGTAAGTGCTGTGTATCATCCACTTATGATATCTGAAGTTCTTAAATTCATTGTATTTTATGTTTTATATTTCACACCATAACACATATTCCAACCATCAGATGAGAGTCGACTGTTATCCCACAGATTGCTATCTGGACCTGTAAGTATTAAGTGTACATAACATCCACTGATTATAGTGATATCTCCCTGAGGTTCACTGTGTGAAGAATGCCAGGCCATCTTTGTAAACCTGGAATGACAAGAGGATTCTCCAGGCATTCCCCCTACTCCTTTACTCCTATACCTGTATGTAAACAGGCTGATCTTCTACAGTACATCATATAGTCGAATTGACTTACCTGTGTGTCTCTGTTCTAACCAGCTGCTGCTTCTGTTCCGGCTGTCCAGCTCTCAAGTGGGTGCCTTCTCTACTGCTACCTCTGCTGCAGGGTGTATAATTATCTCATCTACCAGTCGTGATGTGGGTTCCTCTCCTAGGGCACTCAGGGCCTGGACTCCCAAGTATTAAGCTGGACTGTTGACCATGTGCCTGAATAAATAGGAGGGACTACCTTGAACACACAGTCGTCAGCTCAACAGGAATGGCTGGAGGTAGTATTTTTGGCTGGCTGCCTCCCACGACTACCTACAGAGCAGCCGCAGCAAAAAGGGTACTAGATGAGTTAACAGGGTGCACTGAGCAGATAGACTGGTTACAGTTCATGGCAGGTGCACAGATAGTGGATATTTTTAACCCATTAATGCTTAAGAGTTCCTCATGAAATTGCTGTCTGGACCTATAATACATTTGACAATATCTTTGGCTTTGAAAATAATTTTCAAGCTACCATAAACTACCACATGTTCCGTCCAGTACCAATAACTTGCCTACCCTCTCTTTCCAAATGACAGGGTTTAAAAAGTTCTGTCCACCCTACTTTGGGAATGGGGTCTTTAGTTTTTATAGAATTTTCCACCCCCTTCAACAACATTTAAATCATAAATGGATAGATGAAATATATTGGTTGATTACAGCAAATGTTCCAATGTGAGAAGAGTGAACTATGCACAAATGGCATTTTAAAGCGACTCAAAACATCTATCAGAAGTGGCATTAAGTGAAATATCTAGTTGAACAGCAATAATGGGTTAAGAAAGTTTTACCATGCTATCCATCATTTATAAAGACTTTTTAGATCTAAATAATAATGGCACAGAAACCTTGCATGTTGAAGGGTCCTCACAGGCTGAAGGGCTGCAGAATTGGCTGATACCTGATACTTGAGATGACATGTTACTTATGACCGAGTGAACACATATCAAAGACGAAACATTCGAGATGATCAATGTGCATCAAGCTTAACCTATTTCTCACCAGGGCAGCCAAAAATACTGACAGTCTATTTCAGGGATATTTTCAATAATTTCCTTTATAAAGAATGTTCGAAAGAAAATTGTTAATTATAAACCACACTTAAAACAACCTGAGGCCTCCAGAAAATATTTCATATTTTGTGAATGTATTCATTCCATAAAATATTTTCATTTTAAAAGCATCTTTACATCCAGAAGAGGAAGGCTAATTGATGTGATTGTCTGATTGGGTTAATGATTGTGATGTGAATATCCAAATTTCCCTTCTATATATTTTACAAAGGGATGCTTTCATCGGATAAATATCTCCCCAAAACCAGTTCTCCTTTTTAGCCACAAGTTAGGGGAGGGGATAGGACAGACCTGCATGTTCTAGCAGGAATCTTAGCCAGGATTTAGAAACTGGGTGCTCAAAAGTGGAAATCCTGAATGTTATGGGTGTCTTATTTCTCAAGGGAGGCCACAATATATCCAGACAGCAACCGTTCAATTATATGCTTGATTTAATTGACATCAATATACGACACCATTTCCTCTCAAATGGAAATGGAATATTGTCACTTTTTTCTGAAATAATACCAGACTAAATAAAGACTATCCAGCAGTTTATGTGAAAGGAAACCCGAGTGGCTGAGCATGCCAGGTACTGGGTTTTTTCTCCTAATTAGTTGAAAAAAAGAGAAAAGTAACCCTCTTGAGTTTTGAATGAATTAGTTTCAAACAAGCTGGATATCATTCATGCAAGAGATGAAATGCACCCATTCAAAATAAAGACTGTGGTTATTGCTGGCACTCCCCCAGCAGTGTCTACCTGATCCTTTGCCCCTTATAAAAAGCAGTTCATATATATCAGGGCTCAACACTAACTTTTGAAGTCACCTGCCAAGTAGGGCTGGTTAACATGGTCTTAGCCAGCAGGGCATCTGGGTGCCTTTTTGGACGCCCAAACCCTTAAAAAGAACCCCTCAGGACACCCGAAAAATGTGTGTGGACTGTGGAATTTCTAAAAATCTCAATCTCAAGCTTATAATTAAATTTTTTCATCTGCTTATAATTTCCATGACATTGTTTAATGATGTCATGCCTTATTTTGATAAATTTATACATGTTTATGGTTTAAATAGGAGTTTCTAAATCCTGGCTAAGACACTGCTGGTTAATATGAATTTTACTTGCCCAACACAATTTTTACCTGCCCTACAAAAGCTGTGAAAGAATGCATGTAAAAGTAACTTTCTGCATGCATGCACTTAACATACAACTATACAAGTACCTGTTAAGTGTTTCCCTCCTAGTTTATTTGTACTGAAGAAAAAATATTGGATTTCCTCAGTGTAAACATATCTCTGAAGTTACATGAGGAATTCTTACCTGCCGTGCCGGGCAGGCACAATCTGATTATAAATAATATGTACACAAATATCAGCTTCATCTTCATGGAACTCATGAAGGAAGGACAAGCAAAGGGCTTCAAATCAACACTTCATTTCTGATAAGTTTTGTACATTCTCCATAACAACACCTTTTCTTATAGCACACCCTGTCTGGCCTTCAACCCTGAGTGACCTCTATCAAAGGGACTGGTGCCCTGACAAGTGTGAGCCGCAACATGATCTAGGGCAAGTGCAGGGTGTTTTCAGAGCCTCAGATACGCCCTGAGCCCTCCCTGGGGGCATGTGGTGTATCACAGCATTCAGCCCCCCTGGGGATGCCCACCTTTAACGAATCTATCCCTGTGCAGCTCAGGCAAAATAGCCCTGACTGTTTTGGTGATACTTTTTGTGATTCAGGCTGATACATAAATCTCTTTAGAAGCAGTAATGATGCATTGAGTGTTGTCATGGTTCACCCATCTCCAGGGTGTCAACCCAAGAACCCATAAATCACTGGGCACCACAGCAAGCCTGGGTAGCCCCATTGTTCAAGGGAGTCAGCAATATCTTTTGATATAAAGAAGCATACTAACATGTATCTACTTCTATATACGAATGCATGTTTTCTTTGGAAAATGTCTCAGCGTTCATGTTGCAGAAAATTTCCAATACACATGCCGTAAATCAGCCTACTAGTCAGGAATATCTGACTTGCATATATCTTGGGGTCCTGGTGTGTGTTTCACATGAGTTATTGCCACCATACAGTACAGGTACATTGTTTTAGTTCTCCATATCTCCAATAGAGGGAGCCAGCTTACTGTCAGATATGCAATACTGCACAGGCAGAATTTCTGTAAATATATAACTTTAAGGAGTTAGTACTTAATCACTGTAAATACTAAATAGAACTGTCCTCCAGTACTTAGTAAAGGGTGTAAGATTCCGGAATATTTGCAAAATTATTATCTGTGTATGGCGCAAGTCAGATAACAGCACAACAGGATACAGACAGGTCTGGACTGAAATACTGGGCTGATATCACAGCAGATAACTGGAAAGGATCAGCAGACGCCAAATTTACAACAGGACTTAATTGTTACTTCCAAGTCCATTCTGGGACATTTTAAAACTTACAGCCCAAATCTAGAGATAAAGATTTATCAAAAGGTAAAATTATTGCTAAAAGCTACTATTTTTGGGTTCAACTAGTTGTGGCTAGCCTGAATGTAAGAGAGACATGTAAAACTGTCAAGGAAGCTATATAAATCTGTCAAAATCTCAAATTAAAACCAATAACAAGGTGATCACCAATTACTGTTGCTACCTCACACAGTCTATCTGCTTTATGCACACGAGCTGTTCAGGTCTTCAAGGGCAAGAAGTTTCTTTTTAAACACCACCCATCTGGCCATATCCATCACACCATTCTTCTTATTAATACCATTCCACACTCGATGTGTTTGCAGGGTCTTAGCCAGGATCTGGAATCTGGGTGCCCAAAATTGGCAATTGCCAAATGTTGGGGCATCCTATAACGATCCTCTTCTTCAAGGAAGACAACAATATACTCAGATTACAAAAATAAACATGTATTTTACTTATTATAAGGCATTAATTATATTACAAAATGATGTGTGTGTGTGTGTGGGCTAGTGTCTGCACCTTATATAAAGAAAGTGGTTTCTAAAAGGCCTCTCTGTGATGAATCATGATGATCACAAGAAACAGATAATCTGCCTCAACTCTAGAGTCTAGATTATAATACTATTATTATTGTTGTTTACTTATGGAGCAGCAGAAGACTGTTCCTGTTTACTGCAAAATGCATTTGAAAGGATCTGATTTAATTGCTATTGTAAGCACCTTTTAAAACATGTTCACCGTTTACTTTTGGTCTTGATCAACCTTTAGGAAACCATATGAACTTTATGCCACACCCAGTGGAGTTATATTTTGTTGATGTTTATTGAAACTATTGAATGTCTTAGCATGGCCTTCACATTATCCAGAACAGTGATTATAGAGTCCTCAATTCCTATGAAGGAAGGAAGGTTTTACGTTGCTTCCAACAGCTTAGGTCATATTGCGACGAGATAGAAACCCGGAATTAATATTTTCAAAAAATTCTGACCATTTGATAGGGTTCTTTTCCCCCAAAAATAGGTATTTTTCGTGGACCAGGGAGCCAAAAAGACACCCTGCTGGCTAAGACCCTGAATTAGTCCGTGGACAGATGTTTATAGTCCATATAGTCAAATAAATAGCAATGTTTTCTGCTGTTTCTTGAAGTTTTGCACACTATCAGCAGCCTTGATGCTGTGAGGGAGCCCATTCTAAAGGCGTGGTGCATAGGCACAGAATGCTCTGTCACAAAACCTTTTCAGATTAGTGTGTAATAGCGGTAATATGTTTTAAAGTTTGATCTTAGAGTCCTTGTATTGGCTTGTTTGACTAACAGTTTCCTGAAGTATAGAGGGGCACATCCTTGCATGCATTTGAAAGTCAAAAGCAGAATCTTGAACTCAATCCTTTTCCTGATGGGCAGCCAGTGAAGATCTTTCAGAACTGGTGTAATGTGATCATACTTTTTCGAGCCACTAATCACTCTAGTGGCATTGTTTTGGACTTTATGGAGCCTGCATAGTAACTCATCAGTCATCAGTGATTCTACAGAGAAGTCCATTACAATATTCAAGGTGTGACGTCACCAGTGAAACAATGACACTCTTCGTTGTGTCTGTATTGAGAAATTTTCTCATTTTTCCAAGTGGTAATTTGCAGACTTGATAACTTTTGATACATGTGCAGACATATTCATGTTCGGATCAAAAACAGCACCCAGATTACCAACTGGTTCACTAAGAACTGGTACTATTACACGATTTAGGGTAATACTAGACATACATATATCATTTTTTGTCTGCATCTGTGGGGTGCCCATGACCAGAATCTCGGTCTTGTCTGCATTCAGTTTATTTTGAGTTGAGACATCCATGTATAGATGTTGGTGAGGCAGTTTTCCAACTTAGCTACCCCTATGTCGACTACACAATGATTGATAGGTTTGATAGAGAATGAATCATCTATCTGAACACGAAGAGTGCGGCCACCAAGATATGAAAGGAACCATTCAGGGGCTGGCCCTGTTATACCCAGAGTGCTTTCCATTCTAGAAAACAGCACATCATGGTCGATGGTATCAAATGCTGCACTTAGGTCAAGAAGGATCAGTATATAACAATTCCATGTTGGTCAATGCTTGAAAAGATGTCATTCTTTACCCTCACCAGTGCTGTCTCTGTGCTGTGACCGGGTTTGTATGCAGATTGAAGATATTCATGTTGATTGTTGTCTGTCATGTATCTTGTCAGTCACTGAGCAACCATCCTCTCTAAGACCTTTGATACAAAAGAAAAGTTGCTAACAGGGCGGTAGTTTTTTAGTATCAGAGGGTCTAAGGTAGCTTTTTTAGGCAGAGGGGTGACCACCTCTGATTTCATAGATGTAGGTTCTTCACTTGACCTCAGTGAAGCGATAATGATGTCTGTGATTGTTGGAAGCAGTTCATTTTTGGCATCCCTGATAATCCAAGTGAAGTGGGTATCCGGTTCTATCAGTTCTGGGTTTCTATCTCGTTGCAACGCCAATGCTAAACTTGTAAAGACGCTGTGAATCACAAACAAGTAATTAAACACATACAAATTACTGTATACCCCAGCATTCAAAGTTTCTTGATTTAAGCATTTGAGGTGTAGATCTATATACCTATAAATCCATATTGAACTGAAGGATAATCCATTGGTGGGGAAATAAGACAACCTCAAGCTTGATTGAACATGTGCTGGGCATCCTAGTGTATTGCCATGTGATTCACTGTGCTACTTCTATCTCTCCATACAGTGCAGTGCAGAGTCGGCACTGGCTAGCTGGAACAATAACATTAGCTCCAGTCCATGTCTCACCCACCATAGAAATATCAACTTCATTCATTACATTTGAGAACATTTTTTAATTTTAGATAAAATTCAAGTGATTTCGTTTTATTTACAATGGATTCAAATGAATGCTCACTCACCAGATTCTATTTCGGACCACTAAGCTAATCCCTTGAGGCGATCATAATCGAGAATTTGCTTTCATTGTGAGCCATGCAGTTTTGAAAATAACGTACACGAGCATTCACTCAAAATAAACTTTAGACCATCGCGCACCTCCTCTGCGCAGTCACTGAAATGATGCATCATGGGATATTTCTGACGTCAATCTCCAAATATGGAAGGAAACCCGAAGGTCAAGGTAGTATAGGGGTCAAATTCAGCCAATGGGATGTTCATGTTGGTCCATGTCAAAACGAATACATGAATGCTAAATTCCTAGAGGAAGGAGAGGCGGCTTCAGTCGTTCTCAATATACCAGCAAAATGAGGGACATTGGCGTAAATTTACGAGTTACGTCGAATTGTAATCAAGGAGGAAGGAAGTACATGGAAGATGTGATTGCTGTACACTTTGAGAATGACGACGACACGAAAGAAATTGTTTTTGCCTACTTCGGAATTTTCGATGGACATGGCGGGGCCGAAGCTTCAAACTTCACTAAGGAACATTTAATCGATGAAATTGCTTGCCAAAAGGGATTTTGGTCTCACGATGATGAACAGATTAAGAAGGCTATACGAGATGGATTTCTTAACACACATAATTCAATGTGGAAGGCTATCCGTAAGTACATGTCCAAAATTATTCAGTGTACTCGAAGCGTTCATTCACGTATTTTTCAACTCAACAAAGAGGAGCGTTGTTTTTGGCGCCGAAACATCACTGACCTATTAAAATCACTTGAAGTTTTCTTGAGGATCGGTGTCAATTTGTCAATTAAGTAAAGTGTAATTGTGTTCGGTGGTCTCTAGGGCACACAAACAATTAGTGATCAGAGGAAATCCCTCCTGAATTACACACGAAATGGACTATATGATGTCAGCTGTATTGTGCCATTGACTGCCCTGTTGGCGAAGTTCAAATGTGCAGTGTGTGGATATGAACCGACACTGACTGAGTTCTATATTGATCCAAGGGAATTTTCCATAAAATCAAAATTATAAACAGTATAAATGTACCTCTTGTTTATTCATGGATTAGAACATGTTGTTTAAAGAATTATACTGTTTTTTTGATAAACTACATGGTGTTTCCCAATGAAATATGCCTGGTAATGGGTGTTATGATTTGAACTGGGAGAAAGGTGAGGTCAGAGTAAGGTTTGTACTGAGGTTGGTTTGGCTCCCAGCCAATAGGAAACTTGCCTGAACTCCTACATGCATCAACAACCCATCTTGTATGGTCTTGTTAAGTTTGGTTCGAAACTTAATTTATCACAATGGCATCTCCAAGCTATTTTCTCTCTATGTTAATCAATGATCATTTCACCCACACCCACCCACTGTTATGCAAGTACTCAAACTCTAAGCTCATTCCCTGAAATTCAATGACAATCAAACCAGACTTTTTATACATGAAAAAAATCATTTATTAGGAAGTCCGGTTTGATATACTCTAGATACCTGTGAGTAGCTAGTTTTTGGTAATAATTGGAAAGTCATTTCCATTTTATGGCAACCCTACAGGCCTACACATAGTACACATAATAAACTTATGTGGAATGATGACATCACAAATGGAATGCTATGGGGGGCTGGGCGTGCTGCCAAATTTGACACTTAAACTAAGAGGAATTCTTTTACGTTAACTATGAATTGTAGCAAAACAATCAATTATTTGATTACACTATGTACATCACTACTTAGAAGCACTCGTTGATTAGACTGGTAGAATTGGTCTGGGATGGATCCGGGAAGCAATAAATCAAGTAACTGTCACCTAATCCATAAGATTATATCTTTGATGCGCTTAGTGAAAAAAAATGGTAATTTTTTTGTGTGTTTGGTCTTTTGAGGGCAACAACAAAAATATTCTCATCTAACAGTCATAGATATGCATCCATGGTTTCATATTTTTAGGTAAATTGCCAAGTGTTTACAATTGTACGAAATAGGTTATTATTACATCATTATACCATTTGAGTTTCACAAATTCCTGAACATTATGTCATGGTGTTTTTTTTAAGGATGTGCACATCCAACAGTGCTGCTATGGACCTTTATTCAACGAAAGTGTTTGCTTGAATTTCTCTCTTCAATTTTCACTTGTGATATAAATATCAATACCATGAGAACGGTTCAACCCTACAGAAATCTGGTCCCCAGATGGTTTACTGAAATATTATCATTATTGTGGTACATTCAGGGCAAATACTTGCTTTATGGTTGTACCCAATAAGACTAAGGCTTAGGCTGAAAGCTCAACTTAAATCTGACGGATGATAATGTCTATACAATAGTCATTGGTAGTATTGTAGACTGGTAGTTGTTGTCAGACACTCAGACTAGAGAAGTGCTTGCAACCAGCCTCTGGTGCTTGTTATTGGGACTCATTCCACATTGCTGCAGGTGACCATGCGATACTTGATATTGTTAGCACTCCTTTTCATGTGTGTAGTACCTTAGGCCAGTGAGTTTCAGGTGAAACGAGTAGGATCTCTACACACAACAATATGCTATTAACACAGCAGTTAGCATGGCACACATGACATATTTAGCATTTAGCGCACACTCCTGGTAGGATTTATTGATTTTGTTGGCAGTACTGAGTAGAGCAGTGGTCTTGTGAAGGTTACTGCACTCAGCACTACATGGTACATGATAGTGCTTCATATAGTGAACTTGTTCAGCTGGAGGAATATATTTATTGCTGTGCTTAGTTCTTTTTGTGAAAAAGGTTAGAAAAGGGTAACCTTTACTATTATTGGTCGTCTGGTGTCTCTGTGCAACCACAACTCCACAACATTTACCAAGTGTTTGATTAGTGATCAGTGATGGACTTCTTTATAGGAGTTCGGGCCTTAAGCCCTTAATCCATTTACAAGTCCTTTGTGTCACCCATTGGGGCTGAATTAATGCAGGTTGTTAATTGTTATGGACATTCTATGTAGTAGACACTACTAGCATATAGGCTTTCACTCCTTCAGGCTTTTTGATTGGAGACAGGCTTTAGGAGGCATAAGGCTTAACATTGAACATCCAGTCTTGCTCAGTACCCTTATCTAATTTACCTAAAAAGTCTTATATTGATGCTTAAGAAAAATAGATTTAGAATGAATTCAATTGCTCTCCCTGGATATTTTTCCATATTGTTGGGTTCATTTAATACCAAATTAGCAAGTCCTTGGCAAAGGCCACCTGCTGCTGTTCATTTTCTAGCCTGGGCACTTAGTTAGGCCTAAAAAAAGAAATTGTTTGTTTCCTGTAACGGTCCGAAAAAAAATAGGGTAGGTAGGTCGGCAAAAACTTTTTTTTTTCATTATTTTTTTGGTCAAAAATGTGTGTTTTATGCATGTTTTACGTTGATTGGGAGTTGGGAGGGCGGAAAAAACTTTAGGGTAGGGATTTTTTTGGATAAAAACTTGTTAGGGTAGGGTTACAGGAAACAAACAACTTTTTTTTTTAGGCCTTAGACTACAAGATCCCGCTATAGATATTAGTGAAATCCCATGTGACATAGTGAACTTATCTAGTTTAACCCGCTGCCATGTGACCAGAGCCCCGGGCAGTGTGTGCACTGAGATAAGTCACTGGAACTAGGTCAGCAAGGAAGCACACAAAAGGGGGCTATCATTAGAGGATATATAAGCTGCTACTTTTCATACTTCAGCCCAGCTTGAGTCCCCTTGTCCAACTATAGGTTCTTACTGAACCGTGTAACAACATTATTCTGACAGCTACCCTAGCACATGGTGTCTACCCTTCCGCCCCCTCCATATATGCACACAAATCAAAACAAATGATACATTCCATCCACAGATTTACCAGAGATTTATAATAAACCCAGTCAAACACTTAAATAACTTATACATTGAAAACCTTAAACCATAGCAAGGTTTCTAATTAATGAGTAGATCGGGAATTTATTTAAATTTTGAAGGGGGAAGAGCGTTCTTAGTGACAAGAGTACAAGACCTGAAATATTTTAATCATAATACTTTCATTTGATGATAACTGTTGTAACTGAATCATATTTGCTACATACATGACAATGATGACATGCTCATTGCTGGCACTGTTCTGGAGTCCGAGTAGAGTCAGGTTCAGAAATTACATTTAGGAAACAAAAACTTGTTAAGCAGTGTCTTAGCCAGGATTAAGAAACTGGGTGCCTAAAATTGGAAGTTGTAAAATTTTGGGGCGTCCAAATATTTAAGGGGGATCACAATATACTCATATTTCAATCATAAACATGTATAGATTCATCAAAATAAGGCATGATATCATTAAACAATGTCATGGGAGTTATAAGGAGATGAAAAAATTCAATTATATAAGCTTGAGATTGAGATTTTTAGAAATTCCACACTAAAAAGATTGGGTGTCCTGAGGGGTTCTTTTTGAGGGTTTGGGTGTTCTAAAAGGCACCCAGACGCCCTGCTGGCTAAGACCATGCTTGTAAGATTCCAACCCCATTGGCCAATTTGAGATTTTCCTTTTGTGTAAGAATTTTAAAGTGAGCATAATCATGATAAATAATCTCAAAGTTTATGGCAATTCTTAATTACCTTCTTGAATTTAAAAAAAAAATCAAAAAGATATTACTTTCTCAATACATATATGTGCTTAGCAGTTGAAAGCAACTCAGCAGAGTTCGACTTTCCCAGGCCCCCACCCCCCCCCCCCCCCCCCCCCCACTAGCATGTGCGTATAGGTGTGATGTAATTGACACAATTAAACATAGATTAGGGGGGCCTCTTCAGTTTGTGATATATACATTGTGGCTGCATGTCTAAGCTTGCTCTGTGATTAGCCAATAACTGCTCAGAACTTGGTAACATGTAGGGTCCTGTTCAGCCAGCCTTCATTATCTATTGTCATGCTGCGTTAGGGCAGAGTGTGGGATGACGCCCGAGGCTTCATTAATTAGCGTCGCTTATATGTGGAGTTACTAGGCAGGCTGTTTGAATGAGTGCATGTAGCAGATATTGATGGGCTACTTCTCTACCACTGATAAATACATCATCCGGTTTTCTATTTAAGCGTTGGCCAACTTAGTGGCAAGGGCCATCCAATGCCCAAAATATTTTGTAATACTGTTTGAGAATTGAGACAGGCATTTTAAAATCCTGGCTAAGACCCTGCAGTGTACAGTGAGAGAGGGGTTATAATAATGGGGAACACTGGAACACTATTGATGACCATGTGATGTAAGAGTATTTAGTAAGACAATGCTCAGACAAAGGTAAATGGGGTAGGATTGTTATGGTGTAAGTGGCAGGCTTAATATGATGTAAGAAGGTGTTAAGAAGTGGCTGATGTATTTCACTCGAAGATTAACCAAGAGATATACCCTTTAGGCTTTAGATTAAGCCAGGGTTGTCGAAGCTCTTGGGAGTAGATATGGTTAGAATGACTACACATGACATGTATGTCTAATGTCCACAGGGAAAAGTCAGTTATCAGCTCCTCTGGGAATGACTAGACAAAGGTCAAGTCTGATTGAGGGATGATTGTAATTTAGATGGTATGACCACTATTCAGCTGACCATTGTGATACTCGCAATCTAAGGGAATCATCTGCCTCAAGCACCTTGCTTTTTATCTACAGTAGGTCTCCAACACCTGCTAGTGGTGACATTAGAAATGCAGATTTGATGCATCATGATGGCTGTGTTTTAACTCTAGTCCTGCCAGACCCCTGCTGGCTCTATATGCCCCTGAAACCAGCACATTCAGCAGAATGCCTGGTGGTTAAGTACCTTGTAATTCAATGACACCATACTCTAACAAAACTTGGGCCTATCCCTGCATGTCTGGTATCAAAATAAAGCTGGAAGAGGGGGCTTTCAAAATAGACTAGTGGCACGTAGATTGTAGGTGGGGGGAAAGACGGTTATTAAGACTGGTAAGCCAGTCTTTTCTAGTGTTTCTGTGGGAGGTCAGGATAAAGTCAGACCTGGCAGCTGAGCCCCAGATCTTACAGTCCTACTTTATCCAGACCTGGCAGGAGCAGACTTAACCTATTAAGACCTCTGAGGTCCCGTTTGGAACCTTAAGTTAGTAGCTGAGTTGAATCTTGTGGAGGAGATGATGCACAATAATTTCTGTTTCCTTGAACAGTATCTAATCAAATGATACATCCTTCACAAGAGAAATTAGTGCTTGTAACTTAAACTTTAAAAATATGTTTGTTTCCTTTTACCCCCACTGACCCTAATTTATTGCCCTTAATACCCTAATCCTTTTTATTTTATAAAAAGCAAGGTAAAAATTTGTACTTTAGCATTGCTTTATATTCCATGCACTGCATAGTGCATACAAAAGAAATTGAAAAAAAAGTAGTAAACATCAAATATCAGCATATAATACTAGTTCACTGGATTTAAATAGATCTAGATAGTAGATACCCCACTAAATATTTTGCTTACATTTACATCTAATGCAGCATGGAGGAGAGAAAAAAAAGGATAAAATGAAATAAAGTCCTTTTTTGTTTTGGCCTTAAGAAGTAAACTGTTCACTATTTTTTTTCTTTATTAAAGAAGAAAATAAACTCATGTCTTTCATTGTATTGTTTATTGGTATAAATCAAGTGCTGTCAAAAACTCAAAATCCATCATAAGAAACTATTTGGGCCTATGTTTTGTTCATGGTGTAATTGTCCTTTAACTTTGTTTGTTTGATATTTTATATTGGCATTTTTCTGTTTGTAGCTCAATGGTCGAAGACGTTATCAGGCCTTCCCAGCACTGCAGGCACGACGGCCAGTATTTGTATCGTGATGGAGGGGAAGCTCTACATCGGCCACGTGGGTGACTCCGGGATCGTGCTGGGATATCAGGACAGGCCAGGAACACCCTGGAAAGCTAAGCTGCTAACAAGGGTAAGGCTCTATTACTTTGTACAGTGGTTTACTTTTTTTTTTCTTGACTGTCCGAGACATAGTATTAGCCAGCAGGGGGTCTGGGTGTCTTTATAATTCCCATGACATTGTATAAGGATATCATGCCTTATTTTGATAGATTTATATATATGTTTATGGTTGAAATGTGAGTATATTGTGGTCCCCCTTAACATTTTGGACGCCCTAAAATTTTACTATTGCCAATTTCAGGCACCCAGTTTCAAAATCCTGGCTCTGGTCCGAGACAGTGGCTGTTTCCAGATGCTGGCAACTTTGCCACCTTTTTGCCTGTCTTGCCACTTGGTGGCCCCAAGAAGAGGGTTAAACTTGAAATTTATAACCTTAATAAATGTTTGTTGAATTATATATAGCACAAATACCACTTTTTGGACATAAGCACTTTAGTTAGTGGCTCAACAAGTGGTCAACCCCTGAACTTATACCTTCCACCACCTGGTGGTCAACCAGAAAACTAAGTGTGAACACCCCTTATGAAATCCACCCCTGTCTCTAGTCCTGGCATAGGAGAGATTTGCCAGCAGTGGGTGAGCAAGCGGCATGTGCCTACCCTTAATAACCACTCATTACTCTGCATTGTGAGGAATGTTCTGAAACTGGAGCGAAGCAGAGATTGATCTTCTCAAGGCTCGGCATTAGGTAATGGCTGAAATTTGATGGAGCACTAAATTGCCTGACTACAGAAATCCACATTGCACTTTATTCCTTACCGATGGGTTCAATATTTGAACTGTAACCCTCACAGCAGGGTCCTATGAATCAGGATGAGGGCTTGGCTGCCAATGCTCTTGGAGTCCCAGAGCTCTTGGTCTACATAAAATTTTGTGACTAGTCACTCGCTAACCTGAAACATTTCGGTCACACTGAGAGTGGGTTATTTTCCCTGCCCTAGAGATTTTTTGTTGAATTCAGCTGTCCATTTTATGTTCTCTTAAATGTAATTGTGAAAGAAGTTTGTGCTCGGGCAGATTTTGTATTACACCAGCATAGATATAGCCAGGGATTTTGAAAGTGGATCTTAATGGCTTTGGGCGTGCAATATTCCAAGGTAGACCATAGTATTCATAAGTTATAATATCCTAGCATTTACATAGAATAGAAAATTTCAAAATAATTTGCTTGAAATTGGCAATTTTATAATTCATTCCAAAGAAGATTTGATGTCCTAATGTGGGTTTTTTGATGGTTTGGGTGTCCAAACGACGCCCAGCTGGGTTGGACAATGTGCACCATCCGGAACTGAAGACTGCATAGGAAATACAGGTTCTGGAACGATTTTAAAGAAATAAAAATCATATTCTAGGTATTCATGAAAAATATGCAAAAGCTTACATTCACAGCGAAAAATTCCGGTGAAAATCCTGTGGGTGTGGCAAATTACTAGCGTACAGGATGTTGACAACTGACATGCTTGGGGCCATCACTGTCAATGACCGTGTTTCCTTTGCTAATTATAGAATTCAAAGCTGCATTCTTAATGCCTTTAGATTAATTGGGATTTTGGGACATGAAGGCAACTTAAGACTCAACCGTACCCATTTCTTTACTGAGTTCTGCATGTGCAAATTAAATAGTGTGAATTGTGGACTTGGTGGCAAAGCGCATAGTTCCTGAAACTAATTATCACACTTCAGGCACCAACATAATTTTCAGAACTAACTTGCCATGCTGGGCAAGTAGTTAATGGCTTTGACTTGCCCAAAATAATTTTTGACTTGCCCGAAATAAGTTAAAACATATGCTAGAAAGGCATGTATTTTAAAACCATATTCTTTTCAGTTTTGTTGAATTGTTTGAATATTTCTGGGTATTTGGGCCAGTGTTCAGAAAATCAGCTTGCCCATTTGGGCAAGTGAAAACTAAATTGTATTTGCCCGAAAGCCCTTTTTTCAAAAATTCACTTGCCGGGGCAAGTGGGCCAGTACTTATGTCGGTGCCTGTACTTTGGCTTAAGTTTCTTTCTATACCCCTCAAGAGCCCTTCATAACATGAACAGGTATGATAGTGTAAACCTATTGTTATTCTTCCCTATATATTGTTTTCTTGATTACAATTCTGCTGTTTATGTTGTAGGATCACAAGCCTGACTGCCCAATAGAGAAGACACGCATTGAGAAGATGGGAGGAAGTGTGGTGTGCAAATCTGGCGTGCAAAGAGTGGTCTGGAACCGGCCCAAGATCAGTCACAAAGGTCCTGTTCGGCGCAGCACACCAATAGAAAAAATACCCTTCCTTGCTGTGGCTAGGTCTTTAGGTAAGTAACTTTTAACACCATGTACAGTTTCTTATCATGCGAAGTGGACAGTGTGCAGAACCTGCAAGAAGTGGAGACCCAGCAGCCCAGGGCAATCGACTTTTATGAAAACTATTGAAAAGTGAATGTTGCTGCTAACGATCTAGTAGGCTGGTAGCATCACGTTACTACTGAATGTTTGAACTAATGAGCTCTTATTTTTCATACCAACGACAACCCTAGCTTGTTGGTCAAAGGTGAATTATTTTATTACCATTACCATTGAGACGTGTAGAACAAATTTGTAGTTTGAAATCCTTTGTTTTCCCTCAGGTGACCTGTGGAGCTACAACAACATCTCTGACGACTATGCCGTTTCCCCCGAGCCGGACGTCCACGTGTTCTCGCTGGACCCGGCCAAGCACCGCTGCCTGATCCTGGGCACGGATGGGCTCTGGAACATGATCACGCCCAAGGTGGCTGTGGAGGTGGTGGAGGAGTGCGAGAAGGAGACCGTCGAGAAGGTCCTCAATGATCCGGTAAGACTTCTTCAGTTATCATTTATCAATCAGCCTTGGTGCTCCACATTCCAGCTGCCAGGGCAGCATGCTACTTAGGCAGCCCTCTTAGCATGAATTTCGAAGGTATCAACTTAAGTTGTAGATTATGTTTATGGTTTATTGAAATGCGTTTAATTATGATGTACATGTGGTTGATTACATTCCTCATACAAACTGAAGTGTCAGAATGACATCAAAAAACATCTAAGCACATGTTCTTACAGGGCTCGACAAATATAGCATAGTCCAATCTCCCGGGAGATCTGAATTCTAAAAACAGCCCTGTCGGGCAGCTCGGGCTACCTAAAGTTGGATTCAGGTAGTCCCGCTTGACTACCTGGATCCTGGGGAAGTTTCCCACTAAAATCCTTTAAAATGGTAGCAATTTTTTTTTATATAGCATCCCTAATAAATAGAAAAAAAGGCATAAGCACCATTACTAACATGAAAAGGGGGAAAAAGAACCTTTTTGGCTTTTTGGAATAAATGGCGGGACTACCTAAAATGCTGGCGGGACTACCTGATTTTGAGTTCAGGTAGCCCCGCCAACCTACCTGGTCCTTCTGGGGACCGTCGAGCCCTGTCTTAGGTTGGTGTATGTGGAATTAACTTAACGGAAGGAGATATACAGATCTGTATCTTCACTGGATCCCTCATTTTGAAACTTTGTCAGCCTTAAGGCGCATGTTATTCAAGTGTTATAGAAAAGCCCCTAGCTTCACCTTCAGAAGAGTTTGTGTCAACTCTGTTATGTAGGTACATGTTGGACGTTGTTCATTACTGACTTATCCTCTGTTGGTCCATTGCAGAAAGCTGGTTCAGACTTCTGGGTGAACCCCTCGCTGTCATTGGTGGAGATTGCCCTGGAGCGTTGGAAGCACCGCCTGATGCGGGCGGATAACACGAGCTGCGTGACCGTCATGCTCGATCCCTGGGGTCCGTCCAAGTCGCAGCTCCTCCGCCAGCAGCGCGTTGCCAACATGAAGAAACACAGGCCTGGCTCCACCCAGGAGGACCTGCTCTTCCCAAAGACACCACAGAACACTAAACTGAACTCCGCGCCTCCCAAGAGCGCTCCGGCCAAACTCCATAGCATGCGGCGGAGCAAGGTGCCCAAGCTCAGTGTGCCCAACATAGGCAGACAGGCCGACGAGGACGATGATGATTCTGATACTTCTGAGGAGGAGGTGGACGACAAAACTCCGGATATTAGTGATTTGTTAGGTGGTGAGATGGTGTCCGAGCTTAAAGTGGCCAAGCCCTCAGGCCACAGGTCCAGCAGCGAGGCCTTAAAGAAGGAGCTAAAACAGGAGGCCAAAAAGCTGAGTGAAGAATCCGAAGCCAGAATTCCGGGACCACTGACAAAGTTAAAGGTGACGAAAAAGGGTACAGAGCCCTCGAGGTCGCTATCCAAGCATGTAGGGTCCAATGGTAATGAGGAAAGTGAGGAGGCAGCAACAGGGAGTAGTAGCGAGGGTACAGGTGCCAGGAGGGTCGCGGGGAATCTGACAAACAGTAGCGCCACCTCGTCGGGCTCACCAGCATCCCTCCATAAGAAATGCTCAGGAAGTAAGTCCACTAACCAGTCCTGGTGTACACACAAACAGAACGGTCCAGCACTGTTTGAGCGCACGCCAGATATCGAAGCCAGTGTTGTCACTGTTAATGGTCAAGGAAGCGAGGACTATGGTTGTGATCAGAACTTGGAACAGTGTCGCCCTCGCACAAAGAAACCAATATTACTTCGTCCACCACAGCGATTATCCGACAGTAAACGGCTAGGGCCATCAATAGAACAACGAATCGCATGCTTGAAACGTAAGCGCGACATGGACTGTTCTAGTGGTAACGTCAAGAGGTCCAAAGCGGAGTTGAGTGCAAATCACAAGCTTAAACTTGAGAGGCAATCTGGACAACAACAAATCACCAGTTTGTCAGTGACTGCACAAAGTTAACCATCAACACTTAAGTGCTTAGACTAGGATATTCACCAAGGTGGCCTGTGTTTGTGTGTGTGTGTGCAAGTTCTACATCTGAGAGGTATATACTGGTTGATTTCAATATCGGATTGAAAGATGAGGAAGTGGATGATTCTGTGCAATCAAAGACTGGATAGTGTACTTGGTTAACCCTCATGTGGCAAGAGAAAAATCAGTTTTAGAGCTTTCTTGATTTTGCAACATTTTTAGATACAAAATTTTGGCAAGATTTTACAATCCAACAAATTTATGATGAATTGATGTAATCTGATGTTTCCCAACTTTTAGTAAGTCTTTGATTGAGGTTTTACTGACATGATGAAATTTTTAACGCTGTTATTGAAAAGGAGAACTAACATTAACCTTTATCTTAAAAACGTGTTGGGAGAAAAAGGGCTTTATATGATATTTGATGTAGATGATCGTGTCTGCCTAACCGAGTGAATGTGTGTTTTCATTAGAATGGAGTGATTTTTATACACTGTTTGCTATAACTTATAACATTTTATATATCACTATTCCAAACAGAAAAAGGGAGGTGTGCTTCGGGCTATCTGATCCTTCCCGGAGAAATTAAGGCTACCAGCTTTTTTGATTCTGTAAGATTTCTCCTATTCTCTAGTATTGAATACCCTGAATTATAGATTTGGGCAGTTGAACATGACCCATATTTGAAGGAAAAAAGAGGAAATAACTGTCCTGATATTTTCAGCTTATAACCTGGAAACCCACATGGGAACATGTTTTGACTCAAAGATCTTCCACGGGAAGTATCAGATTGCATGTTTGCAGCTGACCCTGATCTCATTTTTCTAAGGGTAGTAATTAAGGGCCCTGCAGGTATGGAAATCTAATATTGCACATGTTTTAAGAGTATTATTGACTGTATAGTTATGAATTGTAATATATCATCAATTTGGGAGTACTTTTATATAACCTTCAGATGCACTTGTAAATTTTTCTGCCATCACTTTCAAAGAAACAAATTTTATGGATAATGTGGAGACTATTTTTATGTAAATGTATTAGCAACCTTATTTTATTTAATGTTTATCACTGTAAAGGAAGGGGTTGTCTGTCATTTCATGTGACTCATATTTGTACATACATAACTCAGACATTAAGTAGGATGTAGTTCTTAGAATTAGAATATTTTGCCTTAAAGAGAGTATGCAGTTCTGGTAGTCTTTAATATAAGAGAATTGTGTTGATTATTCAAGAATTTTAATTATCCCCATTTTGTTTAGCATCATTGGCCAATCTGAGCATGTGCCTAGTGTGTTCACTCACAGATATCTCTGGTCTTAGAACAGTCAAACATGTGGAAAAGATCATTGAAAGAACAACTCAAACATTTCCTTTCTCAATGGGTGAAATGTAATGCATTTTGCATGTGAGGCTTTAAAAATGCTCAGTTTATTTTAAAAGGTGGATCCACATTTCAGAAGGTGTCCTATAATTTGTAACAGGTCCCATACATTCTAGTTAATGTTTCTGACCTGCCCTAGAGGTATGATCCTAAATTCAAAATACCTTTCCCTTGCAAATATGAACCACTTAATTTTACCCCTACTTATAACCCACACTATGATTGATATAATCTCTGCCCACCCACCACTAATAGCCTTTTAAGGTAGCAGACACTTGAATGAATTAGGCAGTGTGGGGATTTATTGTAATTATGAAGGGAACACGCTCAGATTGGCCATTCATTACCCAGTTGGCTATATATTTTCTCAAATGGTCCATATGAATCGGCGGCCTATTTTATGAACTAATCTCTTGATTTTGCAATCACTCTTTCAGTCCTGGTCTGTGTTTCAAGAATGGCATGAATGGCATTCCTATTATATTGAGCACATTATTTGAGAGACTAAACAAAAAGGGAAATGTTTTGTTTCTTTAAGTGATGCTCAAGCATTCTTTTGAACTGTTTGCATGGATTTCACATATTTTGAAATTTCTAAACGAGACTTTTGTTGTCTTGATATGCATGTGTTTTCAAGGATTTGTGCATTGATATAAATTTCTGACTCAGGCCCTGATTTACACCTGATTATCCAACAGTTTTCAATCTGTCAATGAATGGTATGTTGTTCTTTGATAATAACAAGACCATGGACTGTATTTTTGTGATAGGTATGTACGAGTCTGAAATTGAGAAGAATTCAGGAAAAATGAAATATTTCTGTAAAAACTTTTAATGATTCTGTTGACACCTTTTTAATTGGAGGATGATTATTATCACAGAGACCAGATCGTTTTATTCACAGCTTTGTACAGGAAACTTGTGTACAGATAAGATGTATAGAACTCTGTACAGCTCTGTATTTAGCCGACTATTTATTTTACCACAGGAGAGCAGAGAGGGGAGAATGTAGTCTGTCATAATAACTGTATGTAGGTGTACATACTGATCCTGTATATTGAACCCTACTTTTATTAGTAAACACCTCTACCCGCCATTCTCACCTAGGCTAGTTTATAAAGAAATGGTCTTGCTCAAAATGTCTTAAGAAAGAGTCCCATTTTATAAAATCTTTGCATTGAATAGTATTGATTGGTACTGGTAATTACAGCTAATTCAAGCTAACAATGAGCAAAGCGAATGGGTTTGTAAGTTTCAACTGTGTGCCTGTAAGAACTTGCTTGGTGGCTATTGGTGGTCAAGTCAAACACACCTGTGTACTTATAGAAATCTGGGTCAGTTTGTGGTTAGCAGTCACTGAGTGTGGAGAACTGGAACATAAGGGGAAATTGGTACCTGGGACACTAGTAGTCTTCAGACAATCTGAGAGATTGTGGTACTTGAGATATGATACCCCTGGGGAGCCTCCCTACTCTGTGACCATGAAAACCTACTGGGCGACTGGCAGAACCCACCTGTCTACTTTACAAGTGGGCATGTAGAGGTCACACGTCCACCTGTAGGGTCTATCAATCTTTTGTACAGAGTGAATGGACTATACTCCTGAACTTGTACTATCGCTCATTGTTAGCTTGAATTAGCTATAAATGCCGGCAACATGGAGTCACCTCCGCAAACCGGAGGTACAGTATGGATATTAACCCATTTATGCCTGGAATATCTCCACGCCATTGGTTACATTGATAATAATTTAGTATGGAATGGAGAAAATATGTGAAGGAGAATAATTTTGATTAGAATTTCTCCTTTGACATTTTTGAAGTTTTGCAATCTTTGGCGCCACAAACGTCAATGGGTTAATCCATTTACACCTTCACAGACCTGGTGATTAAGATATCAATAAGGAAGCAACCTTTAAATAGCAAGATGGGTGATGTTACATTCCAAAATGTTTTATTTTATTGCCTTATTGTTTGCATAAACCAATTTAATGCATGATCATCATGTTCTCGGTTTGAATGGGTTCAAAATATAAACAGAAAGCCTGGTGCATAAGTAACTTGTATGGAATCAAGAGTAATTTAAACCTTGCCCTCCAATCACAGCAAGGGAGGTACCTCTCAAGAAAATCATTTAACCCTTCCAATGCTGAGGCTACTTTCGTCCAAAGCAACAATGACCTTAAGCTTTTTGAAAACCGTCTAAACCCTGTCATGTTGGTATTCATTGGAGAGCTCTCACTGAGTAGTCTGATGAGTACCCATATGCCAAGGTTTCAGTCACTTTTCAGCTTTTTTTTGTCATTTTGTATTGGCTAAGTTAGCCGTCAGCAGCATAAGGGTTGATATTTGTTGGCATTCGGGGCTTGGCATAAATCAGTAACATAACTCTACTACTAAGCAATATTTTACAGACCTTACTTAAAGAAAACTTTGCTATATTCCTAATTATTTTAAGGTTTATGTCTTTATTTTCACTATTGATGGATTTTGTGTTTACACATAGGTTTTTAAGTCAAATTTAATGTTCTTATTTTTGTACCAAATGGTTTCCACAGCCATGACACAAAAATTTTAACTTTTGTTTTAATGCAATGTTTGGATGAATTGTGTGTTTTATTTATTTAGTGTGGTGTTAGGAACAAGTTTCTGGGCAAAACTATTGAAGTTTCAAATGAGATAAATTATTACTAAAGAAAAATGGGAAATCTGCCTTTTTGCATACAATTCCAGCTAAATAGTTACTAAGCACAATATATGGTTCCTTTCATTATTTCTCAAATTCATATTCATTATATCTTCTTGGATTCATCAGTTTTGCTGTCTGGGGGCCATTGAAAGTTAGGTTCTGGTCCCAGGAGTTTAACTAAGCACTGATTTTACAATCTTATACCCAAAAGAATATTCACTGTTTTATTATTGAGAGAACTTTATGCATCAAATTGTCAACAACTGGCTTAGACGTTTTTTAAAGACGGTAGGTAACAGGGTGAATTCTTTGTATAAAATGTGAAATATCATCTTTGAATAAAGTGGTTGATATAACTGACATGTTTATGTTGTTTTTCTTACATTGGCACCTTAACGGCTAAATGAGTGGATTTTAGGAAGAAAACAATTAGAAGTTCCGCTCAAGTTTACATTATTTAAATGCTTATTTGACATTTACAAGAATAAGTGTGTGAAAAATCTGTTCTCAGCACCCTGCCCAAGGTCCCAGAGAAGGTCTCTATGATCAATAGTAACACTAACTTAACTCTAGCAAAAATATGCTTGAAAACATTGATAATAGCTCAAACCTAAGTAATCACTTGGCCAGTAGTAAATGATCAGATCTTGATTTTGAAGACTAGGGAAATTAATATTACTATATGCGAAGGTATGTCCTGCCGGGGCATGTGAGACAGTTGCCAATGACTTTGGGTCAGTTGGTGTTTTTTTGGCCGGGTACTGGTTTCCTCCACCACTTATACCTGGCTAGTAACGAATTAGCCTAAATATGGGAGAAAATATGACAAAAATTTAAATTCAAATTCAAATCTGATAGATTCTACCATATTTACAAGTATATCACCTAGTACTAGTAACACTCTTACCCATACTGCAGTACTTAAACAAACAGCAGATAAGCCATCTGTAAATTCATCACATGACATCGATCCAATTCCTGCTTAATCAAAAACCTTAACCAGCAAACGTTGAACTTTCATTGATTCAGCCCCAAATTGGCCAGAAGGCTGTGTGGTGTAGGCAGGTAGTCTCTATTATAGAAATAGAGCCTATACCAGACAATTCTGTTGGGAAATACAGAGCTGAGTGAGTTGGATTGGCACCTAAATGCCAAAGCTGCAGGCTGAGACATTTAGATGGCCCATTCAACCCAGAAGTTCTGTATTTCTCAACAGAATCGTCTAGTATAGACTTTTCCATGCAGTGGTACTGAGAGCCTATGCATTTTGCCATGCTACAATGCATGGTCCAATCATTGACCTGTATTATATCATGTGATACTTTAAGTTGTCGAATCATTGGTCCTTAATATGTCATGTGACATTTGATTTGGAAATAGTGGTATGGGTACACTAGAAATCTACATTATACCATTCAAAGGGAAAATGGATATAGTTGGCTTGCCCAGTAAACAAATAATTATTCTGTGAGACACAATTATTTGGCATACTTTGCTCACTAACAGATATAAAGGAATCATTGAGGGTTGATGAAAGCCTGCAAGAAATATCCACTTTCCTGAAATATCCTATGTTTATATAATACAAGATGATCCCTTCTTGAATGAACACCAAAGAATTGCCAATTCAGACACCACTTTCTCTTCTTACTTAATTAAAAAGGCAATATGGAATAATATGGAATATCCTCAAGTTTCACTCTCTTATACAAAGTTTTAAAAATTGGAAATTTATTTCTTATCCTATTTCTACAATGTAAAGGCTTGATTGTTACATGCCAGCTGTGGAAAAAGATGGTTATGAAGAATTGATGAAAAAGAAATTGAAAAATAATTCTGAAATACTCTTACATTGTGAGCTTGATATATTTACTTCTCAGGTATAAATGCAACATATTAGATTTTAATCAAAGTATGACACAAAATGAACAGTTAGCAGCAGAAAGTGGTGTCTGGGTACTGAGTTGCTCTTAGGAAGTTTTTCTGTTATCGATGGACCTGGCATTGGGTGTATATATTTCACTTAATGTACATACACGGGCAACTGGTGCAAATAAATACAATTGTGAATAATACTACTTCACTGGACAAAACACACTTGTAAATCTATAAATAAATGATGTAAAAATGTACAAAGAAATATAATCTTTGTAAATTGTTTCTGAACATTTTGAACAAAACATGTAAATAAATGCCAATGTTTGCCAATCTATAGCTATTCCAAGAAAGCTGATTTTACACTGATCCTTCCAAACTAGGATTTTATACAAACTAATGTATGATACTCTTTCTTTTTGACACTCAGTTGCCCTGAAGGTCGGCCATTGCCTGGTTCATGATGGCAGTTTTAAGACTCGATCTATGTTACAATACAAACCAAACGCAGAGGTGTCCAATTAAGTCCTACATTTAAAAGACTGCTTCCGAACAATCATTTCAAAATTGAGAATTTCATGAAAACCATAAAAAAGAGAAAAATGTTCTGTACATTCACAGCTTATTTTTAAACTAGTGCATTATTTTAATATTTGAAGTCAGAAACTTGACCTAGTTAAGTATTTTGGGAATCAATTTCTTTGCAAAAGAGAGACATTTTAAGATTTTGATCGTTTGTATACAACATAATAAAATGCAAACTATACATTTGGACATTTCGGTTTTGTTTGTAAAAGAGCAAAAGATTTGCTATTTGTTGAAATTCCTGTGGTATTTGTTTTTTCGTAAATTGAACCAAGGGAAACAATACCTAAACAATGCCTATTGTGTAGTAGCTTCCTGAAGGGGTCATCCTTGCTAGGCATCTTTCCTCCTAATGTTCACAGCTGTGTTACGTAAGCTCAATAAAGCTTTTTTATTTCTACATTTGCCTTTGTGATTTTATGTGAAAATTAACTCATCTGCATCGAGTGCACAAATGGTCAGACAACTTTGACTTAAATTTGTCAAATAGTTATATAAAGAGAAAAAGTGACATCCTTAACCCTCATGCTGGTGATGGCTAATATGGCCAATACAAAATGATGCAAAAAAACTGAAAAATGATTGAAACCCTGGCACATGGGTACTCATACAAGAGTACACAACGAGAGCGATCTTATGAATACCAGCATGGCAGGGTTTAGATGGTTTTCAATAATGTTTTCATGCTTTTGCTTTGGACAAATGAAGCCTCAGTATTGGAAGGGTGAACTCATTTGCATCAAGGGCACAAATGGTCAGACAACTTTGACCTGAATTTGTCAAATAGTTATTTTTGAAGAAAACTGAAGTCCTTCATTGTGGCCCATTGGACAAAAGTCCAACAGAAATGTTATCATGGGAGGTTGGACCATTCAATATAACTAAATAGTGATTTCTGCACAGGGGCTTTATATTTGATATAATTTTAAAATCATAAAAATAATAAAGAAGGAAATTGCCAGTAGTTGGCTAAGTTAGCAGGTCAGGTGGACATGGCTCTATTTTGACGGACCCAATCATCATATAAAGGTAAAGGTAAAGGTATTCGTTTATAGTCTTGTATCCACAGAAGCGCTCACACGACCTTCCTCCCCTAGCAGGCACTGTACACACGTAAACTATTTCAATCCCCCTGGGATATTCCAGAGCAACTGGCAGCATATAGCGCACACGCTCTAAGCACTGCCTTATTTATGCTAGGTACCCATTTTGCAGCTGGGTAGACTGAAGCAATATGGAATAAACTGTCTTGCCCAAGGACAGACCAAAGTGCCCCGGTCGGGAATTGAACCAGCAACCCTCTGATTACTAGTCCTACACCTAACCAACTGAGCTACTTCGCCCCAGTAGACCTGTTGTTGACTGCTACCACTATTCAGCCACAGATCAACCAAATTGGAAATTTATTTCTTATTCTATTTCTACAATGTAAAGGCTTAATTGTTACATGCCAGCTGTGGAAAAAGATGGTTATGAAAAATTGATGAAAAAGATGTTGAAAAATAATTCTGAAATATTCTTACATTGTGAGCTTGATCTATTTACTTCTCAGGTATAAATGCAACGTATTAGATTTTAATCAAAGTATGACACAAAATGAACAGTTAGCAGCAGAAAGTGGTGTCTGGGTACTGAGTTGCTCTTAGGAAGTTTTTCTGTTATCGATGGACCTGGCATTGGGTGTATATATTTCACTTAATGAACATACACGGGCAACTGGTGCAAATAAATACAATTGTGAATAATACTACTTCACTGGACAAAACACACTTGTAAATCTATAAATAAATGATGTAAAAATGTACAGAAATATAATCTTTGTAAATTGTTTCTGAACATTTTGAACAAAACATGTAAATAAATGCCAATGTTTGCCAATCTATAGCTATTCCAAGAGAGCTGATTTTACACTGATCCTTCCAAACTAGGATTTTATACAAACTAATGTATGATACTCTTTCTTTTTGACACTCAGTTGCCCTGAAGGTCGGCCATTGTCTGGTTCATGATTGGCAGTTAAAGACTCGATCTATGTTACAATACAAACAAAACACAGAGGTGTCCAATTAAGTCCTACATTTAAAAGACTGCTTTCGAAAAATCATTTTAAAATTGAGAATTTCATGTTAAGACAAATCGATAAAAAAAGAGAAAATTGTTCTATATATTCTCAGATTATTTTAAAACTAGTCCATTATTTTAGTTATTTAAATTAGTAACTTACCCAAGGTAAGATACCTAACCTAAGTATTTGGTGGGTAGGGTAATCAGTTTCTTCACAAAAGAGAGACTCTAAGATTTTTATTGTTTATATTCAACATTGTGAAAAGAGGAAAATGCCAACTATGTATTTGGACATCTCAGTTTTGTTTGTAAAAGAGCAAAAGATTTGCTATTTGTTGAAATTCCTGTG
Organism: Maea johnstoni; assembly: GCA_963942565.1. Lineage (NCBI taxonomy): Eukaryota > Metazoa > Annelida > Polychaeta > Spionida > Magelonidae > Maea > Maea johnstoni. Next base: position 18,481,721 of record OZ012691.1, read on the forward strand.
GTATTTGTTTTTTGTAAATTGAACCAAGGGAAACAATACCTAAACAATGCCTATTGTGTAGTAGCTTCCTGAAGGGGTCATCCTTGCTAGGCATCTTTCCTCCTAATGTTCACAGCTGTGTTACGTAAGCTCAATAAAGCTTTTTTATTTCTACATTTGCCTTTGTGATTTTATGTGAAAATTAACTCATCTGCATCGAGTGCACAAATGGTCAGACAACTTTGACTTAAATTTGTCAAATAGTTATATAAAGAGAAAAAGTGACATCCTTAACCCTCATGCTGGTGATGGCTAATATGGCCAATACAAAATGATGCAAAAAAACTGAAAAATGATTGAAACCCTGGCACATGGGTACTCATACGAGAGTACACAACGAGAGCGATCTTATGAATACCAGCATGGCAGGGTTTAGATGGTTTTCAATAATGTTTTCATGGTTTTGCTTTGGACAAATGAAGCCTCAGTATTGGAAGGGTGAACTCATTTGCATCAAGGGCACAAATGGTCAGACAACTTTGACCTGAATTTGTCAATTAGTTATTTTTGAAGAAAACTGAAGTCCTTCATTGTGGCCCATTGGACAAAAGTCCAACAGAAATGTTATCATGGGAGGTTGGACCATTCAATATAACTAAATAGTGATTTATGTACAGGTGCTTTATATTTGATATAATTTTAAAATCATAAAAAATAATAAAGAAGGAAATTGCCAGTAGTTGGCTAAGTTAGCAGGTCAGGTGGACATGGCTCTATTTTGACGGACCCAATCATCATATAAAGGTAAAGGTAAAGGTATTCGGTTTATAGTCTTGTATCCACAGAAGCGCTCACACGACCTTCCTCCCCTAGCAGGCACTGTACACATGGAAACCATTTCAATCCCCCGGGGGATATTCCAGAGCAACTGGCAGCATATAGCGCACATGCTCTAAGCACTGCCTTATTTATGCTAGGTACCCATTTTGCAGTTGGGTAGACTGAAGCAATATGGAATAAACTGTCTTGCCCAATGACAGACCAAAGTGCCTTGACCGGGAATTGAACCAGCACTGCCTTATTTATGCTAGGTACCCATTTTGCAGCTGGGTAGACTGAAGCAATATGGAATAAACTGTCTTGCCCAAGGACAGACCAAAGTGCCCCGGCCGGGAATTGAACCAGCGACCCTCAGATTACTAGTCCGACACCTAACCAACTGAGCTACTTAGTCCCCAGTAGACCTGTTGTTGACTGCTACCACTATTCAGCCACAGATCAACCATGTGCCCACCATAATGGGTGAAAGGTACATGGTAGTTATGTGGCACTGCCTAGGTTACTGTAGAATAGGAAACTAATCTGAGGTGCAAATTAACCAAATTTGTGGTTTTTGATTTTTCCGAGATTTTTTATTCCAAAAAGTCAACATTGAAGGTTAATATTCTATTGACAGGAATAATACATCCCACTTTCATTATACGAAACTGACCCCACGCAGAGAAGTTTGGCAGAATAAACCACTCAGATTAATTTCCTATTCTAAAGTATGTGGTCAGTATGTGGTAGATACATGGTAGTCCACTAGGTTATAGACCAACCACTATACACACTTGTAGGTACCACAGAATAACCTAGGTTCAGACATAGACGTGGCACAAAATGTTCCATTTTTTTCTATAGGGTATAAACAAAAATAATAGTTATAGTATGTCCATGTTACAAAGTATCACAACCAGATTTTGACATTTCATTAATCAGTTGAAAGTAATGCATAAAATATTTTATGCTTCTGGCTAGCCACAGTCTCGCCTTATCACTACAAACAAGTAATGAAATCATTTCTGTACCAGTAGTGGAGTTTGACCACAGGTTATTCAGTAAAATAAAAACACATTTCTGTACCAGTAGTGGAGTGTGACCACAGGTTATTCAGTAAAATAAAAACACATTTCATTCTTCTTCTCACATTCACACTATACCTGATTGTACAAATCATTCCTATGTACACCTATCCAATCTTTCACAGCAAACTTAACCCTTCCAATGCTGAGGCTGTTTTTTCTAAAGCGTAAGGACGCAAAGACTTTTGAAAACCATCTAAACCCTGTCATGTCGGTAGTCATTGGAAAGCCCTCTCAGATGAGTAACAACATGCTAGGATATCAGTGATTTCTCAGGAGTTTTGCCTTAATTTGTATTGGCCAACTTCGCCTACAGCAGCATAAGGGTTAAGATTGCGGTTGTTTCTCCTCTCTGTGGGTATCCCTCTCGGATTTATAATGAAACAACTTATAAGATTTACAGTAATGTTTCAATCCTCTCCAGACAATGTTGGCTTGCACATCTCTAATCCTATCCTCTTGAAATATGGTCATGGCTGGCTGCAGTACGAGCCCTTATGCTGCAGGTGGTTAATTTGACCAATACAAAATGATAAGTTTGCAATACATACCTATGTCATAGGTTCTTCAAATATCTTCATATGTTTGCATGAATACATACCTCGGCTATAGGTTCTTCAAATATATTCATAAGTTTGCATGAATACATACCTCGGTTATAGGTTCTTCAAATATATTCATAAGTTTGCATGAATACATACCTCGGTTATAGGACAGCAATGCAATATTTAGAGATATATTTGATTGAAATTAATTTTTTATTTTGAATTTGAAAATCTCTCTTCCAATGAAATCTCCCGGCTAATTAATAGAGCGCACCGCGGAAAACGAAACCTTCCCAACATACGGGTATTCACCTGTTCTTCCCGCCAAGAAGTGACTACGGTCATTCGACCTTTCGACAACGACGGAGAAGGACTATGTAAGTTCATTTCTTAAATGGTAGAGGGTTAACGTTTGTGAAATAGGGATCTATGGGCAGATTTTTTATTAAGGTAGAACCCTACTCGATACGTGGGTCATTTTTAAAACTTAAATATATGAAAACTGAGTTTAATGAAGACAACGGCATTTATGTTGTTGTAAAGGTGACATCTCATCGTTGCCGAATAATGCTAAACTTATCAATAAATGGCTATTTTGAGGTACCGGTAATGCGGCATCCGTAAAGAACACATATCTGGATGTGTTACGTTTTTTGGCAAAATGTCAAGACTTACCCGTTAGTTGAAAATGAGAGTCTACCATTTGATTGTTCATGTCTTTGGTGAAGTGCAAGGTCCTACCTCAAAAGGGAATCTGCACGATGGGTATTTTAAAAACATTTTTGAATGCTCCCATAAGTCTCAAAATTTCTAACAGCAGGTGGTTTACATAGTAAATGCTGATTTTCAGGTCCTGTCAGAATTCAAGGTACCTGTGACATGACCTTGCACCTATAGGGGGTTCATATCTTTCATATTCTAAAATACTGGCTTCGAAGACTGTATTGTTATTCACTTTCAGCCAAAAAACGAGATGAAAACTTTGGTCAAAATGGTCTAGGCTGAATGAATCTGCATTACTGGCCGAGCAGGTCCTTATCTTTATGGGTCAAATGCAGTCAGCTGTGGCAGTGTAGACAGTCTTAAAGATTTCCACTTGCAGTGGAAAATTGAGTATAAAAGCGGTTTTATTGGCAATAACTAAAAGAAAAAGTGGTATAATTAGGTAAGGAAGTATATGATAAGCTTGCAGCTTAGTATAGGAGTTTAAGCGTGCTCTTGAGGGTGAAATTTGTAACTAGTGACTTTAAAAGGTTCTATGTGACCATTTCCTGTCATGATGGTCACATAGAACTTTTTAAAGTCACTAGTTACAACTTTCCCTGGGGGGAGGGGGGGGTGCATTCATGTAGAGAGGGGTCCACACCTGCGTTATATATTTCGCAGAAGGGGTCTTTTTTAAGACCTCCATGTCCGCAATTTTGTAAAAGAAGGGTACTTTTTTGTACCCAGGTACGAAGTATGGGGGTCAAAATCCCTGTACAATCCACGAAATATACGCGGCTCTGATGCCGAGTGACGCCTGAAGTGACTGGGCTTCTGAGTTTGCTGCTGCCACTTGCTGCTGTTAAACACTCAGAGGATTATAAAATCTTAAGTTAAAATACATGTTCCCGTTCATCCTATGTCAGTGCTTTGACAAGAGAAGGGGTGTTTATTTAGTGGCCAAAAATCAGTGCTTTAGGGGTATTTTCTAATTTAATTTAAAGGGGAACTAAAGGCTCACATACATATTAGCTTATATGAAAGTAATACACTTCAAGAATAGGATGCTGTCCTCCTTTTTCTCTTAGTGATCCCATGAGGGGAGAATTTTGTGTATTGCCAGCAGCCTCAGCCAACCCCTAGCAGCCCCTGGTAGCAGCCATGTTTTTCAACTGCTATCAGCTGTGACTTAAATGGGTGGCAGCCACTTCATGTCTCTAGCTCTGAGCAGTGTATCATACACTGTATAAGTGCTCTACACACCAACTCTCTTGGAAAGTTGCATAACAACTTGTATGAGTATCGAACAGGTAAATGGTAAAATCATGAGCAGCAATTGGCTGTACAAAAAGACAGGGTAGTAGAATTCTATTTTATATATTTCCTGTTGTTAAATTCAGACAAAAACAGTGGCTAGCATCACTGAATTCCTGTCCTGAAGCATGTAATTGTATGTTCAGACCACTTCGCTGATGCGTTTTATACCCGGAATCATAAATGCAGACAGGATTACTCAACAGGATGGTGCTGTGCCATTCAGTGTTTTTGTTTTCAACCCTTCTGTATCAACTGCTACAAAGCAAGCACAGAGAGACAGCTAACAGTTAAGTTTATTAGCATACACTTCTAGGTGCCTAAACATGGTCATCATTAATCTGTACAATTGAAAATAGACTTTAGGATTGTGTTGGTTGTCTTATAACTTGGGTTTTCTTTAATATCTAGGTCCCTTTGGCAACAACAAAAGGAAGTAACAACTCCTTAAAGGAAAAGGATAAACAAAGGGTTAATTATAATCTTGTGGCATTACACATCTAGATCCCAGGACACAGAAGTTAGTCAACGCAGGAAATAGCTATCGGTACTTGGAACATCAATCATTTCCTTTAGTATTTGTGTAGGTTACATGAAAGAAAACAGTTTTTGTAGAACAGCTAGCTTCAAGTAAAATCAAATACTGAAAATCTGGATGATTGGTGATGTACATACTAGTATTGTTTTTATTCAACCCTTCCTTCATAGTCACACAGCTATCCAATGTATTTGCATATGACAGATGTTGAGCTATGTTCAGAATTTTCAAATAACCTTATGATTTGCTGTCCCCCGAGTCCCCTTTTATAAGTAATCCTGACTAGTTTGTGATTCCTTACATAATACGCATCAGGGAAGTGGTCTGAACATAGAACTGCATACTTCAAAACAGTTGGATTTACAAGTTTCAGTGACTGCTAGCCACTGTTTTTGTCTGAATTTAACAACAGGAAATATATGAAAAATAACTCTACCACTCTGTCTTTTTGTACAGCCAATTGCTGCTCATGATTTTACCATTTACCTGTTTGATACTCATACAAGTTGTTATGCAACTTTCGAAGAGAGTTTGTGTGAAGAGCACTACAGTCTATGATACACTGCTCAGAGCTAGGGGACATGAAGTGGGCTGCCACCCATTTGAGTCACAGCTGATAGCAGTTGAAAAACATGGCTGCTACCAGGGGCTGCTAGGGGCTGGCTGAGGCTGCTGGCAATACACAAAATTCTCCCCTCATGGGATCACTAAGAGAAAAAGGAGGACAGCATCCTATTCTTGAAGTGTATTACTTTCATATAAGCGAATATGTATGTGAGCCTTTAGTTCCCCTTTAAAATGACTGTTCAAAACAGCAATTCCAAAATTTCTGCCCGTCCAGATTTAGCTATTCATCTACTTATAATCTTAAATATGCCTACTACATATTTAATAGAGCCTATTTTCAGTACTGTCTGAAAGGGAAATTTACACTGAAGCCCTGTCCTAGAAAAATGTTTGTTTAAATAGATAGAATCTTTGAAAATCAGGTCTTTGCTATGGAAATTATATTCATGTTAGGTAAAAAAAATTCAATTGACATTTTAAGAAATTACTCATAAAATATTCTGGGTGTCCTGATGAGTGATTTTTGCGGTTTTGGGTATCCAGATGACACCTAGACAACCTGCTGGCTTAGACTATGCCCACAGCCGTTGGCAATTGAATCTTTGGGAATGTCTTGAGGCCACTAATACTTTATATAATATGTGGGCTGCTGTCAGATTCTTATGGAAATGGGTGAATGGTGGTGGGACTTCTTATTCCTGGGATCTCATAGCCTACTTTGGTCACAGTCCAGAGTTTTAGCCAGGAATTTAAAAATGACTGTTCAAAACAGCAATTCCAAAATATCTGCCCGTCCAGATTTAGCTATTCATCTACTTCTAATCCTTATGCCTACTACATATTAGAGCCTATTGTCAGTACTGTGTCTGAAAGGGATATTTACACTGAAGCCCTGTCCTAGAAAAATGTTTGTTTAAATAAATTGAGTCTTTGAAAATCAGGTCTATGCTATGGAAATTATATTCATGAAGTGAAAAAATTCAATTGACAGTTTAAGAAATTCAATGCCCTGATGGAAGCACTGGTCCGTCTGTAAGACTGCTTAACTGCGGTGACAACTTTGTCTCTCCCATGTCCTGGTCATTGTTATGATGGCTTGCATGGGTCCGGTCTCCCCCGCAGAAGTCTGGTGGATCTGGCTTGGTTGAGGTATCGGGTCACGGAACCATACGAACTTCCTCCTTGCCTATAGGTCCATCATTTCTTCGCCAGGGCTTGGAGAGTTTAGGGTGAAGACATTGTGTCGACTATGACCAAGTGTGTTTTCAGGTGCAAAGTTTCTTAGTCAGACGCCATTTTGAAATAAATCTTTCAACAAAGTTTCTGTTTTTATTGTTCTCTTGAATTGTGAAGGACATTTTTGAATAATATATTTAATATTTATTTGTTTTTATTTTTTCATTATAGCGTTTTGAATACCTTTGCAAGTATCTATTGGCCAGCATAGATGCAGCCAGTATAAGGGTAAGCATCTTTTTACTATTATTGTTATTATCATTATTGTTACTATTATTGTTATCATTGTCACTATTGTTATTATTATTATTATCATTATTATCATTGTAGTTATAGTTATGGTCATCCTATTATCGTTACTATTATTGTTATTGTAGTTACTGTCATTGTCATATTATTGTTACTATTATTGTTATTATGTATTTATTATCATATTATTGTTGTTATTGTTATTTTTATTATTATTAGTGTAGTTATTGTCATTCTCATATTATTTTTACTATTATTGTTATTATTGTTAGAGGTGGACCATCGGTCAACCTTTATTAATATCGTAATTGTCTCACTTTTTATAGTGATTTTATGGGGGATTCATAAATTTTTTTATGTTGTCTCATAGGGGTTTTTGTGACTTTCTCGCCGAATGTTCGGGTGACTGGGATGTGGTATTTTTGTTCCCTTTTTTAGTTTCTGTTTGTTTTTTGGTAGAAGTTTATAATGTTCTTTTTTGTTTTGGGTTGGGTTGCTTTGTTTGTTTTATTGGATGTTGTGTATGTCCTGTCTGATGAAATATTTATTGTCATTATTTCTATTATTATTATTATTATCATTGTAGTTATTGTAATTGTCATCATATTATCGTTACTATTATTGTTACTATTGTTATTGTTATTATTGTAGTTATTGTCATTGTCATCTTGTTTCTATTTTTGTTATTTTGTCATCATCATCATATTATTGTTACTATTATTGTTATGATTGTTATTTTTATTATTATTATTATTATTATTATTATTGTAGTTATTGTCATTGTCATATTATTGTTACTATTATTGTTATCATTATTATTATTATTATTTTTATTATTATTGTAGTTATTGACATTGTCATATTATTGTTACTATTATTGTTATCATTGTTATTATTATTAGTAGTGGTAGTATTGTTTGTATTATTATTGTATTTAATGTCATCATCATCATATCAATCTTTGTATTGTTGATAATATGAGTTTGTGCAAGTATCATGTATGTCCTGTCTGGTAACATATTTTCAGTGTTATTGCAGCAGGGAACACCATCAGGGAAAAGCTTTGGGAGTAGCGTTGAGGATACTTTTAATCCAAGGTAAAAAAAACAGTTAATTTTTTAATGGAAATATTATTTTTATTGCGATAATATTAATCTCTCATTATTGTTATGGAAATATTAAGCATCTTCATCATCATATTGATATTTGTATGATTAATTATATGAGTTTGTGCACATATCATGTGGTATGTCCTGTGTGACAATTATTTTCATTGTTATTGCAGCAGGGAACACCATCAGGGAAAAGCACTGAGAGCAGCGTTATGGATAATTCTAATCCAAGGTAAATAACTGATTGACTTTTTATTGTTAACATTGTTTTTGTTGTGATAATGTTTATCTCTCAATATGTTTAGCTAACAAATATGGAGCAGCAGTGGAAACAGCTTTGGATACAAGGTAAATTGCTTATTGAGTTATTATTATAATGATATTATTATTGTATTCAATGTCATCATCATCATCATATTAATATTTCTATTGTTGATAACATGAGTTTGTGCAAGTATCATGTATGTCCTATCTGATGAAATATTCTCAATGTTATTGCAGCAGGGAACACCATCAGGGAAAAGCACTGAGAGCAGCGTTATGGATAATTCTAATCCAAGGTAAATAACTGATTGACTTTTTATTGTTAACATTGTTTTTGTTGTGACAATGTTTATCTCTCAATATGTTTAGCTAACAAATATGGAGCAGCAGTGGAAACAGCTTTGGATACAAGGTAAATTGCTTATTGAGTTATTATTATAATGATATTATTATTGTATTCAATGTCATCATCATCATCATCATATTAATATTTGTATTGTTGATAACATGAGTTTGTGCAAGTATCATGTATATCCTATATGATAAAATATTTTCAATGTTATTGCAGCAGGGAACACCATCAGGGAAAAGCTTTGGGAGCAGCGTTGAGGATACTTTTAATCCAAGGTAAATAACTGATTGACTTTTTATTGTTAACATTATTTTTGTTGTGATAATGTTTCTCTCAATATGTTTATGGAAATATTAAGCAGCATTGGAAACAGCTTTGTATACAAGGCAAATTACTAAGTTGTTATTATCATTGATATTATTATTGTATTTATTGTCATTATCATCATCATATTAATATTTTTATTGTTAACGATATGAGTTAGTACATTTATCATGTAGTATGTCCAGTCTGACAATTATTTTCATTGTTATTGCAGCAGGGAACACCAACAGGAAAAGCATTGGGAGCGGCGTTGAGGATAATTTTCATCCAAGGTAAATAACTGGTTGATTTTTATAAGTTATATTATTTTTGTTGTGATAATGTTTATCTCTCATTATTTTTAGAGAAATATGAAGCAGCAGTGGAAACATATTTGGATACAAGGTAAATTACTTATTGAGTTATTAATATCATTGCTATTATTATTGTATTTATTGTCATCATCATCATCATCATATTGATATTTGTACTGTTAAAGATATGAGTTTGTGCACATATCATGTGGTATGTCCTGTCTGATAATTGTTTTCATTGTTATTGCAGGAGGTACAAGCATACGGAACAGAATCAAGGATACTTTTCAATCCAAGGTGAATATTTCATTTACTTCATCATCATATTATTGTTACTATTATTATTACTATTGTTATTATTATTATTATTGTAGTTATTGTCATATTATTGTTATCATTGTTTTTATCATTATTGTATTCATTGTCATTGTCATGTTATTGTTACTATTATTGTTATCATTGTCATTATTGTTATTATTAGTATTGTAGTTATTGTTATCATATTATCGTTACTATTATTGTTATTGTTATTATTGTAGTTATAGTCATTGTCATATTATTGTTACTATTAATGTTATGTCATCATCATCATCATCATATTATTGTTACTATTATTATTCCTATTGTTATTATTATTATTGTAGTTATTGTCATTGTCATATTATTGTTATCATTGTTTTTATCATTATTATTATTACTGTATTCATTGTAATGTTATTGTTACTATTATGGTCATTATTGTTATTATTATTATTGTAGTTATTGTTATTGTTATCATATTATCGTTACTATTATTGTTATTGTTATTATTGTAGTTAGTCATTGTCATATTATTGTTACTATTAATGTTATTATGTCATCATCATCATATTATTGTTACTATTATTATTACTATTGTTATTATTATTATTATCGTAGTTATTGTCATTGTCATATTATTGTTATCATTGTTTTTATCATTTCTTTTATCATTATCATGTCATCATCATCATATTATTGTTATTATTATTATTATTATTGTTATTATTATTGTAGTAATTGTCATTGTCATATTGTTACTATTATTGTTATTATGTCATCATCATCATATTATCGTTACTATTATTGTTTTAGTTATTATTGTTATTATTATTATTATTATTATTATCGTAGTTATTGTCATTGTCATATTATTGTTACTATTATTGTTATCATTGTTATTATTATTATTGTTAGTATTATTATTGTTTGTATTGTTAATATTATGTGCCAGCATAAGATTTAATGGTTTTGGTAGTATATGCTGGTGCCTGAGGAATTCTAAAAGATTAAGCATTAATACTTAATATTAATATACCATTCATCAAAATCTTTCTGCAGTTCTAAATATTAGGAATGGTTTTTCTAGTACTTATTGATCAGTCTTCATTTCTTGCATAGAAGATTATTTAGTATATTTTTTGCTTTTTTCAAAATTGCTGCAGAAAAAAACAAACAACCAACAGGGTGGTTGCTCTACACCAACAACTTAATCACAGAAGTTTGATATAATATTTGGCTCTTTCAATGATTGTTTAGATCCCGGTGACTCGACTGATCGCGCTATAACAGTTACAAAGAAATTCACTTAGAGCTGGCTTCGTGTATTTCCGCCTCAAATAATGTGATTGAAGCGTAGAGCCCACCCGCCCCATTTTTGAGGAGCTAAATGGGAGGATGATGCGCAACATAGAGCCTCTCATCTTTCAAGTCTTGCAGGAATCCTCCACGTGGAGCTCCTTGGGCATAACTGAAAATGTTATGGCAGAGTCCTGCAAGGCAAATTCTTATTTTGATTATCTCAAATGCGAAGTGTGAATGGGTTTCAGAAATTCTTGCAAAAAATGATTTCAGGTTTAGGTCTTGGAAAAATTTGAAAGAAACTTAAATATGTGCATTTGAAAAATAAATTAACAGTTACAGAAGTGAAAATGTCTATTGTGAAAAAACAAAGAAATGTTTTTGCATTTTTTTAAAGTGTGACCCTAGGTCTGAGCGTCAGGATTTCCAAAGCTTTTGTCTTCATATGTAATCCTCGACTTTTACAACATATTTCCTAATTTTGGGAGAAAAAATGTATGATGGCCTATTCAAGATTCCCATCTGGCTTTTGCGTCTTCCATGCTAACTCTGCAGCAGTATACAGTGAAACCTTTCAATGTGAACACTTTAGACATGACAACTCACCCTGTTGTGAAAATTATTTCCAGTTCCATTTGGACCAAATGAAATTAGAGAAGACCTCTGATATTTGAACGCTTCATAATGTGAACAATAATTGCAAACACTTTTGCCATGGTCCCAAAGCTGTTCACATCTCTGAGGTTTCACTTTATCTTTGAATTTACATATACATATCTCTCCTATTAGCAATACTTCAAATATATTCAATGGATAATAAATTCTTGATATTTGTCTAGTTGAATATTCACAAAACGTCTTTGCATATTTGTTGATTCGCTGGCTTCCTTTGGCGTGTAAGGACCAAGTGTGCTTACAATCTTCAATACTTCATGAAACCTTTCCTGATAGTACACATCTTTAGTACTAATCGGTTATTTCCATAATTTCTAAAACTTACTTGGAATGTTTTATTTCAATGAAATAAGATCAGAGAAGGGAATGATGAATACAGGATGGGATACATAGTAGAGAGTTTGTACCTATTTCTATTTGGGTGAAAACGCATCTCTTATAATCGATAAATGAGACCACATACTGCTTTTCAGACTGGTCCAGCTTTCACTTTTTCGATTCGAGCTACATGTCCCAGTGTCCCAGTGTTTAGACAGCTTTTTGTAGTGAAAGAAGATAAGACCACAGAATGATGCAAAATCTCCTGTAGTACAATCTCAAATAACACTTTGTATGGGCTTTTGGACGTGATATTTTCAGTAATTAGACTTGGGACACATCTAGACCTCAGAGAAAGATAAGTTGTGAAATGTGTGAAGTTAAAACTGATACAGAGATAGTGCAACCAGGAATTCCCTTAAAGCAATGACTATATATATATATATATATATATATATATATATATATATATATATATATATATATATATATATATGTATATTTTTATATATATATATATATATATACTGTAGAACACATATATGACGCGTGTCCCAATTATAGCGAATTGGGGAATTTTCGCATCATAGCGTATCTTTATGTTAGCGACGGTAGCCGCCGCTGACAGTAAGAAAAAAGTATAGCGTTTTTATAAATAGCGAAGCGGAACCACACGCTATGTATGCTATATATAAACAGACTCTAACATTGTGTGTTCTACAGTATATATATATATATACACACACACACATAGGGTACCTTACAGGGATGAATGGTGCTACATGAGTATCATTTTGTATATGATATTAGGACTATTTGTAGAAAAAATCTTATTGGGTCCAAATAAGCATTCAAATCATGCTTTCATCAGTATGAATGTAGCTCGGCTGAAACTGTTAACATATTTGCTACCATTCTGTACATATCATTGAACTCACTTTCAATATATATTGTGTGTGTGTATGTACACATGTATGTATATATATATATATATATATATATATATATATATATATATATATATATATATATATATATATATATATATATATATATATACATATATATATATATATATATATATATACATATATATATATATATATATATATATATATATATATATATATATATATATATATATATATATATATATATATATATATATATATATATATACTGTACACTGCCTTAATATTCCGTGCTTAAATAGTACGGATCTCTTAAAATAAAATAAAGTCCGGTGTTTAAATAGTCCGGATTCGATCCCCTTATGCAGCGACATCTACCGATCATGACGCAAACTAATTTTTGTCAAGTGAACCGTCGCGGCGGTGAAGTGACCAAGCTCGAACTTGTCTGCATTTGATCATTAGATTACATCAGGGAGCTTCTATACGATAGAAGCTCTCTGATTGCAGTCAAAATGTTCAAGCTGCCTGCCACAACAGGTGAGAACAACTCACCTAGTTGCAATTAGCAACCAGGTAAGACAAAGGAATGAATGTCACAAACATTCATGATGGCTTCATATTCAGGAAGCACTCAAACAAAGGAATGGGAAAGGGATGGGTTAAAATGGCCAAAAAAGAGCTGAAATATTTCATTTAATTATATTAGCAAAGTTAAAGGGTTAAAAAAAGGCATTAGAGAGATGATTTGATAATTAGAGTTAATTCTGCCCGGGAATTTTTATGATTCTGCATATATGACGCCTGTGAAGGTGATAGTGGCGCATCCTATTGACTGACAGTGAAACTAACGGACAAAGGGACGAGCGTAGGTCCCCTTCTATTTTATTTTTGCATTACATTTTTGTCCGTTTTGAAACATTCCGGATTCTTCCAAACGGAAAAATCCGGAATGTTTTTACACACGGACTATTAAGGCAGTGTACAGTATATATATATATATATATATATATATATATATATATATATATATATATATATATATATGTATATATATACACACACACATGTATGTTGTGGTTTCTAGGCTGTATGCCTAGCTAATGTGGATATTCAATACAATCATGACATTGATTAATTGGATTCAGGTTTACAAGTAGTCCTAGAAGACAAATCGATGTATTGTTTTGAGTATTTGTTGGTATCTTGAAAATGATCATGTACTGAAATTATATGTAGAAATTGTATTCTAATTATGTTGGTGATATCTTTTAGAGCAGAGAATTTTCGGAGAATATTTGAAAGAGAAATGTTAATCAGTGAACCAATCAACAACTTTCCTTCAAATATTTCATGAATTCACGCTTGATATCAAAGTTATTGCCATAAAGATCATAGATCCAGACGACACTTGTCAAGGAGATTGCCTGCCTGAATTGGTAACTCAGTATTTATATAGAAAATATTGTCTTCTTCTCTCATACCTTCAAAAGTAAATAGGGAATGAAACTCTGAAAATATTTGAAGGGGAATTGTTGTTTGGCCTCAAATAAGCATTTCTCATTCAAATATTTTCTAAGAAATGCGTTTGTTTGAAAAATATTTCCAAGACTGCCAGGCCTATTTTGGCCACCCTGAGTGTGTATGGGTTAAAAAAAATATTCATGAAAATTTGGATGGAGAGTTTAAGCTTAGGTTTTAGTCAACATTTCTCCTTCAAACATTTTCTGAAAAATGTCATAGTTGAAAAGATAAAACCAAAATAACAAGGATGTTTTTGGGCACTATAGGTATCAATGGGTTAATCCCTATGCTACTGGTAGCTAATTTGGCCAATGCAAAATGATACAAAAAATGTGAAAAATCACTGAAACCCTGGCACATGGGTACTCATCTGACAGTACTCAGTGAGATCTTTCTAATGAATACCAACATGAACAGGTTCAGATGGTTTTTCAAAAATCTTTGCATTCTTGTGCTTTGGCCAAAAGTAGCCTTAGCATTGGAAGGGTTAAGAGGACACGTGTCTCACAAATGTTTCCCTTTAATCCCATCATCTCCAAACTGCCTAAGCTGGTATGTTGTTAATTGTGTACATAACTACACGTTTGGAGCATGATTGTCTTAATGTGAAGCGACCCTTATGGGTGGTATTTTGTAAAACACCTAAAATTGACTCATACATTTAGTTGTGGCATCTTGTAAAACACTTAATATCTACATTCAGGGTGAGGCCTGCCCTGATGGCCATGTGGTCCAAGGCGTTGCCACTAAATGCTAGCTGTCGCTCACCAAAGTATTTGGAGTAAATCTACGAACCAGATGTTTGTTTCAGTATGTTGCTGTGTAAAATCATTTGAAGTCTTTGCTACTTTATCTTGAGAATTTTACTAGAGAAAACAGCCAAATGAGGGAGCAAGTTTTCCTGAATTTTAGGAAAAGTATTGAATTCAATATTCTAAAATTCCATCCGCCACAATTTGAATAGCTTGATATGGCCCATTACAACCATGAACATTCATGTACTTAGTGAAATAAATGCCTCATAAAAAGTCACTGAATTTATACTAGAGTGAAATCAATTCAATTATATGTTTGAAATTTTTTTTTTTAAACGTCACTCACAAAATTATTTAGGTGTCCTGATGGGTGATTTTGAGGGAGTGGGTGTCCAAATGAGGCTAAGATGCCCTGCTGGCCAGCTTAAATATACTCTACTTTAAAACTGTGTGCATGTTTTAAAAATGTAGTGTGGTGCTATGACACATTTTGAATAATTAGACCTTACTCAAAATCCCATGTGAGTTACTTGTTTACAAAGAACTTATATCTTATTTCCTTGTACAGCTTAGTCCTAGTCCCAAGCGTTTTTATGCCATATTAAAACTACTATTTGATAATGGACACATACTTTTTTTTCAAAATATGTGCTTAATGTCTCATTCTAAATATGGAAACTTTCAGTTAATACTAAAGTTAAAGATAAGATAACAAACTAGTCCATTTAAAGAATATCCAAGACATCTATAGGCTTGAACCAGTCAATTTATCAAATATGTGATTCCGTCACGTTAAGGAATCGCCAACTTTAGCCCCCACAAAAAACACCTTTTGAAAAATCATTTTTCAGTTACAGTAACCCTTGCGGTAACCCAGATTATGAACAAAGAAATGGATATATTTTATGAAAAAAGGGAAATAAAAACACCCTATAAGAAGGTAGGAATATGAATTATTAGAAATATGTTACAGAAAGGAAGTTTATTCCTGTTGAAGAACAACAATAAAAATGGCACTTAGGGTTACTCAAGGGACATTCGATATGCTCATTAGATACCTGAATATCCGACCATATGGTTACAAAATGTGGTCTTAAGAACCACATAAAAACCTGAAAAATGATTGAAACCCTGGCACATGGGTACTCATCTGAGAGTACTCCGCGAGAGCTATCCAATGTCCTCGAGAGATCTGGGGCCATTTGCAAGAAAAAAAAAATTTGAGTCAAAAACTTACTTAAATGCTTAACATCAACTCAGAAGAAATACATAAGTCAAGGTCTTATTAACTATAATAATTTATTATGAGTCATACTACTGAGTGATACATGAACTTGGCCAGTCATTCCTTGATGAATCAACAAGTATACTTGCACAACCTCTTCAGATTTGCAATATATTTGGTTTGGTTTTGGGTGGATATGGATAAACAAAATAGACGCCAATGGTGCCAGGTCTGTGGTCGCTTTTGTAGGTTGCTTGTTTTTTTTTAGTTCTCACAATTTTTGCATTTTTTTTCGTTTTTTGGAATTCCAGGTATTTTTTTATTAGGCATCTTTGAGAAAAAAAAAGAATGAATATGGTAATTCGGGACTCAACTAAGAATGCCCATTTCAAATGTATGGCAGATTTTTTTTACTATATCCTAAAAACATTTGATAAATGATCCAAATGGCACTTCAAGGAAAAATCTCAGCATGAATGGATCAAATAATAAACTTTTCGTCAAATCAAAGGTACAAATCCGAAGAGTCCCTGCAATCATCCTTGCTGATCAATTTTAGATTAATTTATTGTTACATTAAATCAATAGATAAATAGTTTACACATATCACCAGTCTATTTCAACAGATAGAATGCTAGAAATATTCTTGGTAAATACCCTTATATCATTTCATCCATACTGGCCAGTAAACCAAACATAGTACCAATTCATAGCAAAATGTATATATAGCTATGCATAGGTCTAAAACTCTCCTTGTAAATATGAACAATAAAATTTCCTAGATCTATTTCGATGTCCATGTATATATATATATATATATATATATATATATATATATATATATATATATATATATATATATATATATATATATATATATATATATATATATATAAATGTATATATACATATACATATTCATTCAACACATGCAAAGCATATTTCCTACAGTATAAATAGCACATTTTCCTACACTGTAGGGACAAAATCATGTTTTACATGTATTTACAATGATTTCAAAACACTAACTCTATAACAAGTATGAATTTTAATGGTACCTCCATTCTAAACAAATGGAGCTGAACATTGGACTGCTGTTATCAAACTGAGGGTTTCAAAAATGAAATGATTAAGTTCCAGCAGAAAATAGAAATATCAATTTACAACCCTCCCTATCTTGGTCTTGAATTCCTCACTTGAATCTAAAATAACAAAATGTTATGCTGTCATACAAATTATGCTGTCCAAATGTGATAACTCGAGTAGAGAGACCTGGGAAAAAAAAATTTAACCATCAGATCCACTTACTAACAACTATGCCAATATTTTTGAAAAACCATCTAAACCTGTTCATGTTGGTATTCATTACAAAGATCTCACCGAGTACTGTAAGATGAGTACCCATGTGCCAGGGTTTCAGTGATTTCTCACGTTTTCTGTATCTTTTTGCATTGGCCAAATTAGCTACCAGTAGCATAGGGATTAACCCATTGATACCTATAGTGCCCAAAAACATCCTTGTTATTTTGGTTTTATCTTTTCAACTATGACATTTTTCAGAAAATATCTGAAGGAGAAATGTATATACAGTCAAACCTCTGTTAAGCGACCGCTCAAGGGAAATGTCAAAAGTGGTCTTTTAAAGAGGTGGTCTCTTAAGAAGGGGTTGAGAGTCTGAGCGTTGAATAAAGGACCATTTACTCTTAGGGATAAAATTTCATGGCCGTTGGTCGCGTCAAGCAAGTGGTCGCTTAATCGAGGTAAAATATACAGGGAATAGCCTTGGGGGGATTTGAAACGGTCGTTCAAGGCTTGAACTTCAAGGCAAGTGGTCGTTTAAGAGAAGTGGTCGTTGAGGCAAGTTTGACTGTATTTAGTGTTTTACAAAATGCCACAACTAAATGTATGAGTCAATTTTAGGTGTTTTACAAAATACCACCCATACCGCTTCACATTAAGACAATCATACTCCAAACGTGTAGTTATGTACACAATTAACAACATACCAGCACAGGCAGTTTGGAGATGATTGTGTATAATTCGACGAATTACAGTGCTGCACCTAGCGGATCAATTTGGAAGCGGGTCACTTTTACAGACGCTTCCGGTAGCAAGCCTGTCACTTGGACAGACGCTTCCGGTAGCGAAGTCGACGTTGTCACAGTGGCAGACGGGGCCGACTTTCAAGGAACACAAAGCTAGTGTATAAACGGTACTTAGAAGGAAACACAAAGTCTACAAGTATTTGTCTGATCAACACATGTCAAATTTGCGTGGTCGAATCTTACGGTATTGTTTATACACGCCAAGATTGTGTATAATTCGACAAATTACAGTGCTGCACCTAGCGAATAAATCTGGAACCCTGTCACTTGGACAGACGTTTCCGGTACACACTACGTTGTCACAGTGACACCCGAGCTGTCACAGTGACACCCGAGCTCCAGCCGCAGTGTCACAGTGGACGTCACATGTGACGTCCAACGACTACTAGACCTTGTAGTCGGAAGCCGGTTGAGTCAAGTGTGAAAGATATTTATTAAAATACCGTCTTCTACAGACGGTTGGTTGGTAACCTGTCTTCTACAGAGGGCAAATAAACTTTTTATTTATCCCCCTCCACTATATGTGAACACACACACACACACACAAATCTTCTTTTCTAAAGATACTTGTTTAACTTTTGAACATTGAATCATATGAAGTTTTAAGACTAAAAGCACGTGCGAATCATACTTGTTTCATTATAACCCTGGCAGATATGCATTTACTCCTCAAATCTGAGGAAAATCAATCAAATCGTTTAGTGGAGCCCCCTATTGGCAATTTCTCCAACTTTGCCCTCGGAATAATTTAGGGGTTTATTAGTTGTTTGATATGAACATTTGGAAGGGTTACCACTTAAGCTGACCGAGTTTTTGAGATTTAACTGATCTTTCGCATCTTGGTAATGCATGCCAAGTAGATTCATATATGACTCAATGTGTATTACACTATCTATGTAAATACCAGAGGAAATTTCAGTCAAATCATCAAAAACTCATTCAAATAACAGAATTTCTGATTTGACTGCCATAAGTGTGCCAATTAATTAATTGCCATGAATAAACACTAATTTGTAATCAAAATGTCATCCCTTCGCTAGTACCTTTTTAAAAATGATTCTTGCTTTGATCAAAAGAGGGCAGCACTTTTCAGTAATGACTTATATGCACACTTGCTAGTTTACAATATTTACACGGCAGATGGCAGCACCTCTATTACTTCAACTCGCATGCCTCAACGCGAACTCAAAATGTTTCTGGCCCCCTAGGTCAAGTGACACAAAGGATCTACTGGTCCTGCAAAATGTTTACTGTTCCTACAAATTTTTCTCTAACATAACAAGAAAAAAGGTATTTTTTACTGGCCCTTAGCCGTTTTGGGGAATTTTTATTGGCCGGGGGCCAGTGGTTCACTGTTAGCGTTGAGCCCAAACTAGTACATTTAGAATAGGTAGAAAGGAATGGAATGTTTGACCCCTTCCTTCAATAGGTATGAAACTTTGGGATGGGGATCTTTGGGAAGTTCAGGGTGAATTTGAAAACACCCTTCATGATCAAAATATTTCTGAATTTTGGTGTTCGATAGCCAGTTATAATTCCAAATGTGGGTGGAGGGGTGCCTGCAATAAGTCTGAATTTGGGAGCCCCATGCCCTAGAAAGAGCATCAATTCTTCCTCTCCCCCCATCTTTTTGAATGGAACAGCCCTAGTAATGAAATTGTGATAATCTGTTAAAAGATACAAGTAGATAACCATGCTCCATTAAGAATATTAATCAGTATCACTCAAGGTATATTTGTACCAAATTCAATGCTGTTTGAACAAAGTGCACAATTTGGCCAAATTCCTGAGTTAGCCACCCTGCTATCTACAGTATTCAATTAATTCTGATTAACATTTCAATTAAGAATATTTGGCCTGTGCTCATAGATATCATCATAAAAGCCAGGCCAGTTTTGGCTGCTAAAGGCACGAAATGGTATACATTCAAAACACAACATAAGACAACTCTTGTTGTTCAATATTTAATTTCATTCATCAATTACATGTTATATCTAAATTAATAAAAGTTGCTAGGTAAGTAATACCTCTAATAAAAGCGATGTCTAATTACTTGGAAATATGAAATTCTGCTATAATTACACTTCATACTTCGCCTTAGATATTTGAATAAAGTACTTTTCAGGACTACCTTATGGTCATGACATTCTTGACACCTTCATAGAAATTGTTTTCTAAATAACTTGATACTTTGATACTTGTGAGGATAATTAGGAAATTAAGGAAGTTTGTTCCCCTTATAAAAATTTCATTGGGAGTACTTATGTTAGATGTCACTGAACTCATGCTGCTTTTAATGTGTGGAGGAATGGGTGAACTGGTAACAAAGTATAACTTAAAGAAAAAAACAACAATTTGAACTGCATGTACTTTGGAAGACTACACCATTCTTCCCCCTGAAACTCCAGCAGAAAATATATAAGGCGCTGCCCTTCATTTGTGGATCATTTTCTGGCCTTGAATTCTAGAAAGACTTCACTTGAAATTGTTATCCTTGAACCCGTTTTAATACCATATTCCAAATTAGAAGTTCAAGTCACTTATATCAAAGTTTCAATAGACTACCCTCTGTAAAAACTGACAAATCAAAGAACTGAAAAGAGGAATCACAAGCAATTATGAAAAGACCCTGTTAGAATTACTCAGAGTTCTTGTTATATTTGAGAAATTGAGGAATGCTTATGCTCTTTCATGATAATTCTAAATTTTTCTCATTGCTAATTGCATTTAGGTGTTTTTTTTTGAAGATAACTATGCTCCTGGTCTGGATAAACTCTTGTCCATGAACTTTCTCTTGCGAAAACACATCCACCACTGCAAATGAAGAAGATGAATGTTCAAATATCAAATTCAAGTACATGTAGAACTCATTCATGAAGGATAAACTTTGATTATGGGAAGATACAAAATGAATTATAAGGCACTTATATTGCAAGTACAACTATGACCAAGTATACTAACTAAAACCATCAATTCGCTGTGTATTAGAACTAGTAGGTACCAGCACTGATAACATTTGTACTTCTGTCAAATAGATGGCAGCACTGCATATGAATTAGCAGCACTGCAGATAACATGTGTAGAGCTTAGTTTTGCTTTTTGACAAATAGATGGCAGCACTGCTTGTGAACTACAATTACTCCTGACAATGCAGGGACAAGCCCTGTTATGTGTTACTTGACAACCAGAGTTTTTCGGAACTAGGGTTGGATGACATGTGTCGGCAGTAGAATGGGTGTAGGGGGGGGGGGGGTTGACTGTAACGTGTTCGTGTTCGGCGTTCATTTACCCTACAGGTCTGTAGGGTAAATGAACGCCCGGCCGCTACGCGTCGCCACCGTCCTGTATTATAATATTATAATTACTTGTGACGTCATCAAAACTGTAAAATCGCTAATTTCACTGATTTAAAAAAGGTTATTTAATTTCCTAAAAGTGTATTCTTAGTACAATTAGTCCATTGAATGTATCCATGCTGTTTGACCAAAACAGAGTGGACGCTATCATACATAACTGGAAGAACCAGGTTTTCAGTAATGAAACAATCCCAGGCGTTCCACAAAGGCTTTCGACGTGTTTGAAGCCGCCTAACGGCGGGTTCTGGAACCTCACGTCTAGACTTTTCTGGAGAAAAGTGGTGTACCTGTTACTTGGTGAAAGTTACCATGCAAGTGACGGTAGTGACTACTAGCTATCCTAGTAAACTCTATCACATAACCAAAGTCAGTAAAAGTACTGTAAATGCTCAGTAATTTAGGACACTTTTCAATATCTACGATTTTCATGGGTTCAGAGTGGCCCATGTTTTCTGAAAATACACTGATGTTGTATCAGCATAATTCAGCAAGGTTTACAGCTAGGTCCATTATATGTGAATTGGCAAATGGCGATATAGCGAGGAATGCCCAGATTTCCCATTAATCATTATATATAATTATAGAGGCCTAAATTTCAGAGAATCTATGGTACTGAAAGATTACTACGTAGCTAAATACATGTGCATACCTTTGAAGGTTTTTCAGTAACTGGATCCATCACTTTATGAATCATACGGTCTCCTGTTTCCCTTCTCAATTGCATGATGAAGTTCCTCATTGAGCCTGTGGTGAGGAAGGGACATGAATGAAACATTAGTATATTTCAATTGTGCTTGAAAATAAGGGATTTGAAAATAGTGGATACGATAACGAAACTGGTCAGATATATCACTTAAGCCTTAAAAAGTGAAATGATTGCTTTTTTAATATTAATTTTCATAT
Source organism: Maea johnstoni (assembly GCA_963942565.1). Lineage (NCBI taxonomy): Eukaryota > Metazoa > Annelida > Polychaeta > Spionida > Magelonidae > Maea > Maea johnstoni. The sequence continues at coordinate 18,504,474 of OZ012691.1, forward strand.
TGCATGATAAACAAATATTGAATTATCAACTGGTGCAACTGAAGACTAATACATGATGGCATTGAACATTTAAAAGGAAATCAACAAAACAAGGTACTCTGAAATAAATCTTAGAATTATCATACCTTTTAAAATGAGAGCCTATTAAAAATTGGGGCTGAAATCCAAATAACTCGTTGACTTCTAAAAGGTGTTTTCAAAAATAAGTCTCAAGTCATTTTTTCAAAACTAGAAAATATAGGGAAGCCTGGAAGGGGTGTGGCATGTTAAATCAACTAAATACTGCATTTCCCCAGCAGGACACTTACTCTCTTCCTCAGCATTAGCAGGCTTAGCATACATGGCATTTAGTGGAAATCCAGAGTCACCAGGAATGGAAAATTTCTGGATGGCCAAAGTATGCATTTCTTTCTGAGCCTGGTTCTTGTTCTGGCACTGAAATGAAAGAAGGAATACCCTGAATGCAATCCACTGCTATGATCGTAACATAATTCATTCATGCCCATGTAGTCTAACGATTTGGGAACTTTTCATAAGTTAAAGAGAATATTTTGTAGCCTTTTTGACAAACTTTCTGGGTGATGATCTTAATAATAAGGACATGCAAAAACAACAGCAGGGCGAAGCTGCAAATATGGTCCAAACTGGATACTCTTCTGCTTAGATTGTTAAACATTGCAATATCACAATATTGACCCTAAATAACATGCACTAGGGAACATCATTTCCTCTGTATAAAGGAACATCAAACTCATTTTTCAGACCTAAGATACAGTACACACAACATATGTGTTTCTCAATTCTGTCATTTTGCCATATTATTTCAACAAAAGTCATCAATCCTGATGAGTTAAAACTTCTCATTTTTTTAATGAGTTGAGGTGAAATTCCTTTTTTAAAGTGTTTTATATCACAAAGAAGGTAAGTGAGAAGTTTTCTATGTCACACATGCTCTATGCATTCACTCACTTATACAGAATGCTTAACCAGGTTATTACATATAAGTCAGTCTGCGTCTGTCAGGATAAACAGTGTAAACATAATTATTTACTTTCAACCATTCTCTCCAAATCGTTTGCATCTGATTGACCCAAAATCTCAACTGATTCATAATACAAGTACTTCATATTTAAATGGGATTCAAATACCCATTTAACTCTTACGAAAAAACATGGGATCGAGTTACATACCTTTTCTAGTTTCTTGATACATTCTGTTATGTATAAGGTTATGTATATCAGGGTTCTGTCTGCATTTCCCTGGAAAAGAAATAGTGAAATGATACACAAATTTGACCTTCATTTCCATGACATCCATGTAAGATGGAGTATCTCACTATATTAAACTTATTTTGGGGGAATGTTCAATTAGGGTTTAGACAGCCAAGTCATAGTGGGAAATAGCCCTTTTCCTAAGTACGGTTTTAAAAGTGCCTGTCCAAAACAGAATTCACAAAGTTCCTTCCTGTTCACCTTTAGCACTCTGATACTATTTAGGTTATTAACCCCCCCCCCCCCCCATCCGAAAAAAAGTCATAATTTTAAATTCTTCATGGAGATATTAGACTGTCTGGAATGGTGTTTTTCAGGAGACAGCTTGTGAACCTATGTGCTCATATTTCATAAGTGCTTAATCTGACTTCGGCTGATGATGACAACAAATACAAACAATATTTTTTTTACATTTTACAGAATAATGGATAACACATTATTGAAACAACTATCTCAATTTTGCCTCCTTTGATGGCATCAAATTAAATATGTTGAAATGACACACTTCAGTTTAAATACTGGGATCAATCTTTTACTTGAATAGAACATGTAAAATATCATAACAAAATCTCCAATTAAGTAAGCCAGTTTTCCCAAAATAGTGACATCTTATCATTATCATTACGACAAAAATTGCTCTGAGACTCTTTCAAATGTCAAACATATACATGTGTAATTTGTTCTTAATGGTTGAAAACTGCAAATCCTAACAACACAAATTACCTTAAACAAATGACTCACCTTTATTTCGTAATTTTTGAAGAATACATTAGCCTTGAAATAGTATATGGATTCATCAATTATATCATATTCTAAATTTGCTGCAAGAAAACAAATAGATGGTTAAGTAAACTTAAGTTTCAAATAAGTGACAATGATGGCAATTGAACTAAACATATGAAGTGTCAAGTTATGGTGATTCACATATGACATAAATGTGTTAAGGAGTGATTTCAGTGCTAAATTTGCTGCGTTTACATGTAAAACAAAAACAGCATTCTGAGCTTCTAACCATGGCCAAACTAAGATCCAAACAAACCTTTGTATGATCAAATATGAAGCACTTTACAAAGGCCATACATATTTCACTATATGTAATATCAATAAAGACTGCACGAGATATTTAAGTGAGGTTAACTTGGTGGATTCCGTATGCTACTAGTCCTCCAAGGTTATTTTTGAACTTGGGAGTAAACTGATGTCTGTACATTACTGTTCATAAATTTTATAAGTGAGTGAATAAAGTTGTCATACTTACAGTCTCTCACAGCGGGTCCATGGTGTTGTGTTCTGAGTGGCAGCACTGCCAAGTTACCCAGACTCCGGTCATATTCTAGCTGTGAGTGACTTGCCTGGAAATAATGAGATAATTGGCTGATAACATCCTGATAAAATGAACCCACACTTATTTACAATACCATTCTGGGTCAAAGAGATATACATGTTATGCATATATAGCAATCCTCATATCATTTCTAGGTCATGAACATGGTCTACCATATCAGAATCAGTCTGGTTCTTCACAGACAAGGGAACTGTATGTAATGAGAAACTCCCATGAATTAATTATCACCAATGTATCTAATACATTCTATTGGCTGAGTTTTGACATCCCACATTTATTGTGGACAATTCTTTGACGAGCAATTTCAAATATTTTTTATCTAGGTATTTAGTTTCTCATCATTTGTTACAGTGTGCTTCCTCTCTAGTGGTGATTTATTTCAAATTTTATGAAAATTCTGTACTCAATTTCAGGGCTCTATAGCTAGCCTCTAGAGTTTTACAATAAAGTTTTGGGAAATTCAAGGAGTTCATATAGATTGGCTAATTATATATTAACTGCAGAATTCTTCACTTGCAATAGGCATGCGCATGTGTTACAGTTTATTCATAAGCAAAATTGAATCTAAATAGTACATATTTGGAGGTGAAGGAGGGGGCTTACCTCACATTTGGGACCACAGTGAGAATTTTGTATGCTTTACTTTTTCAGTTTTGGCGAGCCAGGCGAGGTGAAGAGGCTGCCGCTTCAGGAAGCCTTATACCTTTTGCTACGCTTATGGAGAGTGGATCAAGAGGATCCACAGGCAAACCACAAATAAGAGTTTAAAGTTTGTTTCTATGTTCACACTGTTGTATGTGCCTATGGACAGACACACCTACTTCAGTACTGTAGTGATTGTAGTTACTACAGCCTCAAAATAATTAGGAACAATAACCTCCAGGAAAGTTAGAAACCAGCAGTAAACTTACCATTTGGTTCTTTTCATGAAAAGCCAACGAGAGAGATGTTCACACACCTAAACTTCCTAGTTATGTGAGGCTATGCCCGAATTAATAACCCAGGAAGTGACATATATCTGTCAATCAGACCATTTGGCCTCAACACACACCCCGGAAATCACAGCAATTATGTCCAATAACTCGCGTCTCCACAGCAGGTGGCGCTAACCTCTCTGATGAAATGAAAGACTAAAACTTACCGGCATGTTTCTTTTGTCCGTGTGACTTTCCTCCAAATTCAGATACTCAAATAATTGAAATAATTAGTTTTAAAACTACAAAACCAAGCAGCCTTTATGCCGACTTCCTGTTGTCACGTGACCGAATTTTGAAACACTGTCGAAAGCCGATACACTCGCTATATTCAACGCAGCATTTCGTACATAAAATCGATATATGTGAATCGGTGAGATTCCTAAAATAAAAGAGACGCGAATATCTCTTTATACTGTTAAAGATGACCATTTCCTCATCTTTAAACAATACAAAAGATGGATATTTATAAATGTTATAAATTATGTCGCCATCTGGCGGGTGAAATTGAAACGACAAGCATGGCCGGAGAAGAGAACACATGAGAGCTACTGATGAAAAACTAAGACAGGTGTTTCTCTGTGATGAAGTGATACAAACCAATAAAGAAAATGCCGAGATACGCGCAAGTGGTGATGGGTCCCGCTGGGAGTGGAAAGGTGTGAAGAAATGCTTACTGTTCCTTATGATCCACACTTCCACAGAGATATCTAAACAGAGAGTGGCAGAAGTCTGATCATGTTTACAAATATCAGAGAGGTAGAGCCAAGAGGATCCAATAACCATACTGAAATATGCCTAGTGCATAATGGGTGCATATATGCTTTGCTCAGCATGACTACCCTTAACACACCAGCAGTCTTGTCAGGTCATTGGCCTATTGACAGCAAGCAGGGTATATCAGTTAACCCCCCCCCCCCCCCCCCCTGTGGTGGCCCATACCGGGTAACATGCAAGACCTGCTAGTGGAGTTCATTTTATATATCAGCTAGGGTTATATATACAAAATATACTAAAGGTTTGAGCCGATAATGTGACCAACCTAGACCTGTAGCAGCAAATTTATACTTGCTCACAGCCATGTTCTGGTGATGCCCGGAGCATGTGTTAAAATACTCGGCTAGTATGATGCAGCAGAGAAGTAAATGCATCCCAGGCAACTAAGCAAAGAAACGTGCAGCCCCCCATGCTTTGGTTTTACCTACGTCTGATATGAATAGCCTAATTTGACGGAGTCTATTAAAGAAATGTATGTTGGTCGGAAGGAGAAGATAGTGACATCAGAGATGTGGATCCAAGTCACACTGTGTTCTTCTGCTAGGGAAGTCAAATGCATAAATTTGTCACTGACAAACAAAATGTTTCAGCCGAAATGTCAAATCTGATTTTAATAATCCTCTATGTCAGCACTATCATAATCTTAGCTAATATATTCTCTAATATGACAAAAGACAGGCTGGCCAACTCCCTGGGTTTAGCTGTACAATTGAAGATTGCAACTTATAGGATTTTATTTATTTATTTTCAGTCCACATATTGTAATACAATAGTGAAGCACTGTGAGTCTGTGAGGAGGACAGTGAGAGTCATCAACATGGACCCTGCCGCAGAACATTTTGATTACCCTGTACATGCAGGTAGGTCACACCCAAGGAGAGTGTTTGCTCCTGCTAACCCATCCCCTACCCTTACCTACTCTAGTGATAAACATTATATATCTAAAGTCTTTGCTGATCCTAATCCTCACCTTGACTTGAAGGAACCTATCAAGATTTTCACTAAATCATAAACATTGTGCTAGACTGCTCCTTGGATTTAAGGAAGTATATATAATAAAGAATATTTTGGTTAGATAAATACATTTGGTGTATTAAAAAAATCCTGCCTACACTACAACAATGTGGCAGCTTACAAACAACCAGTTTAGCCTCAATTAGCTGGGAATATATTTTTAATGATGATAGAGTTGTAGATCATTGATTGGATACCTTTCTCTGAACTTTTTCCCCAAACCCCATGTTTTATAAAATTGTCAACCCTAGAAACAATGTGGTCAGCTGACAGATCTGACAGTGCCCTGTTTCCCTTTTGAAATATTGGCTCTTCTTTATAGTATATTTTGAAAAATGCCCTTTAATCATTGAAACTTAACAGCTTCCTTGGATTTCTTGAAACAATGTTTTCTTTTTGCTGGATTCCAGATATTCGAGACCTGATCCAAGTAGATGATGCAATGGATGATGAATCTCTAAGATTTGGTCCTAATGGAGGACTTATCTTCTGTATGGAGTAAGTTGATTTTTTCCCCACTATTAACCTTTATGCTGCTGATGGCTAATTTGGCCAATACAAAATGATGCAAAAAAATAAATAAAAAGAATGACTGAAAACCTATCACATGGGTACTCATCTGAGAGTACTCAGCAAGAGCTATCCAATGAATACCAACGTGATAAGGTTAAGATGGTTTTCAAAAATCTTTGCCTCCTTGAGCTTAGGATGAAAGTAGTCTCCGCATTGGAAGGGTTGAATGATACAAATAATGAGAATTTGAACAATGTATCTATACCTGAGTAGTAAAAAAGTTCATAGTATCAACAATCAATTTCATTCCACACCCATGGATATTACAAATGATTAAGATATAAACTGGTGGTCTCATTCCCTACTCATGGATATTATATACATTTAGGGTGACAACAGTTGATTTCATTTTTCACACATAGATGTTATAACATAATCTTTTGAATTCCAGATTTTTTGCTAAGAATTTTGACTGGTTAGAAGAAGAGCTGGATGAGATAGAAGATGACTACTATTTATTTGATTGTCCAGGTAAGTGAATTGCTGTCTTCTTACTCTTAATTGTATAATATTTCAGGAAGGCAATTGCATGTTTGAAAATTGAAAAAGGGAGGCAGAGAGCAAAATACAGATAAGCCATAAGTTCTATTCTTGTCATCCTCAGCAACAGAGTGAACGGCAAATTAGATCTCTAAAACATTTAATTGAATTTAATTCGAACCCCCCCCCCCCACCACCCCTTCCAGTTAACTAAATACTCATGCACCAGTCAACCTCAAGGTTCTTGCTCTTGCTGGATACATTTACTGGTTCTGAAAGAAAGTGATTGGAAATTGAATGAAATTGGTCCAAAGTGTGCAGAGCTAGGCATTATGTAACGGAGGGTTTTTGTTAACATTAATGGTACTGATGATGTGGGTTTTAGTAAAGAATTGAAATGAAATAATGGCCAGTGCACGCTCTATTACTGTAATTATCTCACAATAAAGGGAAAGAAAGAAGGTGTTAGACTGTTGGCCTAATATAAAGTTGAATCAAATCCTACTTTCCACAGGATTTAGTTGTAGACAACCACTATTCCTTAATATGTAGAACTATTTATAGAAATAATCCTAGCCAGGGTCTTAGCCAAGATTTAGATACTGGGTGCCCAAAATTTCCAATTGTAAAATATTTGGGTGTCCAAATTCTTAAGGGGACCACAATATACTCAGATTTCAACCATAAACATGTACAGATTTATCAAAATAAAGCATGATATCTTTAAACAATGTCATAGGAATTATATGGTTCCTTTTAAGGGTGTTGGTGTCCAAAAAGACACCCAGCCACTCTACTGGCTAAGACCATGATCCTAGCATTATGTGCTTTCTTGTTTCAGGCCAGATTGAATTGTATACACACATTCCTGTCATGAAGCAGTTTGTTGAGCAGTTACAACAGTGGAATTTCAGGATCTGCGGCGTCTTTATTCTTGACTCGCAGTTCCTGATTGAGGCCTCCAAGTTTGTCTCTGGAATCCTCTCTGCTCTGTCCACGATGGTAAACCTAGAGATCCCGCATGTAAATATCATGTCAAAGGTAGACCTGCTCAGCAAAAAGGCAAAGAAAGAATTAGAAAGGTATGTAAATGGTTGTGATGATGAATGTAATTGATTATGTATTTTTTATGACTATGTGAATTGACAACAATTGAATTGATTATTAAGAATAATATGAGATAGGATAAAATCTTACATATGATGGCTTGGTTTAGATCAGAAATAAACATCAACTTAGAGGAGACTCACTGCAGAGCCTGTAATCATCAGAATATTCAGTTGGATGTCATCCTGTGAGTTTTTTTATGAGTTATGACTGTATAGATGAAAAAAGAGGTGTTCTTGACTTGTCACATACTTTTTGCCTCCTTTTCCCCAGGTACTTGGATCCAGATTTGGGTCATCTACTAGAAGAGGAGATGGAACAGGAGAAGTGGGGAGGAAAGTTCCAGAAGTTAAACCATGCCATCGCAGGAGTGGTGAGTAGATATATTATAAGATTGGTCCATTATTCTATATGCGCAATATTAACACGATATACAGTATACTAATCTTCCTATTTTTTCATGTTGTTCAATTTACAAAAAAATCATCAGCTCTCTTCCCTATCATAGCAACTCTTGATGGTTCTATTCTCCATTTTTTGACGAAATATAACCAAATACTAAAAGGCTGAACATATCTGTGATTGAAATTAACCACTTCTGAGGTAAAGCAAACTACAAGAAATATTTTTGTATATATGTTTTTCCAGAAAGAATCTTATTGCATTATATGCAGTAAAGGATCAACCTCCATATATTTTCAATATTTTCTCTCTGAATTGTGTTTCAGATTGATCATTACAGTCTGGTTCAGTTTATCCCGGTGGATGTGACAGATACAGAGACTGTGGCTGATGCCCTGCTGCAGATAGACCTGGCCATACAATATGGGGAGGATCTGGAACCCAGAGAAATGAAGGTAAGGAAGATACAGTAATGAATCAGCTTTAACCCTTTCAATGCTGAGGCTACTTTTGTCCAAAGCACAAGGATGCAAAAAGTTTTGAAAACCATATAAACCCTGTCATGTTGGTATTCATTGGATAGCTCTTGCTGAGTACTCTCAGATCAGTATCGATGTGCCAGTGTTTCAGTCATTTTTCAGTTGTTTTGCATAATTTTGTATTGGCCAAATTAGCCACCAGCAGCGTAAGGGTTGACCCAGTAATACTTGCAGCAGTTAAAAGCAGCCTAGCAAATTCAATGGAATCTTTCAAGCGAAAGCAAAGTTAGGAATAATATTTGAAGGAGAAACACATACTCCGTGAAATCATTGTGAATTACAACGTTATTGTCTAAAGTAGTATAGATCCAGACGATAAGTGTGTAGAGGAAATCTCAAGCATCAATGGATTGATGATATCTATAAAACTTCAATTACCAAAGAACAACCTGCTTAAATATGCGGCTCAATGTGTTATATTTTCATGAGGTATTCGCTGTGTATAAGTGCCTCTTGAAGACAGGTGTGTAGCCTCTTTACATGAACAATACATTTAACTGATTCATTACTGACACATTTGCTATTCTCTGTTTCTAGTGGTAATATCCTTTATTATTTTTTTCTCCTCACAGGATCCTGAGGAGAAAGATGATGATGAGAATGACATAGAGGACTATTTTGCGCAGTAGATGATATGTCTATTTTATGAACTGTTGTCTTCAACAAATATTGCTAAGTCAACAGCTAAGTTCAAGCCCAAAGCAAAGTGTAGTCCTGTTTGTGTGACTGGCCCCAGTGGAACAGCCATGAAGGACTTGGTGCAATAGATAACTGAACCAGATATATATATATATATATATATATACCAGGGGAGAGGTCGCCAGAGGCCAATTACCATAGGCCCTGTGGTCATATTATTCCAGCCTGCGACGTCACTAGGCGCGGAAGTAGAAGTAGTGAAGACCAGAGAGCTATACACATACAAGAGGAAGGTGCCCCCGCACACATGTGGGGAACGCACCACGTGACAGTGGTTCTCATCTGGACTTTGCGTTAAGTGAGTCAGCACGTGGATTGTGCCCAGGACCACCAGGCTGTGATCATCTGGATCAGCAGACTGTGGCAATTGTATGAACTACAGTAAAACCTCTCATTGTGAACACCCCAGAGATGTGAACACCTAATTTGAATACAATTTCCTGCTCCCTTTTATGTCTTTTACTTTTTGAAAATACCTCAGATGTAAACACCCCGTAATGTGAATGCTTTTGCCCTGGTCCCAAGGTTTTCACATCTCTAAGGTTTCACTCTAAATGGCCAATGATTGGTCACATGACCTGATGTTGGTGTAAGCAGTGCTTTAAGCCTAGTAGCTAGGCTATTCCATGGCGCCATGTAATTGACGTTCTCTGATACACTTTGCGTTGTCCAGTCATTTGTGACAACACACAGGAGGGCAGTGTTAAGGAAGTAATACAAGGCATCAGGTCGTCCAGGTATTGAAGGATTGTGACTGGACTCTTCACTGATTTGTGCACCACCACTGCAAAAAGCTATCCCATCGAGAGATTTGATAATATTATTTTTTTGATAACTATTTGGGGTGAGAGAAAGATTAGCCCTTATGCTGTTGGTGGCTTATTTGGCTAATACAAAATGAGACAAAAAACCTGAAAAAAAGACTGAAACCCTGGCATATTGGTACTTATAAGAGAGCACTTATTGAGAGCTATACAATGAATACCAACATGACAGGGTTAAGATGTTTTTCAAAAATCTTTGGCTTCTTGTACTTCAGAAGAAAGTAGCCCTAGCATTGGAAGGGTAAGAATAAGTACTAGTGCTTTATTAACTCCAAAGAAATTGTTATGTATGTGATATGCCCGAGGTGAAGCCCTAAGGAATATCACATACATCACAGCTTATTTGCGTGTCGTACCACCAGTCACAGACCAAAGAAGCTTGGCTGAGCACTCTTACCCAAAGTCCTTGGGTAAACCCTTTGAAGATTGTGATTGAACAGAAATTGAACGAAATATTTACCTTGTTATTCTGCATCATATGAAGGTTACATGATTTCAACTCAATTATCTCCATGTACATGTCATTGAAATTAGGAAATAGCTTTTGTAAAAACAGATTTTAAAATAAAATCAATATTTAGTTTTTAAATTGCTTGTTTTGCTTTGTTCTGTTTTCACCTTTCCTTCAGGTTTGAAATGAATTAATCATGATAGGTATTCACAATTTAACAGCAAACTGGAGCTGCTTAAGCATGGATACAGCTCTGAATCACAACAAACAGGGTTAGCCCCCTTCAAAATTTTCACAGTACCATATGATATTGATATTTCCTTAACAAATATTTTCAATGATACTGCCTGCCTCTCAGGGACCTTATTTTTTCGAAATTAGCACCGTTTAGCCTGAGAAATTTCGCTAATTTATAGCAGAATACCTTTGTGTAGGGAGCAGGGTCAAAGCCAGGATTTGATTTGCCTATCCAAAACTGCGATTTCAAAATTTGTGCACATTCAGATTTAGTTCCTAATCTACTTCAAATCCTTATAACTACATTTACCATATTCCTCTGTTTAACCGCACTTACCCCAAATAGGCATATCCCTTTTTTTTCTGGGGCCTGCTCTGCCGGCCGTGTGGTCTAAGGCGGCGCCACTGACTGCTTGCTGTCTCTCACCATTGCCTGGGTTTCGAATCCCAGCCTGGGCATGTGAGAAAGTTGCCAGTGACTTGGGGTTAGGCGGTGGTTTTCCCCGCGTACTCCGGTTTCCTCCACCACATACAACTGGCTAGTCACGAATTAGCCACATTTGGCATAAATGTGACGAAAAGCAAAATTCCAAATCCCTTTTTTTCTGAAAAATGTTGGGGCAAGCCAGTGGACATCATTTTCTGGCCTTCTGAACCTTCCCCCCCCAAACGTAAAAGTTTCCATACCTTTTTAAATATGACCCTCACAAACCATAAATCAATTGTTATTTCACTGCAGTGCTATAGGCTGTATATTGATGGTATCTAACCACTTGAACACATAGCTTTATTAGTCCTAGGCGTGCAATCGCTCTAGCGTCTAATCAGGCCTGGCATAACAAAAGATAAGAGAGCGAGTTCAAGCTCGTAGGGGCCATACGGAATATTGTCAATACTCCTAGCAATTGTTTTTCCTAACCTGTTAACTGCACATGCTCTTAAACCTAGGAGAAGGTTTGTTAGAAAAATGTTTGGTTTGTACCCCCCCCCCCCCCCCCCCCCCGAAATCGAAAAGTTCTTCATAGGAATGTTTGCCTGCCATAAAGGTTATAAGGGTGCCTGTCCAAAAGACTGGTTCGGTCCTTGGTTGAGAGGTTTAGGTAACAACTGGGAGGATTTTAATCATTTTATGTATCTTTCTAATTTAAAGGATAGGTTACTCAACTTTTTCCCATGCGATATTGGTATTTGGTATCTTACTAGTACTGGTACTTATCCCTAGTAACAAAACCATGGTTTGTAATGATATTCCTTAATTTTTCTCTCATTCACAATCTCTCTCATGAGGTGAAAAGAAGCATACATGAGGCAACACACTTTTTTCCTAATAACATAGCATTTATTGCAGTCATCACTGAAACTGAGACATACTACTAGCCATTTACAATTCCACATACTTATCCAAACACAAATAATGTGGACTTCACTATCTGTACAAAAATACACACGGGACCCTACCAGGGTATTGGGTATGATCATGGTCGCCCCACATTTAGACATACTTACAGCTGCCAAATGCAGTAAAAACAATTCTGAATAAACATTGGCAAGAACTTTTCAAATTGTCCACTACAAAAGACAAGTCAACCACCACTGTTCAAGCCTTCGTCATCATCAAAACATTTAAGACCAATAACATAGCATTCATATTTTTACATATAAAGATATTCGTTAAAAGAGGATGCAGTCATAATAACATTGTATCTTACAAATTCAAGGTTGAGGTTTTATTAACACAGGCTATTCACAATAGGGGTTGAGTCATCTAAACTAAATATTACAATTACTGGTTGCTGACCAATTCAACATCAGAGTGCCATGCAATTTTACAAACAGAAGAAATCATCAATGGTCTAGAGATTTCCCTAAAGCGTGACACCAACTTGTGCTTGGAGCAATGGAAAAGAACAAGAGTTCAAACACATGAATAGAGGATCATGTATAAACTACTGTCAGTAGGAAATGTACTTCAGTGGAGAAAGTATGAGAAATTCCTAGACCGAAAGAGTGATTCATGCCATCAGTACAAACTTCCATAAACACTATACTGAGCTTACATCATACCTAATGGAATATAGCAGATCATTGGCCAAAAATAATATTATAAAGATCAAGCACCTTAATTTGATTAAAATAATTCTTGAATAAATTTAATAAACAATTATCCCAATGATAGGTCCATATTCCAAGAGTTTTTGTCCATTTTTGACAACACTGACATCAGTAGTTGCAGAAGTATATACAGGTATGTTTGGCATCGATCGGTTTTAACAGCACTCTGAAGTTGAAGTAGCCACAAAATAGAATTCTGTAGAAACCCTAACACACTCGTCAACGGAACTACGTTTAAGACTGACCCCCAAAATTACACAAGTCTCTTCCTCTAGTTTCTCTGTACAAATACTGTCAATGATATTTACATATGAGACAAGAACATCCAGGTTTCACTGTGGGATGTTTTTAAGGGTCTCAGTGAGTGGTCGTTACTACCCCACGCCATGTGCTGTTCCAGAGCTGGGCTAGTTCTCGAGACAGGTCATCCATATAGCAAACTCATATGGTACATTCGCTAGAGGGGTTATGGAAATAGGAGTTCCACTCCTATGGGTATGAACTGTACATTGATTTTATTACAGCTAAAATACAATCAAAACATAAGACAAAATGCACCGTGACAGGATGACAGAACCATGTGCTTTCATCAGGGAGATCTATGTCTGTTGGTCTCTTGAGCAAGTTTAATTGTACAAGTATAAGTGTTTTTGGTGATCACATTCTCACCAGAAACGAACTTAAGTACCAGATAAATATAAAAGTAACTGCCCGAAGTAACAGTGTGCGTACATACTGCAGCCTAGGACTTCTGAACTTGAAATGTTTTCTAAATGCATTTTCATTGACAAAGTAGGTGTTTTCAGGCAATTTAGAAGCTATCAGCATCAATGGGCTTTGGGATCAAGGTCATGGAAATTTAATTTTCATTTGTTTCTTTTACTTCAGAATAGATGTTTGCACTTAAAGTAAACTTGAAATAAATTTCTTGAAAGGAGAAAAATATTTAACATACTGTTGTTTGAAGCAACAGATAAATATTACAAAATGTAATGAACTTGATGCTGAACTATACTAATTCATGCTCAGAAATCCACCTTGAAAATTGGGTTCGGATACTATAATACATAATTACATAATTTGATTATAAATCACAAATTGGCAAAATATTTGTAGGAGTTTCATTCTGATTAACATTTCTCCTACTATTTTACAAAGAAAGTATTTGTCATACCACCTAATAAGGCGGTCCTTTTGTGGCCGCTCCAGAGATGAGTGGGTTAGTACCATGTACCATGCATGGAAGTCTTAACTACAGCTATGTCAATGCCCAAACATGCAAATTTACAAGTTTTTATTGTGAGTCAATTACTATAAACAATAATTATGTGACCTTCAGTTTGACCTTGTCTCGATCCTGAAGGTCGGGTGTTAAACACCAGCTTCTTTTGATTGTGAAAAAAAATGCATTAAACTGATTGTACTCTGCAGTCGTTCTCTTCAGAAAGGAAAACTGTGTTTGCAACACAGCGGTGAAGATTCTCTGTTCTGAAAAGCACTGAGTATTCCCTTAGATGGCACCAAAAAGAATGGTTTATTTTTCGAGTTTGGCCGATTAGTTCAAGGTTCCCCGACAACCAATAGCACCACACAGGCAACTGATCTTTTCGTCTTCCAGTGGGAATTTGTAGTCATAGGTGATTTCTTCGTTCACATTAATGTCCCGCTTGGAATAGATCACAATTTTCTTGCGATTGTCAATGGTGATCACCTTGGCATAACAATTCGGCTGAAAAATGTAAATAAAAGACATGAAATTAGTTTACCTATCAATACCATAGTGGCTATTTTATCAAAAACAACAAAAAACAACACAAAAGAGTATTAGGGGTATACCCTTCAAACTTAAATAAAAAATGTCTAATTGACCACCTTAGGCCCAAAACATAAGAAGAAATGACATGATGATATAACTCTAGCTTTCCTATATACACCATCATTATCAAAGACAATTAATTTTCTATCAACCCTTACTTTACCTAATATAGCCTGAAATGTATCTCAGAGCACATATTTTTCAAAGATTTCTGAAGGAGAATACCCCCAGAAACCCTAGCCTGGAGAGCATCCCTCTGGCTTTTACCCACATGCTGCAGGCAGAGGAATTCTTTTGCTTCTCTGCTTTTAATGCTAGGAGCCAAATCTGCTCCTGCCTGAACATGTAAACCCTTCCAATGCTTAAGGCTAATTTTGCCTATAACACAAGTTTGCAAAGATTTGAAAATCATCTAAACCCTGTCATGTTGATATTCATTGGAAAGCCCTCACTGAGTACTCTCAGATGAGTACCCATGTGCCAGGGTTACAGTAATTTTTTTTTTTTTTTGTTGATCATTTTGTATTGGGCAAATTAGCCACCAACAGCATAAGGGTTAAAGTCTATCCCTGATGTACTTACATTACAGCAGTGGTTGATGAACCTGGCCAGGTTGCCACACTTGGTGGCGTCAATGATGGTCTCTGTGTCCACGCGGAACAGGTAACTGCTGCCGATGCCCTGTTTCTCGTAGCGCTTCTCACGCTCGTCTGCGACCGACTGACGCACCGTCTGACCAACATACTCGATCACCATCTCGTCGGCCGCGATCGGCTCCAGTGCAAACAGACCCCAGTCGTGGATCTTACTCTTTGCAAACTTCAGCTGCTTCTTACGAAACTGAAATCAATGGGGAAAATGAAGTAAAGACCAATTTTTTAACAAAATTTGATTTCCTGTTAAAATACCATATTGTTTCGTTGGTAGCAGTACCGTATCATTTTGTTCCTAATGGTGTCCAACCCTATCATGATCCTACAAGCTGGTCTTGTGCAAATAGTAACAATCACTTCTAAGCCTAGATAGGTCTTTATTATTTAGCAGCAAAACATTGAACGAAGACAGAGAGGTGCTATTATGCCATGCTTTAAGATTATATGATTGAGTCAATCTTGGAACCAATGAAAGGAAAAAATAGTAAAATGATAGCGAAAGTAAAAATTTGTGCTGCCTTCTTTTTACAATTATCAAGCTGATATTTCTGAAGTCCAAACAATTTCAAGAAACATATCAAGAGACAATACACAACTTTCATTCAAACTTTTTTTTTCAGGAATTCGTCAAAAAAATATAAAATGATCCTGTTGTATGCAATATAACCTAGGCAAAATAGAAGTCCAAGGATTAAGATTTACTTACCTTAAGCTGGTTAAACTTGAGCAATTCAGAGAACTCCAGATCTCCAAAGGAAGCCAGCAGTCGTCGCTGGTTGGATCTCGCCTCTCGAGAAAGTTGAATATTTTTCTTGGCCTGTTCTTGTTGTGCTTTCAGCTCCGCCTGAAATAACAATAAGGAAAAGGTTAAATGATACCTCAAATGGTGACATCTATGATAGAGATGATCTAGACATTCCAAAGTCTGAGATCACAGGGAGATGGTCCTGAAATGGTTCAGGTTTTTTTTATGGGAAAATGATAATCCTATATCAACTTGATAGGGATAAAAACAACCTTTTAAATTGTGATGTTAGGATTTCTTTTGACCAAAACCAGTAAATGATGGTTCTAGTCTAGCTGTTTTCATAATAAGATCATAAGTTGAAGTACTTAATGTACACTGATTGATTTTTCTTTTTAAATCAAACAATTCATAATTTCATTAATATCTTAACTGGTCGCAAAACAATCATCTTTAATTGATAGAAGTATTTGACTCTAAGTTATTATACTGAAAGAGTTAGAGCTATTCTAGAAGTCAGCTAAATGCTGATTTTATATCTATGACACAATAGATCTTAAATGTCACAAACATTTTAAGATGTCGCTTGATTTAAATGCCAGTGTCCTAAATAGAATATATGAATATTTACTACACCAGACAATCTCTGGTATGAATATGTAAGTGTTGCTACCAACAAGTGCACTTTATGAACAAATAGTAGTCTTAGCCAGCAGGGCATCACTTGGACACCTGAACCCTCAAAAACCACCCCTCAGGACAGCCAGATTTTTATATGAGTAACTTCTTAAAGTGTCAATTTCATGAAAGTAATCCAAATTTTTCTACAAAAATATAATTCCCATAACATTGTATCAGGATATCATGCTTTAATTCAATGAGTAAATACATGTTTATGGTTGTAATCTGAGTATATTGTGGTCTCCCTTGAAAACGCCCAAAATTTAACGATTGCCAACTTTGGGTATCCAGTTTCTAAATCCTAGCAAAGACTCTGGTGAATACTTACATTCTTCTCTGCCTGCAGGGTTTTCTGTGAGGCCAGGAGGTTGCGCGCCTGTCGCAGGTACTTGGCCTTCTCTTCCACTCGGATCTTATAGTAACCCTCAGTTCTCGCACAACCTGAAGAGATAACAACCAAACAATGCAGTCAGAGAAAGATAAGAGAAACCAAGTTCAAGTTAGCGCCCAATCCCTACTAATACATGCATGGGACATCTACAGAGTTCATATACAGATTTCTGGAGAGAATGAACATCAGATAAGAGAAACGAAGTGTAATTCAGCACCCAAACCCTACTAATACATACACAGGTTCATCTAAAGTGTTCATTTAAAGATATCTAGGTATATAGAATTTAAGCAATTTTGTTGAAACATGAATGCTAAACATTATCTGAAAAAATATCAAGCATTCTGACAATGAGTAGCTGCAATGTCAGGTAATAATCTGAATTCAAGGTAGGGTGATTCTAAGTTGCACCTTCTATGATAAATACATTGGTTTAAGAAAAAGTGAGACAAAAAATTCAATTTTAAACCTTCCAATGCTGAGGCTTTTTTCATACAAAGCACAAGTACGCAAAGATTTTTCAATACCATCTAATCTCTGTCATGTTGGTATTAATTGGGTAGTTCTTGATGAATACTCTCAGATCTATGAGTACACACATGCCAGTGTTTCCGTCATTTTTCAGGGTTTTAGCATCATTTTGTAACAGCCAAATAAGCCACAACCATCATAGGGATTAAACTCACCCGACTTATGAAGCTTGTATGGCAAATCATCCAAATGATGAATTTTCTTTTTCTTCTTGGGTGGCGTAGGATCAGGGAGGAGGGTTATTGAGTGTTCCATCCAATGGGTGTCGTTGAGCCAGTAGTAGGCCTGGTTATCATCCTGTAGCATCCCATCGTAGCTACGCTTCAGGTGCTTACAATCCTCCTCATCAATACCTGAAAATACAAGTCATGATGTGTGCTCACATTGCAAACATGAAAATAGCCCACTGTCTATTCAAGAGAACATGTCATCTCATGGGTATGATCATGGTCTTAGCCAGCAGGGTGTCTGGGTGCCTTTTTGGACACCCAAACCCTTAAAAAGAACAACTCAGGACACCCAAATTTTTTAGTGTGGAATTTCTAAACATCTCAATCTCAAGCTTATAATTGATTTTTTTCATCTCCTTATAATTCCCATCACATTGTTTAATGATATCATGCCTTATTTTGATGAATTTATACATGTTTATGGTTGAAATATGAGTATATTGTGATCCCCCTTAAAAATTTGGACACCCAAAGATTTTACAACTGCCAATTTTAGGCACCCAGTTTCTAAATCCTGGCTAAGATAATGGGTATGATACTATCAGGGACTTAGCCAGGACCAGTCCAGCCTATCTTTTGGAAGGGCTGTTTCCTAAATAACAGGACTTATAGACAGGCAAACATTTCATAACAAATTTTAGAATTTTTGCTTTTTTTTTTTTACTAATAACCATTTCTTTTCCTAACAAACCATCTTCAAAGACAAGACTGATGTGTAAATTTCCCTGTTTGATACCATAGTCTATTAAATGTAGCCGGTATGAAGATTTAAAGTATCTGAGAAGCTAAAGGTGGACAGGCACAAATTTTGTGAATGGTAACTCCAAAATCATGGCTAAGACCCTGGATACAATATTGTGACAGTTAAGACCACAAAGAACATACATCATTTTATGACGTCCCCTATGACTTCTTCTTCAATTATGATCATAATCATCATTTTTGTTCATAATGTTGCTAATTGTTATTATCATGTATTCTTTTTGTCATTAGTCACTATCCCAATATTTTCATTATCATTATTTTCATTTTTTCATTATGTCCATTAACATTATCTTTAAAATAAATACTTCAATTGTCTCTATTGTCACCATTATAACAACTATCAGGAATGATATTGACATTATCCCGAATATCTAATACACCATATCAAGTACCTCAAACACCCCACAATATTTGTGGCTCATACTCAAAGGCAGAATTTTGAAAGTGGGTGCCCAAAATGGGGAATCATAAGATTTTTTTGTGTCCAATATTCTTAAGGGAGACTGTAATATCTTCAATTTACAACCATTAGGATACATTTTCTCATTAAGAAACTGAATTATCCTTAAAGTTATGCCCTAGCATTCACATTGAAGTTAAATTTTCCAAATCATTTGCTTGAAGTTGGCATTTCTATAAATTCATCACAAAATTCTAAGATAACAAGTCACCACTTACCATACATTAAGAATTCATAAGCTAACTTGCGCTCCTCTTCCAATGTTCTTGGAGTGAATTTCACCTTTGGTTTTGGAGGGGAAGGAGGTGAAAACAAGCTCGCCAATTCCCTGTTACCCTTTGATTTCAAATTGTTTGTTATATCTGCCAGTTCCTTTTTCTTCTTCTTTTTCGGTTTTTCCACTTTCACCGGCGATGGTGATGGTTCTGGCTCAGGCGGCGCCACTGGTGGCTCTTCCACCACTTCCTCCTTGACGGGAGTAGCCTCGATTCTGATTGGTGGAGGAGGCTGACAGTAATTATGGTCCATAGAGACTTCGAGTGGAACGTACACCTCCACCTCGATAAAGTCGTTTTCAGATGCAGAGTCAGTTCGTTCCGAATCCGCCTTTTCTATCTCCTCTAGTGCGCTCTCCTCCTCCATTGGCTCCACCTCGTCCACCTCCTTCGCGGGGACATCTGGTGGCAAACGTGCAAAGTAATTGTGCTCGGAATGCTCCCACGTTTGCTCCCGTTTCAATGTCGATTCATCAAGCACAGGTTCCGTTTCTACCTCCTGAGCCGGAGATTTCTCCGCCGCCGCAAGAGCAGCGTCTGCGGTTACTTCCTGAGGGGTGGAGCTTGCTGCTTCCTCGTCATCCTGCGCTTGCTCCGTGATGGTTGGCTTGGCTATGAGGGACTTGAGCACGGCGTGGGCTTCCTGAGGGGCCTCGGAGGTGGGCGTGGCACCCTGAGGCTTGGCGTGCATCTCCAGCAGCGCCTCAAAGGCGTTCCTTTCGTCCGCAGAGAGCTTATTGGCTCTTGCGTCGTTCTCATCCTCCTCGCTGATCGCTGGCAGTTTCTCCTTCGCCTTCTCAACATCCACGGCAAGAGGGGAAGCTGGCACTTCAGGTTCACTTTCTGCTTCTTCTGGCCTCTCTGAATCTAATTTATTCTCATTCATATCAGCCTTTTCGTCCTCTTCTTCTTCTTTTGGCGATTCCCTAAAGATGCAAAGAGAAATTTGATTTTATTAACATGTGTTTTAAAAGTATCATACGATATATAAACTCATGAAAAATCGGAAGAAAAAATTATATATGACCATAGGCTGATGACCTAAAGGTATCCAACTCTGCCACAACTGCTATTTACCCCATGTACACAACCAAATTCTCTTAAGGGTATAAACATAGAGCAAGCCAGCAGAATGTCCAGTTAGATCATGTACTTGTATTGTCTTTAACTACATTAATCACTTGTCTTATCAGTACGGGGTGTATGGGGTGTCCTGTAGTTAGGCAGGCTTGTAATAAGTCCTCTGACTGAGACAACTTACTCACATTAGTAACTAATACACCACAAAAATAGTTCTAAAATAAAGGTAAAAGGGTAAAAAATAGTCCTTAAGTATTTAAGATTTAATTCTCTTGTTGCTAAATGATGTAACATGTTTAGCAAGAAATTCATCTCTTATATTTGGTGTTTTTACTGCCATTAGTATTTCTAGGTCGCAAACGAAAAGAAAATTACTTACTCTTTTTCTTCTACTTTCTCATCAACTTCCATGCTGGAACCTTCTTCTTCTTCCTTTTCTTTTTCCTTTTCTACCGCTACCTTGTCTTCCTCCTCTTCTTCTTCCTCCTCCTCTTCTACTTTAGAGGTATCTGAGTCCTGAGTGGTGATATCTACATCACTGGATTCGCCTGAACTCTCAATCCTTAAAAATTAGAAAATAACTCATAAATATCCACAATATATATATTTTTCTTGTTTCTGTAGTTTTACCCACAGTAGGACCAAGCCTGTAGAAAGCCAAATTTTTAATGATGAATACCAAACATCTATCAGAAAATGACACATTTTGATAATATTCATAGGGTCTTTTAGGACAAGCTACTTGTGCCATTGAACTGCATCCTAGATTCAATGATAATAATAAATGTAGATATCACATGACAATGGATTTTAAACCACACAAAAAAGCACAATCTATTACCCAAACAGGCCCTGAACATATAGGTGAGAATTGATCCTATTTCTAGCCTCCTTACCTTTTCACGGCCTCCACTCCTTCCTCCTCCTCCTCATCTTCCTCCTCGTCATCACTCTCTGCATCCTCAGACTCCTCCTCGCTCTCATCATCACTCTCCTCTTCTTCACTGCTTTCATCTTCCTCCTCTTCATCATCAGAGCCTGCAGGAAAGATAAGGTAAATACATATAGAATTATTATCATCTTTATTTCTATTAATATTCATATTATTCTAATTCCTATCATTAATATTATCATTTTTATTATTGCTATCATTATTATCCTTATCATTAGTATCATTTAATATTTAATATATTATTATCATTATTATAACTATTATTATCATTATTTTTATTATATTATCATCATTATAACAATAATGATAGTAATAATGGTAATATCAATAATAATAATAATAATAATCATTATTTCAATTATTATTATCATTATCATCAGCATTACCATTCCTATCATTATTGTTATCTTTCATTTTCATGATTATTTTAAATAGCACTTCAAGATGAGGATGTGCACCAGTGAAAGAAGTCTGCAATCAAGATATTAAGGGTGAAGTATATATTCAACTATGACCTTATGAAATGAAATTATGATTTAGTCCAAATTCACATAAGAGGAAACAGAGCATTTTATACTAGACTTGCAGGTGTTCACTTATGAAGAAGAAATTACAGGTAACCTTCCTTTCCTCTGAATTGAATACTTCAGATTTTCACATATTCCAGACATGAACTACCTTGCAGGGGCTTAGCCACCTATGCATCCAGCGTGTCTTTTGGACACCCAGAACACTGTTTTTTGACAGTTTGGACACCCAAAAATTTATGTCAGAATTTGCTGATGATGACTTTTCTTAGAAGATAGAAGCTGTAGTGTCACTTTTATCAGACACACAAAGCAGTTACTGGCCTAAAAAAACAGAATCTGTAAATATATAGGGTTAATTTTATTAGTAGTATGTACTTCGTACCACACTTTGGACACGCAAAAGTCTATGAAACCTCTATTTGGACACCCTGTTTCCAAATATTGGCTAAGACCATGCTACCTTGGACACTTTTCCTTGATCTTTATTTGTCCAAGGTGCGCAAAATTAACTGTATAACCTACAGGTATAGCTCAAGTAACACATTAAGGAAAAATGTCTAGACTAGCTGGTGCATTGCGGCACTGTATTGTAGTCTTACCTTCAGACTCTGACTTGTCACTGTCATCGCTTTCCACTGCTGCTTTGCTGGTCCCAGGCTTGGCTTCCTCCTCTTCTTCACCATAGGTTCTCTTATACACACCATCATCATCTTCATCTACAAATACAACAATCATAAAGTATGCAACCCATACTAATGAAACAGAAAGTTTGTAGATTTAAAGTTGCCTCATATTTCATTTAAATGTTGCTTTTTTTATCTTAGTAAGGTAAGTGTTTTCTTCCAAAATGCATAAGAAATCTGTTATACTATTCGCAGTTACAAACAATAGATTCCTCATCAAAAGAAATATAAATCCCAGGCATATAAGCATGCTAGTGAATCCTCTGACGTTATTTCAATTGTTTATACAACACATCCATTACACTCAAAGTTCCTTTTTATGACAATGTCTCTGAAAGACTTCAAAATCCAATAGAAAGCCTGTCAAATCTAATAATCAAAAGTCATTGTAGCTAACACAGGACAAGTGTTAATTGTAAATACTAAGGTTGCATCCTATGAATCAAATGATTCATTTATGTGTCTCAATCACCCCAGCCCTTCCACAATATCAATACCTCTTGACCTGTCATCTAAAGGGTTGCTGTTATAAAATAATACCATTATCTTAGGATCAATATGAGAATAAAATAAGAAGATCTACCTGAATCATCAAGAGATTTTTTATCGTCTTCATCGATGGGCGGTGGTGATGGTGGTCTAAATTTCCGCTGGAAAAACAGTAAAAACATTGAATAAAATTATTTCCTAGTTCTTTGAGAAAGTTACATAAAATATAAATACATGAGGTAGAATTTAACATCTTACCAAATGGTAAACAGAACAACTTTTAAAATGGAGAGTCCCTTTTCATAAGATGTACAATTATAGTGGACCAGTCTTACTCGTCGGTTTCAGTCTTTTTCCCGGTTCAGCAGTAATACAAATGATACTATTTAATAAGATAGCTCTTAATACATGCTTATAACAGCATGATATATGATCTCCTTAGCAGACAAACAAAGCACTAAGCCACTAATTCAAACCTCAGATGTATTCACTTATATCACTTACCGGGACCCTAAATGAGGGCATTTTAGGCATGGCACCCCTGATGCCGAAGTACCCGCCTTGCCCCATTGTTGCGAATCCACCTTCTGATTTCCAAGGGTTCTGTGATTCAAACAAGGATGATAAGGATGCAGTGGGGTCCACTTTAGGCGCCGAGGGAGCTGTTGTCCGCGCCGCTACAACCTTCTCAGGGAGAGGCAACAGAGGCTTGACCATCTGAAAGATGAGCAAAAGAACCAGTCAGAAATTTTGATTAACGTCACTTTTTCTGCCATATTGCAGCTAAATTGTGACTAGACAATTGTAAGTAGCTGAGGAAACTGGAGTAAGTGGAGTTATCAGCAAAAACAACTGCCTAGTAAACCCAAGTCCTCAGCAACTTTCTCCCATGCCCCAGCCAGGATTTGAACCTGTTGAGTGGTGAGAGACAAGAACAAGTCAGAGCAAGATAAGCAGCTATACATAAAACCTCATGACTCAAGGCAACAGAGGCTTGACTGTTTTTGAGATGTGAGCAATAGTACCAGTCAGAGCAAGAGAACCAGTCGGAAAAATTACTCCTCTCAAGATCTACACTATTGTGGAAGTTATATTTAAAGCTGTGAGACCATTTGTGCATGCTATAAAAAGAGGTAACACCAAAGATTTAAGACCCTAGATGTGCTTTGAGAATAAAATTGAGGACTGATTTATAAAAAATAGAACAAGTTGTATTTTTCTATTTTACGAAAGAAATTTCAATAACATTTGGTTATCTCCAGTAAATTTATGTATCTAAGCACTAATTTATGTATCCAAGCAATTTTATTACCTACTGCGTTATCTACATTATTTTAACGTTATTTATTCTATTTCATACATGCCTGTAATATTCATCTACAGAAAGGAGCAATAAACAACTCTTTAAAACAAGGGTTTAATGCTTATGTTTAGACTTAATTAAGAAAAGGAATAATAAATCTAGAAACCATATTCTCAGATATCATTACTTCATAACTTTCATTGGAAATGACTACCTACCTTTGTTTTCATGTTCTCGAAATCCCACCAATTTTCAAAACACTTGAAGGCTGAATTCTCTATCATTTTCTTGCATAAATCCTTTTTCATTATGAGTTTGAGTTCCTTCATTATCTGTTTTAGGGTGCCATCAAATGATGGCTGACTGGGGTCCTCTTTTGGAGGAGGAATATTCACAGGGAAATTCTGATTTGGCCCCATATTGTTAAAATTGGACGGTACGTTCATAAAGTTTGGGCCAAAATTATTTCCATTAAAAGAATTGGTTGAATTGAAGTTATTGTTGAAGTTTTGGTTGAAGTTGTGCGGCTGTCCCATCCATTGGTTGTTGGTAGCGTTCTCTGCCTGAGAGTTCTGGTTCATGAAGTTAGGGGGCGGCACCGAGGGGTCGAAGCCCATGGGTGGGGGCAGAGCGGGGGCTATGACCTCCAGCTTCTCCTCACCACTGCTAATAGAGGACAGGCTCATCTTGTCCTCATCGTCACTGTTATCCATGTCCATATCACTCCCCTCCTTCCCCTCGTCTCCCGTGCCATTCTCCGCCTCCCCCGCTGTCACAGGGGTCGGGGGAAGTGGAGGTAGGTCCTTCGGAGTGTTGGAAGCATCAGTTATGACATTGTTATCTAACACAGGGCCGTCCACGCTCGAGAGCGGAACTTCGCTGCCGAGTCCCGAGGAAGAGGAGTTAGTTTTGGTCACAGTTTGTAACGACGACGATGACGAATCTGAGGGGCCTTTATCACAGTTGGGGTATGGTGGCGATGCCCGTTGAACCTCCCCCTCCTCGTCAGGGGGAGGCAGGGGGGTGTGGTCATCCTCAATTGGCAGTGGTGGTAGAGGTGGAAGCTCGCTGCAGGGTAGCGGGGGTACATCCTGACTTGGCATGGGGGGCGGGGGAGGTTCTTCCACCGGCAGGGGCGGGGCTGTCTCCACCGGTTCAGGGGCTGCCGGCGGCTCTTCCTGCGGAGCCTCGCTTTCAGTGAATGTTGAGAACCCCTTGGATTGTGCCTGCAGGAGCGAGGCAATACGGGACTCTAGACTTGAGCGAGACTTCACCGGCTCTGGACTATGCGGAGGCTTCCAGCTATCTGTTGAGCAAGAGTCGTCACTGTGTTTGGAAGGGGCGTGACTATGATCGTGATCAGAACTGCGGGAGCGATCATGATCCCGGTCCCGATCGGAACTGTACCCTCTCCGTCCATCACGATCCCGATCTCTATCTCTGTCCCGATCTCGATCGTGATCTCTGTCGAAGCGAGATCTCTCATGATCACGACTCCACCTACGTGATTTATTATCACTATGTTCACGATTGTTTCCTCTCCCCCGATCCCGATGTCTATCATATCCCCGGCTATGCCGATCCCGATCCCGATCGCGCTCGAAGCGATTTTGTTCCCGTGAGTTGTCCCGGTGGCTGTCCCCACGATCCCAGTCATGGTTCTTGTAGTGCCGGTCCTGATTCTGATGGTGATGATGGTGCTGCTGCTGCTGCCTGCCCCCGTAGTGCTGAGGAGGGGGTGGCTGCTGTATGGGGGGCGGGGGCTGTGGCTGAGGGGGAGGGGGATGATGGTGCTGATGATGTGGGGGTGGCGGTTGCTGCAGCATTGGCGGGGGAGGCTGCTGCTGCTGCTGAGGCTGCATGCCGTAGTGATAGTTCTGAGGCATAGTTTGGTTCATGGGCATGCCCCCGTAGCCCATATTCATTCCCTGCTGCTGCGGCGGCATACCCTGCTGCTGCGGCGGCATACCATGTGGCGGCATGGAGTACTGGTTCATGGCATCCCCATAGTTCATTTGCGAGGTGCCAGACACAGACGGGTAGTTCATGTCTGATTGTCCCGAGTAACTCAGCTCCGACTTGGCCACGGAAAACGGGCTGTCAGTGGTCTGCCCGACGCTCACACTCCCGTAGCCAGAGGAAGACTGGTTGTCATAGTCATCTGTGCGATCAGAATACCTATTGCTGTTGGAGAAGTCTTCCTGCGGGGGTTCGGGAATGGGGGGCTCGCGAGGCCGCTCTGGAGGCCTCTCAGGGGCCGGCGGCTCCGAGAAGCTGGATTTCCGGTGCCTGGGATCGTTCTTAGGAGAGGGCGGCCTCTTGGGTTTAGGCAGCTCAACCGACAACTCATCAACAAGTTCTTGTCTCCGCTTCCCTGGAACGGAATACCAGAAAAACTCAGTGAAAGAAATATGAGATTCTATATTCAAACTCAAACGAGTGACATGATTTCATAATAACTATGAATTATGAACCTTTTGTTGCAAAATATATACATTACTGAAGCCTTCCTATATCATTTTTAATCAGACTTCACAAACTTCTCCGTTCATATTGAAAGAGCATGTTAAAATAGCCTAGGATACCCTTTCAAAGGGGGTTTCCAAAAATGAGCCATTACTTTATATGAATGTAACTTGGCATATTGCACACTTAATTGTCTTCCCAAAAAGATTTTTTTTGAAACATATTTTTTCCTTATTAGGCCTCTTTTTGGATGTTTATTTTTGTATGGGTGACAATAGTTGAAGATGTGTTGACATTTTTTCATCAAATTTCTGGAACTTGAAATCCACTCAAAAAAATGATCATTGTCCCTTTGAATAATAGCCAAACTCAAATACAGGCTAACAATCTAGTGGCAGAGAGTCATCCCATTTATAGAATACCCTATGGGTTTATCATGTTACATACCTGTAGCATCAAGAAACACACTCATGATGTTGCCCATCTTTGATGTCTGGTTCAACTTACTGACACAGGCCTTGGCAAAGCGCACTGAGGTAAATAACACCTATAATATAAACAACATGACCTATTTAATATCTTAGTTAATAACTATACATTGCATGAAATTGCACAGACCCCTATTTCTCCCTGAGTATTATCTTAT
Organism: Maea johnstoni; assembly: GCA_963942565.1. NCBI lineage: Eukaryota > Metazoa > Annelida > Polychaeta > Spionida > Magelonidae > Maea > Maea johnstoni. The sequence continues at coordinate 18,531,975 of OZ012691.1, forward strand.
TTTCTGGATGCTATCATGTCCGGTGAAATAGTTTGAATTAAGGCCAATAGGTGGCTCTGTAGATCTTCATTTTTCAATTGTAAATTCCCACACTGTACTACAAACCACTAACATTGTGTTATGTAACCCTAGTGGTAAATATTATATATATTTGGTCTCCAATATGACATACCCTGATAATCATTTTTATCAGTTTCTATTAGTGTACTATTGCTTATTATTGGTATAAATATGCATACGTATGAGAGGAGATTGCAAGATTGCAATTAAGCTTAAATATTTCCTTAGTACTTAATAGATACATTCTTTTTCTAAAACCTACTAAGCCATCTTCACTATTTTAAATTCTATAGAATCAGGCAACAGAATGATGAAAACAAACATTCAAGAAATCATAAAATATGACTTTGAATTATCTGAGTTAGGGAAAATGCTACACCCAGTAAATAGACCAAGCCATACTCTGTGAAAGTGAACCTAAAGATGTATCTTTACAACTCTATCAAACTGAAAACTTGACACTAGGAACATGCAACCAAATATTGGAGTAGACCGACTAGCATAATTCTGCATTTTTTGTTCTTTCTGAGTACAAACCTTGCCTATTCCCAGATGTTTGCGTGTTTTCGGGTGGTGGTAGATCTTGACCTCCTCGATCTTGCCAAAGGCTTTACACATGTCCTGCAGGAAGCTCTTGTTAATATTGTCATTAAGGTTTGTGAAGGTCACTTCCTTGTCTGGGATCTGGCCAATATAATTGCTATCAATCTGGAAATAAAAAGGCAAATAAAATGATGTAACATTTGAAATAAAATGACTCATTTTCATGCACAATCAAATCATTTCTAGAGATCACATGCTATGAGAGACCATATCTTTGAACACCTCTCTAAAACCCTTAGTGGAAAATATAGTTCTTACAGGTAATTTAGACCATTAAGTTATGAGGAGTACATTGTATTATTTTGTCTGTGATTTTTGTAAGCATGTTAAACTCCACCAGTTTCAAATTTCTTGATCAGTGAATACACATCAAATTTAACTGTGGCTTATACCAAACAATTATCCCTTTTAAGTGGAAAGTGGACAATCCAATAATGATATTTTTAACTGAAATATACACCTTAACATCCAGCAGAGTTAATCTATGATATATGCTCATGGACTGATGAAAGCAATAAATTCAATAGACAGCAAATTCATAGTATTTATTTTCTTTTCTATTTTGACTCAGATATATCACCGGCACATGAATGTTACCTTAAACCTGGGTACAGGGATGCTGATCCTTTCCCTCCTCGCCCAGATCCTCAACCTGGATCTTGGATCACGCACATATACAGGAACATTGTCCTGAAAAATAATACAAGAAATAAGCACAACCTAAGCACAATTAAAAATGCCCTACAAAAATGGAGTGAATAAGCACTACCAACATAAAGGCACACGCAACGATCAGGAATATTGTCCTTCAAAACATTTACAGTTAAGTATAACCAAATTCCTTGGAAAATATTATATAGACAGGAAGCTTGCCAAACTAACCAATACAGTAAATGAGCACTTCCCCAGCGCATCCTGAGAAGATACCAAAATAGTAAAGACAGGACCTCCTTTGTTTACTTATGACCTTGAAAAGTCATTCAAGGCCACTATAAAAAAAAATACTCTCAAAACTATACTTATAACAAGTAACAGGCAATGTCAGAAAATATCAGAAAAAGAGAGACCGGTCAGTATCATCTATGTGATACTTCTACTCATTGCCTGAACATGCCGTTTGACCCTATTTATTTGTAGTAATTTGTAACTTTTTAGTTTGAGAGGGCTTAATATTTGTACAATCATTTTCATTAATCCAGGGTGTACAACAGGACTTGACATTAAGCACTGTTCCGTCGTCCGGGACAAGTGATATTGTCCGCCGGACAAGTACTCCAGTTCAGTCACTGTTCCGGCTGACCAGTGGAATTATCAGACGCATAGTACCCCTAGTGAGGCCGGGCAAGTAAAACTTAGCCTAGGCAAGTGAAAGCCTCATGGCACTTGCCCGCGTGGCTAGTGCCTCAAAAAGTAAATGTCAAGACCTGTACAACTACCATTCTGGATGATCCTGATAAAGGGCCTTGGACAGCAAGGTGCCTATCAAAATTTTACCTCCGAAAAGCTTATTCTAGTAATGCAAAATGCACTCGTACACAGAAAATTACTGTTGCAGGTAAAATGTGAATTAACTACATTCAAAAATGTATATCATTTCTCATTATGTAGTTAATTAGTTTTAAAAGCTTAAAATTGGTATAAACTTCTAAAGACTAATATCCAGATGGACAAGCAATCAGATCTTCTGGCTGTGATATCTGCCTTGTGGGTCACAGCAGGGGATATTCTGATACACCCTGCTTGCAGCCAATAGGGAGGCTCTATTCTCTTTGGCCTGGTCATAAATCACCTTATTGCAGAACTTAATAAACTGAGGGCGCTAAGAAGCCAGTTATATTCAGGGATAAAAATCCAAAGTTAATAACATGACACAACCAACCAGACTAATGTCCTGATGATGGGTGTCAAAGAGCTTCATTAGCAACATGTATCATTAAAATACTTAGCAAAACTTCAAATTTTATCTAAAAGGAAATTTTGGAAAAGTCCAACCTGTATTGAGAGACCACAAAGGAGCGACTCAAGGTCTGATCAGACAGGTTGACCTTTTAAAAAATAAAAAAATGTTGAAGTTGTGTCTAAGATTTACTGAATGATATCTCAATTTAAATTGAGTTATTTTGGAAAGCTCATGTAAGGAGTTGAGATGATAAGCATCTAAAAAGTACTTGAGATGAGTACTGGACCAGCACCACAACAAAGTGGGTTTAACTCTATTTGGCGCAAAAGGGCACAAAATGAGTTAATTCCAAGATATTGAGTTGTCTGTAGCCTTCGACTGATTTGTAAGTACTCAAGGACACCAAAGTCCACAAATCCAATTGATGATCCTTCAACTTTGCCTGGATTCTTACCGCAGATATGCCATCAAATCTATAATTTTTTTGATGGACCCCTTTATGAAGCTGGGGGTCTGACAGGAGCCTGTAGTTCCTTCTCTTCCTGTCACCTTCTTCTGGCCGCTGTCTTGACATTCCATTGATATCTGAAATGAGAGAAGGGTAAATGATTAGCTTGATTGGTGGAGAAAACTGACTTCCCAGATCAGTTGTTTGTGAAGTTTGAAAATGCCACTATACAGTTGTGTTTTACACATGTGAAATGATGCTCACTTGGAACCTCTGTTTTTCTGAAATATTCCATTATGAAGTACTGTTATTTGCCGCTTCCAAGCTACACCGAATTTTGACTAAGATCCTTGGAAACCCTTCAAAACAAAAATTTAGGATCCGGCATGTCAAATGTTGGAATTAACAACAATAAGGTGAAAGCCTGATCAGCAGTTTCCATCTCTCTGTTCAATCCAAACTCAAAATCTACCCACAATGCACTGCGGTTTGTTGGTCTTACACGTTTTCGCATCGATAAAGATGCATTTCTTTACATTTCTAGCAACAAATATTATAACAGTTTTGAAGGACGTATACAATAAATTATATATAATATATATGTCACCTTTTTCAAGTCCTTTTTGTTAAATTATTTTTTCGAAACTACACCGGTTGCGAGGAAAATATACCAAGAGTGACGCCTTCATTGCTCAATAACGACAGTTTCTATTTGCTTAGAAATTGGGTCAGTACCAAATCAGCACCAAATCAGCCAATCAGCGAGTGCGTACTACTGAGATAGTTCACATGTGGTTAAATAGTGGGGGATCAATTTAAGAAGGGCATGTGCTTGGGCTTAGCTTACATTTTTACTCCAAATTTCATAATTTCCGTAAGGGACAAGAATTAAGTTTTTAAAGATGGGTAAAAAAGATGAAAAAGCACTTAAATTCATAAAGTTGTTGGCACCAAAACTTTCTCAAGGTAATATTTAGTTGCTATTTTTTCAGTAGGTTCTTGTTCAGGCTTGAACTAGTGCCAGTAGTGGTCTAGTCTCTAGACCTAGTCATGATTTGATTGGAATGGGACACATGCATATCTTTTACTTTTCAATTTCGCTAGACAGGCATGTGGAACATTTCGCAGATCAGAATTCACCCTTTAAACCCTGTACTCTAGTTTGGCATCAAGTTTAATCTACATAGACTAGGTCTCTATGTGTTGTTTATTTGAGATGTGGGATATCTGAGTAGGTATAGGGATGTGCAAATTCTGAAGTCCTGGAGCACACCAATTTTTGGTGGCTGCTTCATTAAATTTTATGTCCAGGTGACGTTACCATATATCAGTTAAACCCTTTTGCTGTTGGTGGCTTATCTGGTCAATACAAAAAGATGCAAAAAACCTGAAAAATGACAAATCCTGGCACACAGGTACTTATTTGAGAATACTCGGCGAGCTTTCCAATGAATACCAACATGGCAGGGTTTAGATCCTTTTCAAAATCTTTGCTTCACTGTGCTTTGGACGAAAGTAACCTCAGCTTTGGAAAGGTTAAACATCACCAGGTGACCGTGACACTACCATAAATATCAGCCTTCGTAGCAATATCTAAGACCAAGACCCCTAAAAATAGGTGGTACCAATAAATGAAGTTAAATCATTTACCAGGGGTGTCAAATTGCCACACCAGTGCGTGACAAAGGACTCAGAACGCTTGACGAGACAATACCTGTAACTGCTGTTTAATTACTCTGTGCTTGAGGACTTCAATATTTGGACAACCCTGTTTTTAAGTACAATCTGTATTTGAAAATGCAAGTGAAAATCTAATACCCTCAGGTCATGCTTCGGAAAGTTTCCAGAGTTGAAGATTGATTAAAGGTTTTGTCTTGTCGCATGGTTTGAGGCTTGTCGCGAGGTGGTGCGACATTGGACACGCCTGAGGTGCACATTTGGAAAAGCCAAAACTGGTATATAGTCTAGAGACTGTCATTTAATATCATAAGTACACCATCAAAAAATGGTGGTTGGTTTAGAACTTCTAAATTAGAAGTGATGTATCAAGGCATATATATATTAGAAATACCAGAGGAATATCTCAGGTTACTAGTAATAGGGGCTTAATACTAATGAATTAAATGAGATGTTTTAATTGTTTTCACTCATGTGACAAGTAGAAAATCATGAAGTTGAGTGTTGAAAAGCAGCATGAAATAGAAATGAAGCTGCCAAAGAATGACAGGAATGAGTATCTCAATATTTCATTAACGTATCTCAACTAAGAAATTGATGTCACTAGAACAATGGAGATCTTTGAAAAAACATGGTATATTATCAAGAGGGAGTTGGAAGGGATTTGGTGTAATTCCGTGTAAATATCCAAACAACATTTTGTTCATACAGTAGGGTCTGGGTGGTAATGGTGTACAAAAAAGTGGTTAATTATGTGATATGTGAGATTTATCATAGGATATGGCAGGCACTGGTCTGAAATATTGGTCTATACTGAAGATTGAAGAAGCTTATTGCTCTAAACATTTTTCCTGATTTGTGATTTTATCATGATTCAATGATTGAGCAGGAAGATAAATTGATAATAAAGTTCAGGAAATCTGCCGTGTGGAGTTACGATGAGTATGTATATTATCATAGTGTAATCAGAGAGGGTACCAGGTGTTGAAAGATAGAAGAGAAAAGTGTAAGGCGAAGACAGCAGGAAATACATTTTTTACTCTCTTCAACCTCTTTCAGTCATTTCTGAAAAAGAAAAGCTACAAGATGCATATGATGATGTCATAACACGATTGCCTGAGGGATCATTAAGGACGACCCTGAAAGCCAATCACAAACGTTTTTACAGAGAACTTGAGAAGTAAGTATTACCAATTTGCCTTTAAAAAACAGTTATTACAGGTTGCTTAAATGTTATACTGGTAATGAATATAATTAGATTGTAACTGTCAAAAAGAAACTATACGTCTGTCGCCAAACTGCATAGAGTGACACCTGTCCAATTAGATTATTTTTTTCTTAGAGGAGAGACAGCGAAGAGAGAGAGAAGAAGGAGAAAGGATGAGTGAGAGAGAACTTTTAACCCTTGTGAGTCCAAATTGTAATTTTCGAGCTATGTTGGGTGTCTTCAAGGTTGGCGAGGCTCCTAAAATGAATTTGAGATGCATGCATGGTTCTCTAGGTTATGCTACCAAAATGCATTTAATCCATTTATGCATGTGTGGCAGTTATGACATCCTTGATTTGTCATTTTCCTAATTTGAAATTCTGACGTGAAGTAAAACCATTGTATCTTTTCTAGCCTGGTGTCAAAAGAAGCAAGTTGCAGTCAAGCTACCAAGGGCAAGGCTACTGGGGAGTTTGGCTACAACCTATTCCTCAAAAAGGGTCACAAGCTGAATAAAGCCAAATCTGCAAATAGATCACAAGAGGAAGAGACGCTGCTCTGTAAGTATCAGGGATGGGTTTTGCTATTTTCGCGCTCCCCATGACATCCTTCAAATAAAATATGACATAAAATAAGTATTCAGATTTGCAATTATCCTTCAAATATTACCTGAAGATGCTTTAATTAGATAAAAAAGCCAAAGTTTTCCAAATCAATCATAACTCATCCATTCTTGACTTCATTTGTATGGACATTTTTTTTGTTTTCAAGATTGATTTTTATCTCACTTATCTTACCGATATCTAGATTGATGATTTACCTTTTCTGTTTACAGCTCATATTTTATTGGCTCAGAGGTTTGACAAATTGAAGAAGAGCAAGCCATTTTTCAAGTTGGTGAGAAATGAAAAGGTAAATAGGCCTTAACCTTCATAACACATGGAATATAAAAAAATCCAACCATTGTAGAAACATGATTCTCTATGTAGTGCTGGGAATCAGAATATTTCAGCTCATGTAATCATCCAAATTTACGACCAATTAATCAATTATAATCAATGTTAATGTGCCCACTTACCAGTGTCCGATATATGTCTGATAACCCCAAAATTTGAATGGTAAATGGCTAGGAATTCTTACTTCATGTTTATTACAAATAATCTTTTACTTTTGTGCATGGTACCGTTTTCATGGTAAATAAGGCCTTTTTTGAATTTAAAAAAACCTTGACCATGTGACCAGACTCCAGAGAACATAATCAAAAATGGATAATTTTGTATTTAATGATTGATCAATCAGAAATCTTAGCAAAACACTTAGTTATATCAATTAACCTCCCCTTACTATCTATAGGTAAGCCTAATGATCAAATTGTATATATTTATTTGGTTAACACTTGGTTTCTTGTTTTCATTTCAAAGTATAATATATCCTTTTCTTTAAATTTCTCATAAATTTTCACTACATTTGAATCCTGATATTTCTAAACCATCATCATGTAAAATTTATGGACATGATTTCCTGAAAATATGATTTTTTTGTGAATAGTAAAAGTACTGATAAGAGTACCTTTAAGGAGTGAAACGGTATGATACATGGTACTTTTTGAAAGGACACCTTAACCAGTACCTCATAATGGTATCCAACCGTAATTACGTTGATGGTTGACCTGTTTCAGGAAGGGGCAAAAGAGGAGGAGGAGGATGACAGCTGGCTGGAGGATGTTAGGAGAATGTGTATCCTGACATGTGGGGAGAAGAAGACTGCAAGCCTTAGAAACCTGATGAATTTATACAAAGAGTAAGTTTCCAACAGCCCAAACTGAATTGGCAGATCTGCAAAGATGCAAACATCATGCTCATGTTAACTGAAACTCAACAAAAGTAATATTTGAAAAGTATTTTCGAAGGGGTTGACAAATTCATTCATAATTGTAACTCTAAATGTTGTGTTGTAATCAAGTTATATATATTTGTTTAGATGATTATAAAATTCATTCCTAATCCTAACACTCTAAATGATGTGTTGTAATCAAGTTATATCTATTTGTTTAGATGATTATAAAAAATAACTAATGAATTACTTTTGTGAATGAATAAGACAAAAATACCTTATCAAGAAATAATGTTACAGTAATAGAGTAGCAAAGAGTTGTACAATGACTATGTGCTTCATTCATATTAATTCAGAAGTGATATATGGTCTCAAAAAGATGTCATTTCTTAATTATGGTAAAGAAATAAGTTGTTCATTCACAGTTCTATAAATATGACACTATTTTCTTTTTTAGGAAATTGATTGCAAGTGCAGACACTGTTCTGTCAAATAAAGATACAAAAAGGTAGGTGCCCTGGTAGTTTTGAAGATGGAAACATGTCGGAGAAATGGTCCAACAACACAAAACTTGAAAACTCTTACTCAACATAGGTGAATCAGAAGTGCACACAACAGCACTACTTAATATGGCTTCTAACTGTCTTTATTCACACTGTCTTCTATAAGATAGGAGCGCATATTAGTTACAAGTAAGAAGACATATAGATGGCCACAGTTTCTGCACTTCAACTTTAGTTATGATGTAATACTGAAGTTAGCAGCACTAGTAAACCATCCATCACAGTTCAATGGTTAATCATTCAAGAGAGCACCTGTGTTTTGTTTAAGGTACCAAAAATAACTGTTTAATCAACTTTTGAAAAATCTCACAGAAAATGTATGTTAATGATTAAACTGTGAACAACACTTTTAAATACATATGGAAGTGTCTTTACAATTTTCCCTATGATCAACCTAGCTATCACCCCAAATGATCTAAGTTAAATAATCAGTGAGGTGTGAACTGTAAAATCTAATTACATATGAAATTGTTTAACAATTCCAAAACATGATTGTGAGAAGAAGGTTCTGCGAGGAGACGGAGTATCGTTTCCATGTAACAAGAACCTGTTGGCAATCCCATAACCTATGCTGCTGCTGATGTCCAGAGGAGCGCGCTCTGACACAATGTTTTCCGTTTTCCCTTTTTCAGAGCCAAGGAGCTGCAGAAGGAGGTGCTAAGTTTTCTTGTTCTGGTGAATTTCCGACACGGCCAGATGGACGAGGTCAGTATCATCTCTCATCTCCACAGCCTCAGCCAGGGTTCTTAAATATGCCATCATAAAAACTTTGGGAGTACTTTTTTTTGAGGGACGTTATGATATATTTAGATAATGATAATCAATTTAAGAAGTGGCACAATGTATTTAATCTATATCCTTCACATGTTAAATATATGCTATTGACATTTTTAGAAATTTCAGACCTAAATATTTGAAGTCCCTGTTAAATATGATGGATCTAAATGATACTTTTCAATACACTCTCAAAGCATATTTTTGTAACACTTTACAATAAACTCTGCCATGATAGTTGCTGTTTTTCTGTCCTAGGATTTCTCCAGCTTCTCTGACCTCATGGCTGCCCTGCTCTCTGTGTATGTGGATCTGAGCATAGTCATCACTAGGTAAGTACATTCATCATACAGGCCTCGATATGCTAATATGCTAACATTTGAGGCCTCAGGGTTGTGATAGAATAATTTGGCCAAGGCTGGACTTAGGCAGTTGGCACTTTCTGGTGGGTAGTAAACATCTACAAAAATATTCAATTGAATTCTAGTTGGGTCACTATTTTTGCAATTTAAACAAATTTGCGTTGAGTTTCTGCATAATTAGCTTATATTTAAATTTTGATTGATTTCTGAAGTCTTAAATGATACTTATATAAGAAGTTGCTACTGACAGTATTTAGTGGGGAAGTTATACAGGTGAACTTGGATATGACGGACCACTGTACGACGGATTTTTGCATATGACGGACGATATGTTTGGTCCCAGTGCAATGCATATCAAGTATTCGTCATACGTATACGACGGATTTTGCATATGACAGACCAATTTTCCTGGTCCCATTGAGTCCGTCATATCCAAGTTCACCTGTACCAGTTATGATTAAGGTAATGTTGAGCACTGTTATATATTGCTGTAATTAGCGAATAAAAATGTTACACAGTGCCACCAAGTGGAAACAAGGCCAAGTTTCAAAATAGATCTACAAAAAATGTCTTTGACATGGTAATTTTCAAATTCAAATCATTTATTATTATTGTTGGTTTACTGTAGGACTGCGGAAAACAAGAGCAAGTCAGCAAAGAAAGTCATCTCTAAGGTGATGTATATGTTGCGGGATCAACCTGAGTATGTCCTGGACGTCCTACTTCAGCTCTCGTCAGTGACAGCAGAGGATGAGGAAATAGTGCTGCCTCTAGCCAGGTAGGTCTATCACTACATTCAGCAGAGTGAGTCACAAATAAGAGTAGTCTTTTAGTTATGAGTCAGTCACAAATAAGAGTAGTCTTTTAGTTATGAGTCAGTCACAAATAAGACTAGTCTTTTAGTTATGAGTGAGTCCCAAATAAGACTAGTCTTTTAGTTATCTTTTAGTTATCAGGAAAGAGGTTCCAAGATCAACTCAGATACGTTGTGTCTGGTAAATACAGCCGAGGTGTGAATACTTTGCTTACAGAAATTTTTATCATCCCCATTTAAAAAAGCAACAACGCAAATACAACTATATATGTAGGAGCTATTCACACTTTGGTTACTGAGAGAAATAATGAGTGGTATTCAAAGTCACAAAGAGCTCAAGACAAATTTGCCAGAATTAAAAAAGGATTTAGAACCAGATTACAGAACTTTCTTTATCGCTATAACTACAATGCTAGATATCATTGAATACTAGTAGTAGCGCCTGTCCTCAGTATGAATTGAAGTATTACATATGCCAGTGTCTTGAGGTCAGCAGGTGGGCTTTATAGGCCAGGGTACTGCAGTTTCCTCCGCAATCAATAACTGGCTGGTCATAATAATGATAATAATAATGATAATTGTAATGATAATAATGATATTAATAATAATATTGATAACAATAATAATGATAACAGTAATAATGATAATAATAATAATGATAATGATACTACTAATAATGATGATAATGATAATCATAATAATAAAGAGGATGACAATTATGATTACAATAATAACATTAATAATAATAATAATAATTATAATAGTAACAATAATGATGATAATAATATAGCAGAAAAAATGTTGTGATAAACATAATTTCTCAACAAGTTGCTGTACACTATTGCAGAAAAGTTCTCCGCAAGCCAAGTGACCATCCCAGCAAAGAACTCTACTCCAAACAGATGGTAGCCGTGAAGCACATCCTTCAATCATTCCCTGATGCTCTGGATATCAAAAAGGTGAACACTCATTCAGCCGCTAAGTGCTTTTGTCTCCACTAACAACTTGTTGTAGTTCAACAAGAAAGAATCCTGGCCGAGGGAAAAAAACTGGCTCCTCTTTTTCATAAAAAAACATTTAATTGCTTCGATCCATATAATTGTGTATGTTTTGCAAGAAATATTTAAAGGTACACTATTTGAACATTCACTCAAGCTATATCATTCTGCAGCACTAATAGATACCCTGATTCTCCAGATCTGGACAATGTTGCGGAGCACAGAATCGTTCATTGAATCAATGGCCAAAACTCGCACTAAGCTGGTGCAACAATGCAACAGTTGGACATCCCTGTAGTGCCGTGGGTATGCACACATGGGTACTGCAGAATAGTATGGGTTAACCCCTCATTGTGGCTAAGGAATGCTTGTGTCCTGTTTTAACTCCCTCAGAAGAAAGGCAGGTACATAGGCACTTTTAAGTTCTATATAGTAAAATTATCCCTCTTACACTAGTATTTCATAATATTTCTCAAGTCCTACTCTCATTGAATACTACCTGTGATTGTTTTTCCTTTGTATTCTAAAATGACAATGACCATAACATTCCTCAGGTTGCCTTGGAGACAGCAGCCCCAACGGACTATCTTGATTGGCTGCGAGACCAGCAGCCAGATATAATGGACAACATTCCAGAAACCAAGAAGTTTGCTGGTCTTCACATCAGCAAGTTCTTCATAGAGGAAGCCGATATGGACTTGTTATACAGTATTTTAGATGTAAGTTGAAATAGAACAGGTATGTCCTGATTCACCATTTGATTTGTTCAACTTTGTCAGATTCTCTCAACTTTTGCAGGAAACATACTGCAAAGAGTAACCCGGGTTGCTCTGTCAATTAGAGATATTACCTAGGATAAATCAAAACAGTTGGTAGCATGTCTAACCCTTATCCTGCTGTGAAACCTATGAGCACTGCTGCACACCACGACAATTGTTGTGGTTAGCAGGATAAGGGCTAATGTTTTGTTTTCACTAGTTTTTGTAAAAAAAGAATTAATGCTTTTGTCAATAGTGTTAATCCTAACATTTAAAAAAAAAGACTTTTGACTTACTAATTAGCATGCTCTCTCTTAATATCATGCTCTCTCTTAACTACCAATGTGATCTTGTTATACTGCATATTCACCATTACTGTCAATCTAGGTCAGTGCCATCAAAAGGTTGAAACTGGACTGAATAAGAAATGGTCTGTTGGACATTCTACCATGTACACGATTGTGCACTGTTCTTTAGTTTTGCAACTTAGACGTTATAAGAATGTGGTGATCGAGATACATATATGTTTCTGTTTGAAATGTGTGCCTGCTGTGAGACATTGGCCAAACTGTTAGAAAACATGAACGTATAAGATGGAAACTGTGAATCTCTAATAGAGACAAGTAATGACTTATTTGTGTGAAATTGTTCTTGTTTGCAGTTGCTGACAGCTGAGGGGAGCATGGATGAGACTACCGAGGCTGAGCCAGAGGAGGCTGAGGAGGGCATTGCATCAGGGGCTGAGAAGGATGTCAACTCAGCGGCTGTGGAAGAGAAAGAGGAGGAGCCAAAACAAGGGGGAGAAATGCTCTTCTACATAGACGTCGGTGCCAATGAGAAAACCAAGAAGACCATGCAGGTAGGTGGTGCCAGGTCACTGGGAGTCTTGAGCTTAACCCTAATTCTGCTGGTTGCTAATATTGGTAATACAAATGATGCAAAATATCTGAAAAATGACTGAAGCCCTGCCACATGGGTATCATCTGAGAGTACTCAGTGAGAGCTATCCAATGAATGGTAGATAGTTTTCAAAAATCTTTGCGTCTGTGTGCTTTGGACGAAAGTAGCCTTGTCATTGGAAGGGTCAAGTGCAGTAGTGACACCTGGAGAAACTAACTGGTTGACCAATATGTTATAGCATGAGGACCACACAGAGAGAGTATATGACCAGATGTCTATATAGACCACTCTTAAGGGAGAGAAAGGCAAATACAGTATTAAGTGATCAACTTGAACACTTCTATATGATAAACACAGTGTTCCACACATTATTTTTTCTGTTGCTTTAGTTCAAATGAGTATGTCCTAAGATGCGTCTAGCCTTCTAGCATGAATGATATGTGAATGTAGTCATTTTAAGGCTGTGATGCTGGTGACACTCTCAAAATAAGACAACTCCTAGTTTAGCACTCCTGTACCCTTTCTAACAATAGTTATCTAATCCTTGAGGTCTTGGTGTTTCAAATATAATTTTTCTTTAACTTACCTGCTTGAGCTGACCTCAATATAAACACAGTTTCAATTTTACAGTGTTTTACCTCAAATGAGGCTTTCTTGATCAATAAAGGTTCATTTAATTTATAAATACCATACATGTCTGCTAAATATACTAGGTTAGGGCAACCGAAAGCCAAATTTGAGGTTCCTGCAAGAGAATACCTTACAGCACATGATTTTGGTGGAAATTTTACTTACAAAAGTAGGTCAACATGTCTGTCCATTGTGACCTGATTGTGACCTACTTTCTTGGGTAAAAATTTCCACCAAAATCGCATGCTGTAAGGTATTCTCTTTTAGGAACTCCAAATTTGGCTTTCAGTTGCCCTAGCTTAGTATATTTAGCAGACATGTATGGTATTTATATACAAATGAACCTTTATTGATCAAGAAAACCTCACTTAAGGTAAAACACTGTAAAATTGAAACTGTGATTATATTGAGGTCAGCTCAAGCAGGTAAGTTAAAGAAAACTTATATTTGAAACACCAAGACCTCAGGGATTAGATATCTATTCTTAGAAAGGGTACAGGAGTGCTAAACTAGGAGTTGTCTTATTTTGAGTGTGTCACCAGCATCACAGCCTTAAAAGGGCCCCAAGAGTGATATTTCCTCTTTTGACTTATGATAGTTTATATGCTCACTCTTTCCTTCCCATGTTCTGTTGTAGTTGCAGTTTGATTCCACAAAAGAGGAAGATGGAGAAGAAATACTGGATGGTATTTCTAGCACAAACTTAGACAAAGAGAGAGAGGAGGTAACAGATAGCTTCTTACTCAGTATAATTCACTATTTATGTGTTCTTATATGTATTCAATAAAAGAAAATCCATTTTTTCACAAGTTCTATACTTAGTTAAGGAAAAAAATGCAGATACCTTCTGGGCAGTTTAAATATCTCTAGTCTAGTTTTGACTTAAAACATGTTCCAGAAGCACCCATGAAATTTAGTTCATATATATATTTATTTACATCTGTATGCCTTAGATGTTTTAAGGAAAGCAATCAGTCACTATAGAAATCGGCTAAAATTGACCATACTTGTTGCTCACAGCAATTGTACATATATAGTATCAAAATAAATTATGTACTGCAGTCAACTAAAAGTAGGTTAACAAAACTGCAAATGTTATGAAACTTATGATTGTAAATGACTATTTTTTTGTATCTCTTCAAATGCATTCTTGATATTTAGATATAGATTTACTTTTGAAGAAAAATTCATTTGTATATATTTGGATAGTTATTGGGCATATTTCATTCTTTTATATATATTTAAATCATAGATTAATAATCTCTCACTGTTGTGCTCTACAGGGCTACATAGAGTTATCATCATCTGATGATGAGGGTGAAGATGAAGAGGAAGAAGAAACAGCAGAGGAGGGAGAGGAAGAGGATGAAATTGTGGCCAAGACAATCCAGACTGTGAATGCTCTTGTACAGAGTGAGGGTGGCAAGAGGAAAGGTTCTCAAATAGTGCTGCAGGAAGAATCTGAAGTAATAAAAGATAATGAGGATGAAGACGTGGAGAGTGAGGATCCGGAAGAGGAGGAAATTGAGGAGAGGGAGGATAAGGAAGAAGAGGAAAATGAAGAGGAGGAGGAGCTTGATGGGGAAATGGACGATGAGGAGGGTAGTGACAAGGAGGAAGATGTGAATGATGATGAGGAAGAGTGTGTTGTATTAAAACTAGATGCTTCTCCTGACAAGAAAGATTCTGATACTGAACCCAAGGAACCAGATGACGAATTAAACATTGTAAACGACACAGAGCAAGATGCTGACTCTAAGGTACCAAGTTCTAGTGATGCATCTAAAGAACAAAGTGATCTAGGGATGAAACCTGATGAAACAGTAGAGAAGACTGACAGCTCTGCTACCCCAGCCAAAACTAACAAAATGCGTAGTCCACTCTCTCTCCGGAAAAAGAAGAAAGAGAATCCAACCCCAGCTGCTGAAGATTTAGAGGTGGAAGCATCGAAAGACACCGTCAAAAATCCTGCTACTCCAGAGAAGACAAATTCCATGAGTAGTCCCCGATCTCTCCGAAAGGGGAAAAAGGAAAATCTAACCCCAGTTGCTAAAGATGTGAAGGGGCAAGCATCGGAAGACACTGAAAAAAATACTGCTTCCCCAAAGATTACCAACTCCATAATTAGTCCGCTATCTCTCAGGAAGAAGAAAACAAGTCCACCTTCAGATCTTGAAGGTTCAGATGCAGTGGCAGTACTTTCAGTTGGCAGCCCAGTAAAGGGAACAGAAGGCAAGGGTAAAGAATCACCGAAGTCAGCGCAAAAAAGGAGCCTAGATGTGGTAAGGGTTGAGAAAGGGGAAAGCCCTGTAGCCACTCCTACCAAAGTGAAAAAGACACAGGATGTATCCACACCTGTGAGCACCAAAGGGAAGGGCAAGGGATTGAGTATTGATATTGAATCACCAGTTCTCACAAGGAGTGGCCGTAAGATGCGTAGACCGGGTACTCCACTCCTACAACAGAGCACGATAATTTCATTCCTGAAACAGCGGGGCCAAGCTGATGATTCCACACCAGGGGGCAGGCCCAAATCTCGCTTGAGGAAATCCCTTGCTGGCATCACTGAAGAAAAGGACCAGGATGTAATTGAAATTGACTCGGAAGACAAGGCTGTAGATCCCTCTAAAGATCATGATGATGTGGTTGTGGTAGAAGTATCCCCATTAAGGAAACGGGAAAAGACGGTTGCAAGTGTTATCGAGGATGAGGTGCCCACCAAGGTCACCCGAAGAACAAGGACTAATTCGCAGAGTTCCGTGCTGTCAGATGTTAGCGACACAGAAAGCATTAGTACACGCACGAGAAGACGAAGTGCCGCGCCTATCATGGTCTCTAAAAAAACCTCAACACTTCAACCAATCAGCAGTGAGTCTGCAACAGAAACGGAGGATATCACTGTAGCACCGAGATCCCGTCGTAGACGAAGTGAAATTCCTACTTCTTCCATAGCACCCATTCCAGAATCACCCGTAGCAAGTCATTTTGGTAAGAATTCCCAAACATTGCAGCTGCCAGAGTTCATCGGACGAACACGCACTTTCTCTGGAAGTTCAATGATGTCGGACGTAAGTGATACGGATAGCATTGCGTCGAGAACGAGACGTCGCAGTGCTGCTCCGATCATGACTGCTGCTCATGCGAACGAATCACAGGAAGTCTTTGGAAGGACCTACAGCCGAGTCGGAGGGGCGAGGAGGAAGTCAATGCGTGTGACTGAGTTGGTGGAGGAGGAGGGAGGAGAGAAGAGTGAGGATGTCACCAGTGATGGTGAGGTCCCTTTTACTGCATTGAAGGTAAGATTATGACTCGTGAGGGCTCAGCTGGTTTGAAACTTGCATGGATATCGAAACAATAGAAAGAATTTTTAAAAACATCTTAAATGCCTTTTTCTGTTTTTGAAGGAATAGTTTCATTCTCGGCAAAATTTTATTAACTGATGATTGGGCTGAATTGTGATTAATTCTTTCATGTGGTTGCTATATAAGTTTTAAGAAGTATAGTAGGTTTAAGAAAATATGTATGTCTGTATTGTTTGTTATTATGAAAATAATTTGTAACATGTACAATTAGTTATGAAAATCTTTTGAATGAAAGGTGTCATTTGTATTTCTTTATGATATTTTCCTAGATACATTTGTCAGTAAAGTTTCCATCAAATAATTCAGCCTTTTTTGGCAACATGGGAATAAATGTTTTAAATACAGATTTGGTTAATTGTTTTGGTACTGCATTATAGTTTATTTCCAGTATAGTAAGGTTACAAGTGAACTGATCCTTACCATCACTTTATGATATTTTAATGGACTTTTTTATCTACAAGATAATGGCTTTTCTGCATTTGTGCATTCCATGCCACATTAATTTATTAGGTCTCGTTTTGCCTTCCTAGGGAAAAAGGAGCTCCAAACACCTTTTGCGGGTCTTGTGTAAAAATATCAATCATGATATACCTAATTTTCATTGTAGGATCCTATTAAGGGAACTCCCAAGAAAGGCACACCTAAAAAATCAACACCTAGAAAGTAAGTGCCCTAAATTGTGAACTGCTATTGATTTCTTTGATTATGATGGACTAGACAGAGTTAACTACTAGTATATAGTTATTTAGGTATTCTTTATCTCCCCCTGGATATGATGGGTTGACTTTAATCTGACATATATTGTTAACAAATATCAGGTAAAATAAATCTTAGTGTCTCTATTGCATTCACAGTATACCATCAAATACAAGCATACTGTAAATCACTTAAGTATAGCGGGAACAATAAGAGAGCGATAATAGCGCTCTGCCCATATGCGCTATTGTAAAATCCCGTCTTTATTAAATTCCTGATTGACCTTGCTGCTGCTGTTCCCGTTCACCGCTATACTTAGATCACGCTATCCAGGGCAGTACCGTAATTACGCTATATAATGTTCACGCCATATTTAAGTGATTTACAGTATTTTATTACCTTATCCATGCTCAATGCAAAATTTTCTAATTTTGTAAACCTAGTTCAAAATTAAAAAAGGAAGTCTGTATTGTGCATATTACAAAATGTGTAACAATCATACTTCATTAACCCTTCTTTATGCAGCCAATCACCACTTGGCACTCCCAAACTTCAGCTTGGGTCCGATTGTTCATTTCTTCATTCCTTGTTTTTCAGAACACCAGCTAGACTAGGCTCTGCCAAGAAAAGAGGGTCCACCCCAAGTACTCTCGCAAAAGGTAAGCTTTCTTTAGTAATCATTTTGTAAACTCTCTTGGATGTAAGTGTCAGTGAAATTAATCAAGATTCACAGAATTAGATTATCATTTTCTCCAACTACAAACTTATCCTATTGTCATCACCTGCATTCCATATCTCACCCTTTCATTAAACCCATTTCCTTATGTTACATGGAAAGAAAAGGTGCTTGTATTTATTATCAGCATTTAACATTCAAAATAATTGACAAGTACAATCTCTTATTGAAAGTGTGTAATGTCAATATTTGTTATATCAACTTTGTATTTTGTGAAATTGATGGGTTAAAATGCTACATGGCACTTATCTCCTTGTTTTGTTTTCAGGTTATTCACTCAGATGAGAAACTTTAAGAGATGAACCTGCCCAGCAGTGACCGCAATGCCCACAATAGTACTCTGGGACACACACAGGATATAAGACATGCATAGTTAGAATAGTTCAAAAGGTAGCTACAATGGCTACAAAAGCTACATCAGTCAACGAAATTCTATGAAAAGAATGCCTCATTTCAACTTCTTTTAAAATTCATGAATCTGAAAATTATAGTTTTTCATATATTGGTACATAAGCATAATTTGTATGTATTGAACTGAGTTGTGAATTTGTAGAAATGATAAACAGTTCACAGCTGATTTTTTTCCAATTATTTACCCTACACATATACAATATTAGCATTGAGGCATAAATGACTTCTCCAAGGGTGGTCCCTCGCACCTCATAAGTTATCAAACATGAATAATCATTTTGTATAATAGGATGTGGGTCATTGTATTTCTCATTTCCGCATGTTTTTCATGTCTTGAAGCACACAAGTATGGCGAATGATCAGCAAATATATTGGTATTTTCTTGTGTGCATTCTGATTGATATGATTTATGAATGAAGCATTTCCACAAACAATGACATGATATATGATTAAAGTAATTTTACAAATAAATCTTTTGAATGTTTTTATTTCCACCCATTTACTCTTAGAATGCTTCCCAGTGGTTAGACACCTACATCATCACCCATGTTCATTTTTAGTGCAAATAATATCTGACAATTTTAAATAATCCTTCAAAATAGGGTAATATTTGAAATCAGATTGAAGAATAGTTTTAACCCAACAAGAACAACTTCAAGTCAAATATTTGTGAAAGCATTACGTTGCTATCAAGAGTTTTCCTTGTGCGAGACCATGTATATTCCACAAGTGAATGGGATTAGAAATATTTGGTAACCACTGAGGGAATGTTGTCAACTTTAGTATCGCAGAAAAAAATTGCTGGAAGTGGTCATTGGTATAAAAGGATGTCATTGATATGAATTATTTTAGGACTATGTTATCGATATGTTTCTATCGCTTTTATTAAATTCGCTATGATGTAATTCCATTGTATGTTAGTAAGAAGCAAGGGGAGGGATATTCATACAAAATATGACAGCAATGATCTATGACCTGAACACCCAGAGGCATGCATGTTTCAAATTATTCATTTGTATGCTAGTAATATTCTAAGAGTAATAATTATTCAAAGATATAAATGACAGTGAAGACCGGCAAGCGGCAGCAAGGAGTTTACTAATGATCTATTTTGATGAATTTAATGATTTGAAAACCATTTTCCTTTCAATTCTTTTTGCATTATTTAAATATATCTGGGTATTAGTGCCATTTTCTATATAAAAATGTGTGGTGTCCAATAAAATCTGCACAATGTGATATTGGCCTAGGCAGACAAGTGCATTTAAGTTTGCACTTGCCCGAAAGCCTTTATTCAAAAATTCACGTCAGGGCAAGCTGACAAGTGTTTATGTCAGTGCCTGTTGTATGGATTTTCTAATCCATGGAAATGATATATGAAGAACAATTCACTACTCATATCAACTTTATTGATATTCCAACTGTACAATATATTTATATACAAAATAAACAAATACATACACTGTACACTAATGACAAAATATGTGCAACAAAAATATATATTGACAGATTTTCTTCCTATCGCTTCTTTCTTACTTTTTTGATCCATTCTTTTACATAATCTTCCCAAAAATATACCAGAGAACGTTGTTTTTCACTCAGAAAAATGGACGGAGTATTTTTTTTATGGGTGAAAGTTTTAAAATGATTACGCTAATTTTCAAATAAGAGATAAGGGCCAAATTCAAGTTTCAAATTAAGGTTCAGACAAGACCCATTATTGTCGCCTACATTTCAAATTATAGGTATGATTTGAAAAGGCATTTGAATATACATTATTGCCTATTTAAAGAAAACTGAGGCACAGTGTCAAGAGTCTTAACTAGGGTTTTATGGCTGACTCTCGGAAATAGCATTATCCGAAATTCAGCCTGTCAAGACTTGGCTACTCAATTGTCTAAAACCCTCACATGAGCCAAACTCATTGGCCTACTGTGTGAATATTAAGTAAAATATTGCCTGTCCACCACACAGAACAGGTAGTTCCTGACAAAGTTGCAGCCGAGGCCACAAGAGAAAGCAAAAATTAAATGAGATCATGACAACCTTATTTTGAGAGTCCATAAGATTCATAGAATATTAGCATACACATCTACTCTTTGTTGAAAGCGAAGGTACCTTTTATTAACAAACTGCATTAACACATGTGAAATAGCAAAAAAAGCTGAAACTAGCATATTAAGCGAAATATGTTTTACCTAGGTGGGAAAAGCTAACTAAATCTAAAGCTTGTATGGGCTCTTCATGAGCAGAATTCTTTTTGCTCGATTTTTAACTGGAATCATAATTTGCATCATTCCAAGCATTTTGTGAGATGAAATGTTTAAGAAGCACTATTTCTGTAAGATGAATTGTTCTATGAAGTCTGCCTGTTCTGCCTCCTCTTTCAATAGTGCTTCATGTTGAACTCGTAACCTGAAAAAGTAAACATGCTTGTTTCAATGGCTATTCATGGCTTTCGGCAAATAGTAGCAAATAGCAGAGTGCTGCAAATACCAGAGGGATAATATGACAGTTAAATATATTTGTATTCTGGAATGTTATTAGGAAAAATACACTGCTATTTAATTCTAAATTATTATCTTTGCAAATTGTTTCATGTGAAATGTGAAAATCATTTAAACTAGCATGAAGGATTTATTTTAATGTACATCAAACACCCTGAGAAGAGGGTACAATATCATACCTTTCAAGCTGCATCTTTTTCTCAGTAATCAGTGCCTGCAGCTGCTGCTGCTGTGCTTCGCGTTGCTTTGTGATAGATTTCAGAAGATTCCTTGAACCAATTGCCTAGAATATAAAACGAAATAAAATAAGTGCATTGGCATATCAATACTCATCTAAAATCTATTTCCCATCAAGAAATATCAAAGCATAATCATGATAGAATTAACAATAAACAATTGTGAGCAATGGAAGATTCTTTTCCTAGTTCTAAACTTTGGTCAACAGTCAATATTTGCAGGTCTTGATTTGAGAGCTACGAATTAAACATACCTTTTAAAGGTAGATTATTGTTATTCATCAAACTTTTTGACCATCAATCTTTAATATTTTCTGAATTTTTTTGGATGCCTTCTGGTGCTTTTACATCTCTTATTTCTGACATTGCTTATTTACATCACTTTCTTGAGCAGAACACTCTCAAATTTGTGTTGTGTTCCAGACCTTATGGAAATTATAAGGGTATGCACCAAACCAGCAAACAAGAGAAACTTGGTGGACAGTAAAACTTTGCTTTTGAGCAAACATAACTTTTAACAATCGTTATTTCCATTGCCTGATCTACTGTACCATTGATCGTGCCAATCTCCTACAACTACAAAACAAACTTTTTTATATTTCCTTGCTACAATTATTCAGTCTTACCTTCATTTTCTCCTTTTCAACTTCTTTGCCAGTTTCATCTATTGTGTCAATGAATCCGCCAACTATTTTTTGGAATTCATCCATTTCTGAAATGCAGAACAAAATCACACAGTGTCAAAAAGTATATTTTTAAACATATTGAATATTTCCACCTCTGTATAATTCCTATGACATAGCATAAGGATCTTGTGCCTTTTCTCACTAAGTAAATACATGTTCATGGTTATTATCTGAATATGTATACCATGGTGCCCCTTGAAAAATAGTATATGGCCCCAAATTTTGAAGTTTCCGACGTTGGAGAGCCAGTCTCTAAAATAAATCCCGGCTAAGACTCAAGCTGAGATTTTCATTAATAAGAATCTTCAAGTACATACATACTTATCCATTCTTCCTGGTATCTTGTCTTTTTACTTTCAGAAGGAGACATAAAGATGTTAAGGTACCTGCTTCTACATCTGTAGATCAGAGCACTTAGAAACTCTTAAGATGTGACCACTCCAGCCCATTCTGGCTTGAGCCAATGAGTCTATGTGTGAGGAATGGTGTTTAGTTTGATTGGATTACAATCTAATCTTGGGGAATACGTGTAAGTTTGAGGAATGGGGTTTAGTTTGATTGGATTTAGCCTAATGCAAATTACAATTCACTCCACACTTCACTGCAGTCAATCTTATTGAAACTTGGGTTCTGTTTGTGAAAAAACGTGATGGCTTAACATTCAGGGAAATAACACGAAATCAACTCACTATCTACGAATTCTTTACATCCTTCTTTTAATTCCTGCGTCTCTTGCTGGATTTCAGGTTCTAAGACACGAATCTTATTCAGCTCATCAAAGTGGAGGCCAGCTTTGGCAAGTGCGTCGTCCGCCATTTTGACTCTGGAATGTGGTCATGGAAACGATACGCAGTTTGGTAGTTGACCTATATCAATCATCGCAGATTTGCATGATTGCAATTAGTTGTAAAAAATCACACAAGTTGATTGCACACTGCAAAACATTTAGTGGAATATCATGTGATGGAATACACTGACTGGAACAGATTAAAATGTGCATGAAAATAAGACCCCTACTTATGAGCCTCGCTTTCAACTCTATGACATCATTCACAAATCTTCATCTAAATTTAGGACCATATATAGTAGAGCAAGTCACAACATTTCCTAAACCATTAGTAATTCAGCAATCCGGCAGATCAAATCTCTGCTGAGAAATACGGCAGGTGGGGAAGAACCTGCCGGCAATTTTAGAAAATGTCGGGCGAACACAGAACTGTGATAAAAGGGAATGCGTCGAAATATGTGAAGCTGAATATTGGAGGTTCCTTACATTGGACCACAATCGGCACCCTAACCAAACATGACACCATGTTGAGAGCAATGTTTAGTGGACGGATGGAAGTTCTCACGGATTCGGAAGGTAGTTATTTATGGTGGATGTCTATTTGGCACAAGGAGATACTATTTGGATCTCCAGATGAATTGCCATAGACAAAGTCGGCAAGCTAAAAAGGGGCACGCCTACTTCCCTTCTGGCCTTCATTCTCAAGTCATGATTCATTTCTTAAATTCATTTGCTGGGAAGAATAGCTGATCAGGGAGGAATAGCTGGTTGAAAGCTCCTAAGATTCTACTAGTGAGATGATTCAACTAATCTAAAACATTGGAAGTGATAGACTGAATGGAAAACATCCCCACTTAAAGGATCCCGCAAGGTTTAACCCCCCCCCCCCCTCCTCTCTATGACTATCACTATGTGCAACAGCTTATGAGGTAATCACCGTAATGTCAGAGGCTTAGTTCTTGGTAATGTTCAAAATTAGTGGTAGGGGTACCACCCCATCACAGGCCATTTATTAATTACAAAGAATACTGTTACTGGAATACATTTTATTAAAGAAATCTGCTTCAGATTTCCAATGATAGAGACATTTCAACTAGTTAAATTTGAAGGAATAAATACTAACCATGCCCCCATTCAGACCAATGGTCAGTCTTTTGGCTAGCTTAGCGCTTATAGACCAGGGGTCTATTTCACAAAAGTCGGATAATGGGTTAGCTAGCTAAACTTTTAGCTACTAGCTAAGTTTATCCTAGATCTTTCTTATCCTGAAAATTCGGTTTCACGAAGAAAAAGTTAGCTAGCTAAACTTAGCCAGCATGAGGCCGCTTATGTGCTTGCTCAACAATCATAATCCGCACGTGCCGTGACGTGCACTGTCTCTTGTGTTTGGAAACTGGCGTCATATCCTCTACGTGACACTGCCTACCGGCACGCGCACCATTGTTGTGTCTGTTGTTTTGAGCAGCAGAAGATTGTGCATGTTTGACGTAAGATAGCTAGAAAAGGTCTGTCTTTACTGCTTATGTAGGCACCTTTAGAAATAGGTAAACACTTCACTTTTGGTGTCACTATAAAGGAAAACTCCTGGATTTTAGGGTACATGTTTTGGCTTTATGTTTCGCTAATGTTTATCATGAATTTCGAAGTATTTAGTGTGCACAGCTTATACATTATCCTGAACCGCTAGCCTGCTCCTAGCAGGCTAGCCGTTCAGACTTATTTCGTCATGGCAACAGGATAACCGCTGGCTTAGGATTCTTTTAGAAACCGAATTTAGCTGGCTAGCCTGTGGTAAGCTTGCAGTTAGCTAGATAACACATTATCCGACTTTCGTGAAATAGGCCCCAGAAGTTCCATTCAAATGCAGCTCCTAAACAATTGCTCCCCGAAGGGTTAGCTGATAAACTTGCCCATTTGTATTTTCAAATCCAGCATATAGACTATCCTAATTCAAACCCATCTCAAAAACTAGCCCCTTTCAAATCAATATCCTACACTTACCCCCATTCAAATTCAGTTGGTTGTCATCTTTGCTCAGCTCATCTCACCCATCTCTCTGTTGGAAAGGACCAATTGACTTAGGTTGTCAGCAGGGTCTTAGCCAGGATTTCAAAAATGCATGTACAAAACAGCAATTCCCATTTCTAAGTTGTATTTAAATTATTTTTCATGAATAAAAGGATATCAGACAAAGGAAAGGAGATCTATTATACATGTTAATAAGGTTTCACTCTATTAGGTCTATCAATGATCTGTGACATAAAGCACTTTATTTTGCTTCTTTTTAAAATTATCCAATCATCTGTCTAGATGTGTACCATGTGATCGGTCATTAAATCCCCATAATGCCTTCTGATATTCTGACCAGACCTCGGACCTTCAGCCCTCTGTCTTACCAGAATGTCTTAAGGCATACATACTCGTAACTGCCCTGGTTAACAGTCATTAAGGCTTTAAAAGTAATTGCAGCACAGTGTTATGGAGGTGATTAATATTGTTGGTTTGATGCTCCAGGTTGGATCCTGATTGATCGATGTGGGAAGCATTTTGGTACGATCCTGAACTTCCTGCGGGACGGCACGGTGCCCCTGCCGGACACGACCCGCGAGCTGGAGGAACTGCTCAACGAGTGCAAGTATTACCTGGTGCAGGACCTGGTGGAGACCTGCGAGTCCGCCCTCAAACGCAAACACGACGAAACGGAGCCAATCTGTAAAGTACCTCTTATATCCTCGCCAAAAGCCGAGCAGATTCTCATCGCATCCACAACAAAGGTATGTGTCATGAAACACATGTTTCATGATAAGTATATGCAAATAAGTAATACATACCTATTTGTTTGACTTGTATACTTGACACATACTTGAACCAAATTAATTAAGAGTATTAAATATTACATCCACAATATATTGGTGGATTATGAAACATAATGATTTGTTTTACATGTAAACTAGACACATATTTGAATGAAATTGAATGATATTGATCTATTTGCAAGTTGCAAGTTTCTTATTTGGATACTTGACATATACTCTAACCCGATTAGGTTTGAAATAGTTTTAGTCATTGCACCCACAACTAGGGAAAAGACTATGATGCAAATCTGTGACATGAACACTTGCAAGATGAAGACCATTTGAAGCTTTTATTATCATTACATACACTCCTAAGGTATGGACCTTGAAACAGCCTAATTGATAGCATTTCAATGAAAGCTATATTAGTTCCTTAACTACAGCAAATTCTAAATTGTAATGATTGTATCACACACAGTTTGTTGATAATTCATATTGATAGTCGGTAGTGCTGGGAATCGTTGGAAAATTTCAGCTCGATTAATCATCCAAATTTTCGATCGATTAATTGATTATAATCGATTATTATTAATGTTGATATGCCCACTAAACAGTGTCCAATATATGGCCGATTTCCCTTAAATTTTGAATGATAAATGGTCAGGAACTCAAAGTTCATGTTTATTACAATAATCTTTTACTTTTATGCATGGCTTTCATGATAAGCAAGGCCCCTTTTGAATGGAAACTTTGACCAGGTGAGCAGAAATTATAATTGAAAATGATCGATCTTCTGTTTCAATAATCGATTAATCAGAATCATGGCAAATGACCGATTAATCGATTATTTCGATTAATCGTCCCAGCACTTATAGTCAGACAATATAACAATGATGTAAATAAAAATGATATACTACAGAGAAAAGCTTGATCCGCCTATGAAAATACATACTTATTTATCATATTTTTTGTTTCAGCCCGTAGTAAAACTGACATGTAACAGACATAATAATAAATACTCTTATACAAGGTAAGTTGATCAGCATGGATAAGATGCAATGATAAGAATCAAACCAAAAAAAAATCTTGAAAACTGTTTTACTGACCAATGTTTATTATAATCTTTACACTATTTTAATGACTGTCCTTCCTTAGTCTGAGGAGTTTTATACAGCACCTAGTTTCTACGTTGAACCCATTCATGCCTGTAGCCCCTCAAAACCGCCTGACCATTATGGGGATACCTTGTTAACATTCATAGTTTTCAGAAGATATTTAAAGGGGATGTGTACTTCAGAACCCATCTAACAACTCTCCTTTAAATATATTTTGAATTTATGATTAATTTTAAAGTTATTTTCAAAAAGTAAAATAGGTCCAGGCAACATTTCATTAGGAGGTCTGCAGGCATAACTTAGTTAAATGCAGTTCATGCACTAGGAAGAAAAACATTGAGGCTGGATGAATATGATGATAGGAAAATCCACTACCAATGCTGCATTATTTTCTGTCATAGCTTTGAAAGCCTATTTAATGATAAATCAATACAAATTGTATCAGAATTTAAAAAAGAAATTACCAACTTATCAAATATGGACCAAAGATCTTAAACAATGACAGACCTTTACATTACCAAAAGGCGATGAAAGAGCAATTTAGACAGATTAGTACATGTTAAGTCAATTATTCTATTTTGTTTTTCAGTAATTCGGATGATAACCTTTTACGGAACATAGAACTCTTTGACAAGTTATCACTACGCTTCAATGGCCGCATTCTCTTCATCAAGGATGTGATCGGCAGCCAAGAAATCTGCTGCTGGTCGTTTTACGGCCACAACCAGAAAATCAGCGAAGTGTGCTGCACGTCTATTGTATATGGAACAGATAAAAAGCATACAAAGGTGAGATTCCTTAACCCTATTAGGCTGATAGTTTCTCTGGAAATTTTCTAGTGACATATGAAATTAACTTTGGAATACAGCATAAGTGGTTATCAGAAAAACTGGCCTATCAATTTGGGTTGGGTGAAACAAAAGCCCCTCTTTCAAGCAAATTTTTACTAAAGATTCTTTACATGCCCCATTGCATGATATGTTTGTTTGGGTTCTGATTAACTTATTCCCTTTTCCTTAGGACGATCATATCCTGGTTTAATACAGAGAATTTTGTTAATATGTGGGTAACTACCTAGGACTTGTCCAAGCCAGGATAGTTTTGTCTATATCGTTAAGCCTCAACTTGCCCCCAAGTGTTAACTTGATTCCTTCTGGCACTCATTCAAATACACACAGGAAGTTAAACATGTAATGTGATGGATTTATGACATCTTTATGAAACCTACAATTTATGGAATAAGAGAAGTGAAAAATGATGTTGATTTTCAGCCAATCATTGTTTCATCTACTGTTTACATTCATTGCATCCAATATATGACAGAATTCCATTCTTTACCTGATATCATTGCATATTCTCCCATTTAAAAGGTGTTCAAGTAACTGGTACAGATTTCTATTCATGCCAAGAAAGTTATTGATAGATTTGTTAAGGCCCTAGTTATTTCAATCATTTTATTCATTACTTCCAGGTCGAGTACCCTGAAGCTAGGATCTATGAGGAAACCCTTATTTCAATTATTTCATTCATTACTTCCAGGTTGAGTACCCTGAAGCTAGGATCTATGAGGAAACCCTTATTTCAATTATTTCATTCATTACTTCCAGGTTGAGTACCCTGAAGCTAGGATCTATGAGGAAACCCTTATTTCAATTATTTCATTCATTATTTCCAGGTTGAGTACCCTGAAGCTAGGATCTATGAGGAAACCCTTATTTCAATTATTTCATTCATTACTTCCAGGTTGAGTACCCTGAAGCTAGGATCTATGAGGAAACCCTTATTTCAATTATTTCATTCATTACTTCCAGGTTGAGTACCCTGAAGCTAGGATCTATGAGGAAACCCTTATTTCAATTATTATATTCACTTCTTCCAGGTTGAGTACCCTGAAGCTAGGATCTATGAGGAAACCCTTATTTCAATTAGTATATTCACTTCTTCCAGGTTGAGTACCCTGAAGCTAGGATCTATGAGGAAACCCTTATTTCAATTATTATATTCATTTCTTCCAGGTTGAGTACCCTATGAGGAAACCCAAATTTTAATTATCTTATTCATTACTTGCAGGTTGAGTACCCTGAAGCTAGGATCTATGAAGAAACCCTTAATGTACTACTATATGAAGACCGGGACCGTGGACCCGATGCTGACCTCATGAAGGCCACCCGAGGCTACACGGTGGGCCCCGTGGGAGCGT
Organism: Maea johnstoni; assembly: GCA_963942565.1. NCBI lineage: Eukaryota > Metazoa > Annelida > Polychaeta > Spionida > Magelonidae > Maea > Maea johnstoni. Next base: position 18,561,033 of record OZ012691.1, read on the forward strand.
GCGGATATCCTAGCGACGACGATGGCGATGACAAACAGGATGGAAGAGACCGATTAAAAAGACGATAAAAAACACAAAAGAATGAAAGTGCAGTTCCATGATAGAAATTGAATGTTAGCGGTATAAACATATAAGAAAATGGACTTATTTGGGAGTATTAAGAGTATTACATGGGGAAATATAGTGTATAGATGTTTATGGGGCACGTACTATGATTCATGGGGCATGTGTAACATTCCTCTTGGTGTAATGTAAAGGAGAGGATGTTGGTCTCTTTTTCTGCTCTCTAACCCATTTATGCTCTCAGCAGCCAAAAGCAGCCTAGAGTCTGTCCGACCCAAGTTTGGCTGACCGTTATTTCCTCTTTTTCTTAGGAGCACTAAGTTGTGTATGTATAAACACACTTTCTGTCCTAACTCTGCAAAATGTTGATTTTGCTCATTAGGTCTCATTGTGAAATTTGACCATTGCCAACAATACAAATGTGAGAGATCTCGTGTGTGATCCTAAGATGTTTGCCAAGTTTGGATGTCAAACTTTTTGTAACAAAAAAGAGGAAAAAACGGTCAGCCAAGCTTTGGACAGACAGACTAACAATTTTAATGATATTTTGCAGGCAAAAGTAAAGTCAGGAAAATATTTACTGGAGAAATGTCAATCAGAACAGTACCTACAACTCCCCTTCAAATATTCTTAATTTCAAAGCTATTGTTAAAAGTATTATATATCCAGAAAATTCCAGATAATGATTGATGGAGAAATTCTTTTTAAGTATTATGGGTTAAGGCTAGATATTGACCAGCCAGCAGTCAATGGTGGAGGAAACAGGAGTACCCTGTAAAAAACATCTTCTCACCCACACGTCTGGGATGAAATTGGGTGATGATATATATTAATCACAGCCTTACATTATACTGATAGCATAGTAAGCCATTCTTTACCCATGTGCACTGAGAAACATGAGCATACTGTCAGTACTTAGATGAGGATTTATTTTATAATTGAAACTCAGTCCAGGAGGTCAAAAGTAATTGTTTAATGATATATTGACAGAAATGCTCTCTGAGAACTTTTCACGTGTATCGGATAACTGAGAGACTCCCAAGAATGAATGAGCTTATTTCAAGGACATGTGATCTCACCTAGAAAGTCCTGAAATATTACAGTATTTTCCCGAACTAGATTATTATACACAAATGCATGGAGAGCTACATCTTAAGGTGAAGTGTATTGACATAAAGTCTGTAATGCTCTCTTATAGCCCCATTAACTGACTGATGCATTGCTAATGTCTGTATTTATGGCAGCAACCCTATTTTTGCTTTCATGTGTATCCATATATTTAACTGGTGTATTACAATACTACTTAAGTTACCCATTAATTATCCAGATGTGTGTGTTTGTCAGGCCATCTGTTCACTAGGGAAGGAATGGGTTAATAGTCAAATAAGATAAGTTAGAAATGTGCATATCACAGCAGAGCAGGTAATATACATTATCATTGAGTCCTTAGCATACAGAATTTGTGAAATTAATATAATATGTAGACCCAGAACTTAACCCTTTTAATGCTGAGAGGGGCCGAGGACAAGGACGCAAAACCACCTAAACCCTGTCATGTTGGTATTCATTAGATAGCTCTCACGGAGTACTCTCAGATGAGTACCCATGTGCCAGGGTTTGAGTCATTTTCAGGGTTTTTGCATCATTTTGTATTGGCCAAATTAGCCACCAGCAGTATAAGGGTTAAGCCATGGTGTTAAAAGTAGGCAACTATAAGATAATGATTGTCATTTCTTTTTTTGAGAGAAAAAGCAGCACGATATTCAGAAAAGTCATGAACAGGTAGCTATTTATAAAGGTAATACTTTTAATTAAATCATGACGTGGCCTCTACATTCAAGAGACTAAATCAGTTATTTGCTGATATTGGCTTATCTAGAAATTACTCATCTGAAAATTTGGATGGGATGGCATGTGTTTCTCAAATCTGATTCTCCAAAAGATCCCATGACAACGTTCTGTGTGAAATGTTATTTCTCCCCCAGGAGAATAACTGTTAGGAAAGATAGAGGGTAATACTAAAACAAGCACGATTTTTATAAGACACCCATTCACGGTGATGCAGATTTGTTACATGATATGATTTGTTTGAACGGAAGATTTCTCCTGCAATGGAGAAAAAAAATCATTTCAAATTGAGCATTTTATTTTAAAATAAGGAAACTCTTTGTGCTCTTTTGCATGAAAATGTTAAAATGCAGGGGTCAATATTTGACATCATTTATCCCATCATGTAGTGCTTTGTAACTTTTCTGCACAATAGACCATCATCAGTCTGATGGAAGAATGAGTATATATGTGTACATGTTTTGTGTGTGAGAGAGGGCATAATTTTAATGAAGTCAGCGAGCTAACCTTGGAAACCACAAGTAGTTTATCTATTGAAATTAGTTTGAAAAAAGGAGAAATGTCAAATGAAAAGTTCATAAAGCTCAATGTTCATTCATAGATATATAGGAAAAATGCTTGTTTCAAAGAAGGTTGATGGTCAAGACTCTCAGTGTACACTCTAGTTCTTGCCAGACAATTAGTGCAGTGGCAATGAATTCATTGAAGCCAAGGTATCATTCAACAGGTTCATGTTCATGAAGACAAATCCATATTATTCTGGAAAATTTTTCTTATCTTGGAATGAATTTTGAAATTACAATTGTCATCACCTTTCTTCAATATCCAAGTTAAATTGTGACTATCCAGTTGTGTATGGCGAAGGAAATTGGAGAGCCCACAGAAAACTACCATTTAACCCCAAGTCACTGGCACCGTTCTCACATGCTCTGTCACCTTGGGACATTGTTGGTATACTCCATATCTGTTTCATCCTCAACAATGTCATCCCTAAAGTGATAGGGTAATTTACAAGAAACGCCGAGGCAATTTCAATGTTCATATCTAGAAAGAATCAACTAGTGTATTTATGATAATCGTATTATGAATTGTTGTCACCTGGCGTCAATGCGAGAACCAACACAGATGGTGACACCTCTGGACATTCAGATTTGATATAGTAGTATTGTGATGTGGTTTTGCTTAACATAGCCATACATTTTCTTCAAATTCCTTTACCATTTGTTGAGAAGTATTGCTGTTTTAGATAAGCCTTAACATTACTTTATTGTAAGACAATCTCATCTGCTAGCGAAGTGGTGTCTTAAATGTCATCTGTAAAGACTTGAGGTCCTCCCTTTCAGGTGAAATATGTATATTTTCACCTTTGAAATATAGTGGACTCCTCACCTGTGAAATATAATGGTTTTTTTCCATGGTAATTTGAAGGACTGACTGGAGTCTTTAGACAGGTGATCTAACAAAACTGATGGTCCTAAGAGCTGCAAAACAGTCTAGAATGTATAGAAAAATTATTGCTAAATTAATCCTTTTCTTTGAGGCAAAGGAATTGATGAATGTCCTTTTGTCAGTCAGTAACAGCCCAAAATATTTAGGAGGAGATGAATGTTAATTGAAATCATTTGATTTCAATTGTACCAGGAACATATAACTATGTCCCTGTTTATACTAGGCAAAGGAATCATTAGATATCCTCTGGTCATTGTGCGAAATGGCTAAGGGTAGATAGGAGGGGATGAAAGTTTCGACTTGGAGCAAGATATTGTATTGTCTTGTTTATTTTGTTCTATGTTACCATGTATTATGAGAGTATAATTGCAATTATCTGTTAGTTGTATGTCTTTATTTATTTGTTACATTGCTATAAAATGTTTTGCTCCAATGCTGGTTAATAAATAAATGTTATACAGAGTATATAAATAATAAATGGTATATCAAAGTCATACTTGTGTTTTTGAATATTGATGGGATATGCAAGGACCTTTAACCCAAAGTATAGAGTATATAAATAAATCTTTGTTGATATTGTTTGAGATTTGGGTTTTACTTATTTATTAATTTATTTGGAGGGAGGTCAAACCTATTATTTAAGCAATGGGGAATAAAGGGGAGTGGAGTAAACATTTTTAAACAAGTTCTTTTCTAACAACTTTGTAGTTATATGCATTTTACCATTCCTGCACTACAAAGATTTGTAAAACTTAAAATATCCCCATTTGAGTACCTAAAAACTATTACAACAGGACAGTATCCACACTTGAGCCCCCAAAGAGAATTACCAGGTGCAAATCTTAATCCATTTTTTTACCACCCATACTATTCAACCCATTTGCATCTGCAGGGCATACATGCTCCGACAACTTTGGACATAACTTATCAGATAAAATAGTAATTAAAATATATTTGGGGAGATATCGTTAATCCCATCAGGAACAACAACTTTCAGTCTTAAACTTTCCAAAATGTAACCGAGTATCAAGATATTTCCATATGCGTCAAACTGTATATAAGATCTAGATGTGAAATGATTGTCGCATTTTATAACATAAGGAAAGACATTGTAATTATGTAAAGAACATTTTATTCTTTTCATGCAAGATAGGGTTTACAATTGATATGATGTCAGCTAAAAACAGCGGAACAGAGACATCAATACCAAGAACTTTGGCAAGTCAAGTCAATGAACAGAGGACTGGCATCTTTCCTACACAACATGCTGTACGAGTAGGGATTGCCACCTTTAATGATACGAAAAAATAGCATTTCCTTAACAATAGTGATCTCTTTAACGATTCCAACTGCCTCCCAGGGACATAATTTATTTTAAAGTTAGCACTGTTAGCTTTAGAAAATTTCGCTAATAAATAGCAGACTTCCTTCCTTAAGAGATGTCCAGGGAGCAATTAAGTCAACTCTACTTATATTTTAAACCTTAAACGATACAATGTGATATTTTTTTCAATACAATACTTTTTCCCATTTGGTACTGTATCAACTACTGGTACCTTTCCTTAGAAACGGAAGGGTTTTGTTTCTCCAACAAAAAGATTGAGAGTCAACACAGGGAAGCAAATAAGACCGGAGACTAGTTTTGTTGACCAGTTTACAAGATATGTTCCTAGAGAGAACTTCAGGATGCCAAGATCTTCCTGTGCTTGTCCATACCTCCACCCCAACTAGAGCACACGTCAGCAGGGCACACCAGATATGAAGGTGAAGGACACCTTCATATCTACAATCTTGTAACAGAATTAACCCTTTCAAGTCCAACAAGTATGCAGATATGACTAATTGAGTAAGTACCACACATAAAACATTGGTATCCAGGTACAAGCATGAGGATTTTTCAAGAGAAATTGACTTCTCCCAGACATTGCCGACTAATACAAGGCATGTAAGGACACAAGAATAATTTGGCAGAGTAGGTATTTCATTTCAGCATTTGAGTCATAAATCAAGTTATAAATAGAAATGATTAAATACTCAAGAAAAATGTAGATTTCTTCCGAGGTTCACTCCTTTTTCAAAACATTACGGAAGCTTTGAAACATACATCTCCATGTCTACCCCCAGCTTTTTTTCTGCTATTCCGAAAAGATATGACTAGAAATATCCACAACTAGAGATTCACTTGCATAATGGTATGCATAATAAACTGTTGCCGCAATGCCGCAGTCAGATTAAAAGAGACAGTCATATCCCTTACAATCAATCCATGTTACACAAAAACACTCATCTATAAAATGGTTTTGAGTGAAAATGTTCCATTTAATAAGTAAGTAACGGCCAATCGTCTCCACAGATCAAGTTATACTGTGTCTATGCACTGGAAAATAGTAAGAACCAAAAGACAATCATATCTTGTAGATATATAAGAAAAGACTAACAAATCATCCTTCCCAAACACACAAATTAAATGATGAAGATGAGCAATCCATTAACATACGATAGTCCTAACGGAATTCTCACCTAAAAACATGCCCATTTCCCTAAAAATTTCAACAGTCAATACCAGTAATAAACCACCAGCCGCAAGACATGCAATAAGAAATAAATAACAAAGTATAAGTTTATGTATTCCAGTCAAATAGGTCCTGTGTGAAAAAACACAGTTTCCTTCAATTATGCTTGGCTTGCACAGTGGTCTGTTTTCATTAAGATCTCTGACTTTCAACATATTTAGATGTGTATCTGAACACCAGGAAGCTCTAAGAACATGCAAGGGAGCAACTGCAAGCACATTGAAACCAGATGTACAGAAAAGGCTATTATGGGTATTCAGCACAGTGACACCTTGTGACTGGAGACACTAGGGAGTTATGAACTGGCAAGAGACACAAGCACAAGTAATATTAACTCTTGTCTTTTATCTCAGAATCCACCGGAAGCATAGTATAGTATGTCAGGTATTGTCCCAGTGACAGTGCAAGTACAGAGTGGTACACCTTTAAGTTGCATGCAGATTCCATTCACCAGCATCATAGGTAAACCAGGTCACAGTTTAAGTACACAAGCACTGGAACAAGTTGAACTCAAACAGAACGGGACTTCTGAGGGATTGTTACAACATCCAATGCTTTTCATTCTTGAGTCATTAGTTCTTTGAGTTAGGCCGAAAACCAATCCTTTATTACTACAAAAGTAACCTTCTCTCAAATACTGTAGCTATCTTGAGAAACCACAAGGTCAATTAATTCTTTTTCACTGTGAGATGGTATGTTGTCTTTACAGGTACAGGACTAAAGTATTTGAGTGAAAATTGTTTTCTTTTTCATACTGTATATCAGGATAGGCTTTCATTTGAGGGCATTTTTTAATAAGACACTTAGGACACTTTCATCATAAGTTGTTCATTTTCAATTGAACATATCAAAACTGTTTCAATGCTATGTTTAAGGGCTTTTGCCACAAAAAATTGCTCTGGGCCCTTGACATTTTGCTATTAGGAGATCCATGGCCTGTAGAAGTATCATCAATTTACTTGTAGTTATAGTATCATCAAAATAGTTATGGGACTCTTGCACTGTCTCTGGGAATGAGAACGTGAGATTAGGCACACTGGGAGTCATGCAGTAAGACCAAAGACCAAATGCCATAGGTTCACTAGTATAACATGGCAAGTAATAAGAAAATAGACATATACAGTTCATTACAATATGCGCATAGCACCATAAAATCGGGACAATGGTTTGTCAATGATTCTAAAATATGTTGAAATCTCTGAGCAGAAACACCTTGAGATGCGGTAATATTCTTCACAATGAAAGTCCACATCTTAGAGGTGGTCGCTTTTGATAGTTCCACTTTGTACCTTAACCCTTCCAATGCTGAGGCTACTTGCGTCCAAAGCACAAGGACACAAACATTTTTGGAAAACATCTAAACCCTGTCATGTTAGTATTCATTTGATAGCTCTCGCTGAGTACTCACAGATGAGTACCCATATGCCAGGGTTTCAGTCATTTTTAATGCTTTTTCAGATTCAGATTATTTTGTATCAACCAAATTATCCACCAGCAGCATAAGGGTTTAATTCTGAAGAATATTCAAACAAGATACATTTAGAAATCACAGGCATAGAATCACAGGGCTTAAAATCCTAGTGTAGTAGTAGTAGAAGCTATCATTGACTGGCTATGGTCATGCAGTGGTTTAGTTTGGTAGCTAGTTCTGGGGCGAGGCTGGAGAGAGCTGTCTGTAGGACCTGGGGGTGCTCGCGGCCCGTCTTCTGGACCATCTGTACTGTGAGATTCTCCATTTCTACAAAACATAATGAATAAGACATCAAGTCCATATGACTGTTATAACATAAATCTTCCAGGCCATAATCCAACTATTCTTATCATAATGTCTCACTCTGTCTAACATTGGTGCTACAATTCAACTGCTTTAAAATATATTCTTGGTATTTGCAACAGTAATCTTGCCATATTTAAATGTATAATATTAACTATGAAATCATCAGTGAATAGGCCAAATGATATTAATTTACTAAAAATCAACACTATTTATTATTTCCTTATCAAATTGTCTAATTCAGAAGAATGGACAAAACATGTACCAGCTAAAAACTCCTTAAATGTTCACAGCACAACTGGCTAAGAATATCATCAAAATGATGTTGCATTAGTGAAGAACTCTTTACCTTTGTTGATTTGCTCAGTGCCTAGTACATGAGCGAAATAGCCTAGCAGTTGGGGTAGATGGTTTATCACCTGAAAAACAGAATCAACCAGTCAATAGAGGGACAGTATGAAGTGAAACCCTTCCACTTTAGATTGTTATAATATGAGAATAAAACAAACAGTAAAAATGACAAGCAATATACAACCACTCTTTACAAGCAGTATTATATATATATATACACACACACACACATATATATATATATATATATATATATATATATATATATATATATATATATATATATATATATATATATATATATATATATATATGTACATATACATATAATATATTTATAAATACATATACATATATAATTATATGTGAATGTCTTGGGTATCGGGCCAAAACGTTCAATATAAGGGGTGTTCACATTTCAGTGGTTTGGAGCTGGACTACTAGTCAGACGTGACATAAGGTATATATTTATATATTAATACAATAAAACTTTATTTCTCTTCACCTTGTCATTTTACATGAGATACATAGGATCTGATTCTTGTAGAGCACTGTAATTCATAAGCAAACACAGATAAGCACTTTAAAGCTCACTCATCAAAAATCAGTTTACTACCTAAAATAACCCTATATTACTTTGATATCATATTTCTTAGGTTCACAGATGTGATCAATCGGGATAGAGCACAAGCATAGTTTAAAACGATTATGAAAATGTAGATATTGGTTGGTAGAGTGCAATAACACATTTATCATTTATCTTGCTCTTGGATGGCAGCTAAGTGCTTAGAGTCAGTTCCTGTTCATTTCCCTTTTTTACAAGCCAGCCACTGATTTTCACTAAGTTGATGCCTTGGTTCGCTGTTCTAGGTAAAGTTCGCATATTGAAGTTTCAACCTGGTACGCCAGGTTAGTAAGGTCCATGCTGTAATTAAAGGCAAATAACTTAGAGTGTCTCAGCAGTCTTGAAAGCATCTTTGAAGGTTACTTTCACAGGGGGACTGTCACTTGGAGCATCTCCACTTTTTTCACCAGATCTAGGCCTAATCCTGTTCTCTATCACCATCATGAAGGTCACAGGTTGGTGCGTTCCTTTCTCTGAACCTGTGCAGCCAGCCATTTGAGGCTTTGAAATCCTCATTGCCAAGCTCCCTGTCTAGCCTTCAACTGTAGCAGAGGACCTGAGATAGGCATCTGCTTATTCCTAGCAGTCTCAAACCATGATTGCACTGCAGCATTCAGTTCATCCATACCATTTTTCTTGTGACGTTTAAGGTATGTAGAGTTTGGGGACTGCTCAAATGCTTCAAGATATCTCCGTTTCTTCTTGATGATGTTGTTTACAGCTCCAAGAGAAATGTTGAACTCTGCAACTAGGGATCTCTGGCTTTTCCCACTGCCATTGCTGTGGATAAGCTTCACCTTCTCCTCTATGGGAAGGTCAACTCTTGGCATCCTGGTGCTCAGGGGAGTAATGATTTCCGATTTGAACATTGGCACCTCATATTGCATAACATATTGATTATCACTCACTATAATACTTTGATGTGCTTTGTATCAAAGGACCATTCTAATATAAAAGAGATCTAGAGCTAGGATTAGCTTTTGATCATTTACTTTGTTGTTGATAAATAGTATGTTGTCCAATCCAGATTAAAACAATCATTACATACACAGGGTAAATAATTTACTAATCCTATGTTTCTCCATTCACTGCACAGTACTCACATCCACACAACAGTGATAATCCCTTGTTTCAGGCAACACAGCAAGCTGACACAAATGCAATTGCCTCCAACCCAACCTGGCTAGGTCAATTGCAATGGAAGTAATTACGGAAGCCGATGGGAACACCCACACAATTGTAACTGACTTTGACCTAATTGCACACTGGCGTTCATTATAGGTGGTTCTCAGGACCACTTTCTTCCAAAAAGTGTTCATCGCTCAGATTAGGGGGTGTTCACATCTCATAAAACTAAAATGTATTAGGAAGAAATGGGACAGGGGAAAAATGTTCACTATAGGGCATGTTCACATTGCAAGGTTCCTCTCTCTCTCTCTCCCCCCCCCCCCTCTCTCTCTCTCCATATCTATATCTATATCTTTATATACAGCATAAGAAGGGAGTGATACTCATAGCATATCAAACTTATCAGGCGTTCTTTTGTATGGTAAATGATGTACATACCTGAGGGTGATTGCCATCATATAATTTTCCTACACAGGTCAATACAGTTGTATTTTCATCAAAATCTTCTTTCAGCGGCAGGCACTGCAGGACCACAGGGAACACCTTGAAAAACGTACGGCATGATGTTATTCATTACTAGTGGGTTATTTTCCAATACCTACAGATCTATAATCCAGTAGGGGTTTATGTACAAACGTAGAGGTCATCTCTGTTAACATTTCTATCAGGCATGAATACAATTACAATATAAAGATTTGAGACTCCTATTTAATTCCTTTAAACCGAAAGTTCGCACAATATTGAAATATCTGGAAAGGGAAAGAATGCAAATTAAGAAAAATCTTACAAAACATTTTAAGGAGAGTTGCTGGTAATGTTTCAATCAACATTTCTATTTCAAATATTATAATCAACATGTAGTTATGCTTTTACCTGTTAGATTTCATCAAACTTGCCAGTCTGCTTTTGGCCACTGTGAGCATTAATGGGTTAGTTAACACCTACTTGTAGCATGTCTAATGGGTCTTACCTGCTCCATAGGGAGGGACTCGGGGTGTGTCATGATCATGCGGCAGACTGCTCCACACACGTTGTCCGTGATTCTGAGATCTCGACCGTTCTTGCCGTTGGACACGTCCGACATTGCTTTCAGCATGAAAGGATACTGAGTGATGCTAGTTAAGGAATTATAAGGTCTATTTTGAAATGGCTACAGTGCTTAACATTAGTTTGTTTTTTTCAAGGGAGCCTAATTGCATCTTCAAAAGCTACTTAAAAGTGTTGTGTATAGAAACCAGTACATCTTTAGGCTACCTGCGGAAGTTTGAGGAATCCGCAGAAGATTTCAAGGGAGACCTGGGCTCCCAACTCCAGCTAAATACAAGCCGCAGAAGATTTCAAGGGAGCCTTGGAGTTCCAGTTCCAGCTAATTTCAAGCCCTGCACTTTAATATCTACACTTTTCAACCATTTTCATTCAATTTCTCTTACATTCTACAAGAAAGTACAAACAAAACAACCTAACAAGCAATCCATTTGCCTATTTGAGCAAATCAAAATGAATACACATATTCTCCAACAGGGATTGAAAGTGGAAAAGAAAATGTAAGTAAATATATAGGTAAATTATTCATTAAAAGCACTAGCAAACAAGTACTTATCTGTTCAGTATAGAAATGATTTTGTACAATGTGAGTGCAGTCAATAAACTACAACTACATTGCTGGATTGATTGTATTCAGTTTTATCGATATGTATGGTAATGGAAGAGGGGCAATGATTGGTGGTTTTGAGATTGAACAAGGATATGGCACCATGCTGTCTCCCCCAGTGAGGGCCAGCACTCCCAGCGTATACACTGAGTTACTGCACACCTCATCATCCTCGTCCTTCACGCCAGCCACCACGATCGGGTACAGGTGCTCAACAAAAGAGGGCGCCAGCTTCCCACACGCATCCACAATCTCGCCTAACGTGCCCACCGCAAACGACCTCTCCGAGACGGTGCTGCTGTCTTTCTGAAAGAGGAAAACAACTTATTGATGCCTAGATAAGACAAATGGTAACGCTACTTGATAGTTTAAGATTAGACCTAACACTTACAGTGTTATAAAAATTGCAACATCAGAAAAATCTAGTATGTAAGAACACCAAAAAAGTACCTCCCAGTGAGCAGATCTGGTAATTAAGTGGCCCTTCAGACAGCCCTCTTCCTCTAGTGAATAAATCTATGAAATAAGTTGTTTTGGCACTATACACACACTGCATGCATATTCATTTTCAATTACTGTCTTTGTTTCACCATAGCTATTACAAAACCAGGCACTGGTTAGTCAGTCTAGTTTATGTAGACCATCACAGAAATATCAGGGATCTGATAAAAGAGATCGCTCACAATAAAAGCTCTATAGAGCACTAGGCCAATGGGATAAAGACAAAACTCCTTGAAACATGCAAATGGGCAACCATGGCTGCTTGCAACTTGCAACAGGTCAACTTATCATATTCCAGTCATTTCAGTAAGGGAGTTTTGGGTACCACTGCTGAGATCTAACCCTTTCAATGCTGAAGCAACTTTTGCAAAAAGCACAAAGACACACAAAAAGACTTTTGAAAACCATCTAAACCCTGTCATGTTGGTATTCATTGGATAGCTATCCCTGAGTACTCTCGGATAAGTACCCATGTGCCATGGTTTCAGTTTTTACATCATTTTGTATTGACCAAATTAGCCACCAGCAGCATAAGGGTTAAGACTCACCAGTCGTCTGAGTATCTCTGGTAGAAATCCTGCGAAGTATGGTGCGAAGGTATCGGGTCCGACGAGGCGGGCAACTGCAGGCAGGACTTCTCCGGCCTGCTCCACAACCATGCTGTCATACTCCCCCTCCTGGTCCTCCATATCACCATCGTCATCCTCACCACTGCCCTGACACGCTGTCTACAAAACATAATGCAAAATATAACAAACAAAGAGTTTATTTGTAAAGAGGGGTGGTAGTGCTCCAACGATAAATAGGTAACTCGATTAAATGTCCGTGGCGAAGCCAGACTGACTCGTTTGACAAATATATCTGACATAATTGTTTGCTCTCACGTTTCAAAAGTTCTTGTCTCTGAACGTACTGCTCAAACAATGTGCACAGCATACAAAAATGGCAATCATTGGTTTTGCTTTTGGCAATGCATCAATGTGGCCTGGAAATCAACCCAAATCGATTAATTACAGTATCATTTTTCCGATTAATCGATGAAATGGCATCCAAATCCTAATTCCCAGCTAGCTAAAAGTATCTTTAAAATTACAAATGTTATGTCATTGTTGTACTCTCAAACCTCCTTCAGGGTTGCGATCATGGCTTAACTAAATTTCTGCTGAACATGTAGAATTGTAGCCTAGACCTGTATATGGATAGATTTGTAGAACATAAATACTTATTAATCCTTGAACAACCTTACCATGCAGAATCATTGCACATGAAGCCCTCACCATCAGTTCTAGTTAAGACCCAGGAGAATTCATGGCAGACATCAATTAAGCCACTAAGGATTAGTTCTGTTCAAGATGATTAGTCCTAGATTAATTCATTCATGCATGGAGATATTCTTGAAGAGTGTCGTCTGGACTTGTCATACTTTTGAAGTTAATTTTGGAATAAAGCATAAATTCAGAAAATAATTGAAGAAGAGTTGTAGATATAGTCATAATGAAAGACTCTCCTTCAAATATTTTCAAAATATTGCTTTTGTTAGAGAGATATCACCAAAATAGTCAGATGGTTTTGGCTGCTACATGCTACACATGCCCTGGATACTGATACTCCTACGCCAACTTAAACAATTTACAATATCGTAATTCCACTCTTGATATAAGATACACTGTTTCTTCCACTCTGAGGTGTGTTTTACTGTTAAGGATTTGTCGTCCTCAATGGGTGTTCTTCAATGGGGTTAAAGGTCAAACTGGTGTAATTGTCCAATCAGATCCCTCAATTTCAATCAATGGGTCACTGCTGCTGGGTCAAAGGTAGACCTAACAATAGCACGCGTGGATTTGAACAAGCGTCACGTACGTGATCTGGCGTCAGTTTCTGGGGAAACAAACGGTGCACGTCACAACAAACGCGTATTACCATTATTGAACTAGTGCGCGGGTGACCTTTGGCTGACCTAGTTTAGCTAGCTAACTTCACGGTAAAACGTGTAAATTTCTCCTTTTTATCGTGGGAGAAACAGGTTCTATCACTCGTGGATGGAAAGAGGAGGAATCTTGCACTCGTGAGTGATTTTGTGTCTTGGGACTCGGCAAGCCTCGTCCCAAGACACAAAATCACTCACTCGTGCAAGATTCCTCCTCTTTCCATCCACTCGTGATGGAACCTCTATATCACCTACTACTGTTAGCCACCCCTATTTAACTGAAATCACACATGTATCTAGACTCACTTTATTCTGGAAGACCATTTTGACGGTGGTGCAGAGTGAGTCTAGGAAGCCGTTCTCCGCCAGCATGGGGGCCTTGATCTTCTCCAGCATCTCCTTGATGGTCTCCAGGACTGCCAGCACCGTCGTGTGCGTGCTGTCCTTCTGCACAACCTCGATGTACTTAGGCAACGTCACACTCAGCATGTTCTGGAGAGCTGAAATTATATAGAGAAAGATTGAGAATGGTTTTACAAAATATGTAAAGGAGAGTTGTAGATAATGTTCAGATTGCCATTTCTCCACAAAATATTTTACTGACATTGCTTTAGCCTGCAAATATCATTAATATTGTGAGGCTGCTTTTGGCCACTGTGAGCAATAATAGGTTAATGAAGTAAGTCATGGCAAAGAAGAAAGAATTATCCTGTTATTCTTTATACAGCATACATTACAAATTTGTTCTTTTTCAATGAGTTGTTCTGATCGCTCAAACTTAGGACCTATTAGTTGCTTCATTACTAGTTATATCTTCTATGCGTTCACAAATGGCTGCTTAATGAATTAAGTCTTGGCAAGAGGAAAGAAATGTCCAGTCTTACCTGTCTGCCCCTCCGCGGAGGGCTTGACCAGCATGACCTGGTTGACCGCTATACAGAACTGACCGATGGCCACAGCGGCCGCTCGGATGACATCGGGCAAGGGGTAGCCCAGCAGCTTAAACACAGAGTCAAACGAGCGCTCCATGTAACCCATAAACGGCTCTCTGCAAGAAACATCATCAATCTAAATCATCTCTGTTAAATAACATAAATAATCAATTAGAACAACTTCTGGCAAGGGAGAGGCTGATCTTATTCCAAAGTTGTAATAAATGGTATTATAGATTTACATGAACTCTAAACTTAAGTGGATAAGAATACATGAAAAAATGTGCAAAGCAATTGAGGCTGATCAATAATGAAAATTCATTTTTCTAGCATATGTAGATGTTTAAAATATGTGACAAAAAATTAACCATTGAATAAAATAAGCAACTGATGAGTGGGATTAGGGCTGTCATCGATACCGGCAGTATCGATGGATCGCTGGCGAAGCCCTAGCGATAATCGATACGCCAGAAATGCTGGGGTATCGATTCGTTATAAAAAATAACAAAACACAGGTTGGATACGTTGCAACATGCCAAAACTGCCGTTACCAACCAGAAAACCTTTGAAAAAAAGTCCATATCAGCGAAAACCTACCCCAATTCAAAAACGGAAGTTGAATTGAGGACGGACGATCTCTGGCGCACTACTGCGCAGGTCAGCGCAATGCATTGTGGGGTCCTGTCAAGGCGATGACAGGTGAACACATCATTGGCGCTAATGGCGAGATCGCAAATTGTAGGTACTTTTTAGTTATTGTTAGGGGCGGGGATTAACGGGTAATGAAAATATAATGCTTGGTGGGCTAATTGCGTATATATTAGCCGAAAACCAAGCGTGCAGCAATTTCTAGTGTGAATCGATAGCGAATCGAATCGAAGTGCCGTATCGGTAAAAATCTTTTCGATTATCGAATCGCTAAAAAATTATTAGTGATGACAGCCCTAAGTGGGAGTATTGTACTGGTAATAGACATCTTAAATGAACTTCTTACCCAATATTAAGTGATAGTACCGGTTCTCAGTACAATACCAAATATATGCCCATCTCTGCACTCATGCAGTTAGCTTTTTACTAGCTACCTATTTGTAGTTGGCAGTGCTCAATTCAAAATAAGGTCCCTGTGAAGCTGATAGCATTGTTGAAAATATTGTTTAGATATTGTATTGTTAAGGTAATATCAGTACTGCATCTTTCGGTAAAATTTTAAAGGTACCAACCCGACATTGACAGCAAGTTCTCCTAATGATGACACAGCATCTTCTTTCTCATCCATGTAGGGATTCTCCACATTCATGCTGAAACTGAAACAGTACATATCCGTCAGTATTTACAGATGCTCTACATTCATGCTGAAACTGAAACAATACATATCCATCAGTATTTACAGATGCTCTACATTCATGCTGAAACTGAAATAGTACATATCCATCAGTTTTGGTTAATCATTGTCATGCGACATATTAAAATGAACCTTGATTCAAGCACATTCTACCAGCCAATTGCCCAATTTTCGAGCTTCGTTTTTAGACTAGTGAGCCAAGCTATTCTTTGAATTAATTTGATCATCTCACTTTCATATATGTAGGCATGGTTCTCTATGTTATGTTACCACAAATTCATATATGTGTTTGGTTGTATAAGAAGGGTTAAAGAAAATAAAATAAATATTGCGTTTATATAATATTGGTCTATTGAACATCATTTTTACATCACACTTTAGATTCTTTTCCCAGCAGGCTAGTTCATTCAGGGAACGAATTCAACTTCCAGATGAGCACATCACCCTGGAAGTCATTCTAGAGTTCTTGGGTTAAGTCAATGCCGGAATGTGAGGTACAGTTGGGTGTAATGAGGCATTTGGAGGTTAACTGTCTTGTCCAGGAAATGATGTAACTTGGCTAGGAATGGAACCAGCAACCCTGTTCCTTATTCTAAAGCAAGACAGCAATTATATTTTATGTCAAA
This sequence comes from Maea johnstoni, assembly GCA_963942565.1. NCBI lineage: Eukaryota > Metazoa > Annelida > Polychaeta > Spionida > Magelonidae > Maea > Maea johnstoni. The sequence continues at coordinate 18,577,823 of OZ012691.1, forward strand.
CAATTTTCCTAATTACCTATCTTTTGTTATGGGATAACATTACTTAGCCAGATAGCGTCTCCTCACAGGAATATCAATCAAGTTTGATAGGACCATAATAAAAGTGAGATTTTCTTCAATTCATTTTCCGGATAAATCTACCAAATCAGTTAGGCTACTGAAATACCTACCCCACCAGTTCTTCATTGTCATCATCATCTTCATCTTCTATATCTTCGTCCTCAAATATCTGAAACATTCCCTCATCCTCTTCTTTATAATTAGCCTGGAATAGAAACAAAACATACAATTATGCCATTAGCATCTGGCAGAAGTAAGTGGTCTGAGAATTTTGAACAAAACATGTTAATCAGAGACATATTTGGGATTTGAGGACTGAACCTAAAGACACAGTGAGCAGACTATAGATAAGGTAAATAGCTTTAAGAACAAAGCGGTACCATACGATACCAGTACCTATGAAACTGTATGGTATTTTAACAGTACTGTTAACGGTACTTTATTGCTTTATTACCTTATAAATTTTGTTGTGATAGTCAAGTTTAGGAGCCTGGACAATCCCTTATAAATGATAACTTCAAAGTGGTTAGTATCATAAAAGAGTACCTTTAAGGAATGAAACGATGCAATAAGGTACTTTTTAAATGAAATGATAGTGGTACCAGTACCAGAACACCTGAAGATATCCAACCCTAGAGTAGACAGGTTTCACCACAAAAAGCTACTTACAGTTATTCCTTCCATGGATTGAATAGCTTCTAACATAGGCTCCACAATGCTGGGAAGATATTGTGCCATTTCCTCCTTCAGTAATAATGAGATGGCAGCAAACAAGCAATACCTAGAAAAAAAGGCATACTTTTCAATATCAGGCGACACAGGACCCATATTTTCACAAAGAAACAGCTTTTTGTGTTAATCAATGCCTTTACGCCATTTGCATACACAATGAAGGGAAAGCTAAAATAATACCCCTTTCTATCACCAATATGATGGTCTGGACTGCCTGCTTTCTATGATATATGATACGCGAAACCAAGCTAAGTGTTTTCCTAAAGATATGCCATCTCTCTGTCTGTGTATCTGTCTCTGTCTGTCTGTCTGTCTCTCTCTCTCTCTCTCTCTTTATATATATATATATATATATATATATATATATATATATATATATATATATATATATATATATATATATATATATATATATATATATATATATGTATTATATGACCACTGACCAGTCTCTCTTTTGATTGGTTAATTCAGGCTATGACCACTTCCTATACGAGGGAATATCTCCCAACCAGTCCATCAAAACAGTTGATGGACTGGCAATATTGACTGATCAGGCACACCATCCAATGAGAGTGCCAGAATAGTGACACACCCCCAGATTTCCCAAGCATGCCAACAGCCCATCAAATGGGCTGTGGCATGACCGGCCACCATTTTGCCCCAAAATAAGCCAAAATGATAGAAAAAAAATTAAAAAAAATAAATCAAAATAAAAAATATCTTTTTTAAAAATATAAAATGAAAAATTAAAAAAAAAATATATATATATTTTTTTTGAAATATAATTTTTTTTTTAATTAAAAAAAAATGAGGGAGGGATTTGATAATATCTGAACTTTTCTAATTGAACATTTGAAAGCCAATAAGGGTGAATTAAGGCTTATTTTGAGGGTTTTAAAGTTTTAAAGATTATTTGCTTCAAAACGATGTTATATTATTGTATTAATAAGGATACCTGATAGTGGTAGCAATCAAAATGTTTCTTCTGTTTGATGTGTAATTATTGCTTCTTTCATTTGTCAGTGGTCATATGATAAAACAAATATGGACTAATCCCTCGAGCAAATCAGGTTATATGGACCTCGGGAGGGCAATATTGCCCGCGGCCTTCGGCCTTGGGCAATATTGCTCTCCCTCGGTCCATATAACCTGATATTGCCCTCGGGATCAGTCCATATTTGTATAATATATATATATATATATATATATACATAAATATGAACATGTGTCAAACTTCAAAGAATGATGGGGATTTACTAAATTCAAGTGACATGAAAGCCATTTTATAAGTATTGATGTTTTTACTCACACACATCTCCTGAGGTCCGGGTCCGTGGCATCAGCCAGCAGACCCATCCCTAGACCCATACACTCTGCAGCCAGCGGCAGGAAGTTCTCTCGACCAATTGTACGCGCCAGCACAGCAAGCGTATCTGAAAGACACAAAAAGATATCTTAGATGTAAACTGAAAATAATGCAGGCTACTCTTAAAACAAGTACCCAATTCATTTCAATCACTTAAGGATTATAAGATGAGAGTTTGGGTTACAAGATTAAATGAATTTTAGTCTATAGCATTTTTCAAATAAAGCAAATATCAAATGGGTCTTCATTGATAAGTGGACTTTCTTAACAGGTGTTCTTTAACCTATTCATGCTTGTAGCAGACAAAGCTGCCAGACTATTTTGGTGATTTATCTAACAGAATGTATAATCTAGTACATATTTGCAGAAACAAGATTGATGTCACTGATATGTGAAGGAGAGTTATTTATTAAAACACTTTCAACAACTCTCCTTGGAATAGTTTGTGAAAGAATGCTTCATTCAGAAGTTATTTTCAAAAGTATGTCAGGACCAGACAACACTGGTAATTTATTCACCTATTGCCTCCAGCTGCAGCTTGAGGAGATCTTCGTTGTCTGTGGGAGTCAGGAAATGCTTCAGGTGTTCAATGATCTGAGGGAAGTATGGGAGCAGGTCCTCCTTAGCAGCATTGGCTGAAAACAGATATAAGATGATAGATATGTCAGGTGTTCAATGATCTGAGGGAAGTATGGGAGCAGGTCCTCCTTAGCAGCATTGGCTGAAAACAGATATAAGATGATAGATATGTCAGGTGTTCAATGATCTGAGGGAAGTACGGGAGCAGGTCCTCCTTAGCAGCATTGGCTGAAAACAGAAATAACATGATAGATTGATAGATAAATACATAGTTGTGTTGGTGACTACCTTTAGAATATATGAAGTGCAGCTTTCATTTCGGTAGGTTCATTAACTTAAGAGAGATGTAATACCAAATAGGTATTGGCACCTTTTACAATTTTCACAAAACGATACAATATCAATATTCCTTTAATGATACAATATCTTAACAAGATCTTTAACAATACTTCCTGTCTCCCAGCGACTTCATTTAATCAAATTTAGCTAACAAATAGCTGACTGCCTTCGTGTGGAGATGTCTGAGTAGCAGTTAAGTCAATTTCATATCATTAAGCAGTGTCAATATAACATCTTAAACGGCACAATACTTTTTCCTATTCATTATATGGATAATGGGTATCCTATCAATTACCAGTACCGATCCCTAATAACAAATACATGTACCTACCTGTGGCCCCAATGGCACTGATTGTCAGGGATTTGATGAGCTGTGACTGTGTGGTCTGCAGGGAGGTCAGCAGTTTCTCCATCAGTGTTGGCAGATAGGGCAGGAGATCCTTACCTACAATTGGAATTCGATTTTTCATCACTTTTTCTGCCATAGTCAGTGTAAGTAGTGGAGTAAACCAGAGGACCCGGTGAAAACCACCGCCTAACCCTAAGTCACTGGCAGCTTTCTCGCATACCCCAGCCAGGATTTTAAACCCAGGCAGGGGTGAGAGACAGCTAGCAGTCAGTGGCAATGCCTTAGACGACACAGCCAGTAGGACAGGCCTACAAACACAAGCAAGTCATGACATTACCTCAATCAATGACCCATCATACAAAGCATTTATGTTAATGATTCAACAAATAATCAATTACAATCTTAACCATTAAATTTCCTGCAATGAACCCTAAGACATGTAAACACTTAGAACTAAGGCAAAACATGACATATGACATATCATGACATATCCTCAATTAACAATCCACTATATAAAGGATATAAAAAATTCAAAAATAAGATATTCTTAATAGTTGAAATTTAAACCACTAAACTTCTTCCAGTGATCCCTTAGACTTGTGAACAAGGCAAAAGTGTTCCCATGAGGCTGGAAGTGTTGATATCTGAGAGGATTTAAAAATGTAATAGAATCAAATAAGACATGGAAACTTTGCTCAAAAAGGTATACACAAGTGTTTATGTAATTATGTAAGATTTACCTGTAATTCCATTGGTTTGGTAAAAATACACTCTCTTCCTTATAAAAAGAACTTGGCCTCTAAACTCCTGTATCCATGCCTGCTAATCTAAAACTCACCCAAGTTCTCACAGTAAGTCTCTAGTGCAAAGTAGATCTTGGTGATATGCTCTCGGCCCCTCTCGGAGTTGGGCTTGGTCTTGGCGAGATAGTCGAACATCAGCGGCAGGAGATCCTGGGCGTATTTGCTGATCTCCGGCTGTAGGTGCTCTGAGAACTGTCCCAGTGCAAACATGGCAGAGTCCTTCACCACGGGGTGGGGGTCCTGCAGGCCTTTACACACACACTGCAGCATGCCCTCTAGGTGCCTGCGGGGAAAAAACAATCATCTCTTACAAGGGGTGACAGGGCATTAACTCATCCACATCCGGAGGCGACATAATATTAACTCATTCACATTCGGAGCTACATTTAGTCTGATTACTTTTGACATAAACCATCTAGTAATACTGAATGGTTGACGAGGGATTTTCAAAAGTGTCCACTCCAGAAGTGAAAGGAAAGGATCATTTTGATACAAATTTCAACTTGCTCGTCGAAATACTGAAATTCTTACTGAAGCCCCCCTCAAAGTAAGCAATTTAATACAATAGAGTTGTTTACTGGTATACTTTCAAATTTTCATTTAAAATTGAATGTAATTGATACTGTGCTAATATTGCAGCAATTTAATTAGTGCATACTTTGAGCCACTGGAGTCTGCATTTACTAAACTGCAGCAATTATTTGGACACCCATATTTTGATGCTAGTATTGTATAACAAGCTGACATGATAACTTGTCATTGAACACCTGTATGCAAAAATTTAACTGCTCATCAAACGCAGGTGCATTACTTAATAACCGCAAAATAAAAATGGAATACAGTATTTAGGGCCATTGTTTCAGTGCTCAACATTAAACTGAGTGTCAACCTTCTTACTGAGGCTTTTTATAGACAGAAGTAGCAACCCTAAAAGGTAGGGGGGTTAGGAATTGCCAAGACCTAAAACCCTACAATTGTTTATGTAGATTCCATGACTCACTTGTTGCGTATGTGGTCGGAGCAGCCCTCTGAGATGACAGCCAGTGCCACAAAGGCCGCCTTACGATGGAAGGGGTTCTCAGACTGGAGAGCTGGCTCCACCAGGGGCATCTGAACAACAAAACAAATAACACAATTCAGATAATGCCATACATTTCAACATGCATATAACCCTGTTGATTGCTAATTTGGCCATTTTAAAATCACGCAAAAAACCTTAAAACTGACTGAAACACTGGCACATGGGTACTCATCTGTATTCAGCAAGAGCTATCCAATGAATACCAACATGACAGGGTTTAAATATTTTTCAAAAATCTTTGCATCTTTGCGCTTTGGATGAAAGTAGCCTCAGCACAATACAATGCATTCTTATAAGTATAGTGAAACCTCGCATAATGAACAACCCGGAGATGTGAACATTTAATGTGAACGCGATTTCCCTGTCCCATCAGTATCTCTTACATTATGAAAATACCTCCAAGATATGAACTGCTCCTCATGTGAACACTTTTGCCCTGGTCACAAGGTGTTCACATCTACGAAGTTTCACTGTAGCTCATCAGTTATTTTGTCAAATGCTATAAGTTTCATCAAATATTGAGGAATAAGATAAGAATGTACCAACTACTAGAAGAGATCCATAAAGCAAATTAACCCATTCATCCCGAAGTGACCCAAACATTTTTCACAAATTTGTATTTGCCTGACAAACTACATCAAAATATGCAGGCCTGCTGGAGCATAGCAGGCATCAATCATGGGTTATTTTCAGATTATAATTTATGTTTTATTCAGAGTCTTGGCAGGATTAAGAAACTGGGTGCCACACTGCTGGCTATGACTATGCCTTTATTTTTAGAGAGATTATATTAATAGATGGTACTTACCAGCTGAGGCACTAGCTTGTTTGGGGGTAGGTACCTTGCAAGGTTATCCACTACCTGAAAGAAAAGATGCCACAAAACATACAAATGATAGTGATATTTAGTACTTAGCACTTTTCACCTTAATAGCTGGGGAAAGGGTACTTCCTTAAGAGTACTTTCTAAGGAACAAACATCGAGCCATTTTTTGAGATATCGATATCAAATAGGAAAAAGTATCATATTGTTTGAGATCTGATTAACTGATACTGCTTATCAACATAAAATTTGACTTGACTGCTGCATGGACATCTACATAAGAAGGCAGGTCGCTAGGTTTAAGCGAAATGTCACAGTTGACTGTGCTAAATTTAACAAATTTAAATTGCTGGGAGGCAGAAACAGTATCGTTAAAAATATTAAGATATTGTATCGTTCAGGAAATATCAATATCTTATCGCGAAAATTTTAAAGATGCCGATCCCTATAAGCTATTGGTTGTGGAGAAGGCGTGAGGAGAGAAGCTGACCAAAATACGTACCCATCCTGCTACAGCGACTGGGGAGCTGGACGACTCAGAGCACTCATAGTCGTCCTCCTCCTCCTCCTCGTCCTTGCTACTCTCCGTGCACATGATCGGGAAGATGATGTGCAGGATCGGGCCAATCAGCTTGTGCTTCAGGATAACCTTCTTCTTCTGCTGGCACAGGAAGCTGACGAACGACAGCGCCTCCACGCGGACGCCGCTCGACAGATCCTTGGTGGCCGCAACCTGGTGGGAAATAAAAGAATTAGGAGATAAGGAAATACTTTAGATACTTTTTTATGTGCAGTTATTAGATATGTATAGCTAGTAGTCTCTGGTCTCACCTCCAAGCAGCGTGCCTTTTATTATAAGAAACTACACTGGGTAATAAATTGACTCTGGTCTTACCTCCAAGCAGAGTTCCTTACATTATAAAAACTATAATGAGTAAATTATAATGAGTAATGTATAAGCTCTAATCTTAACTCAAAGCAGAATTCCTTACGTTATAAGACACTACAATAGGTAATATAGAAGCTCTGATCTAAACTTTAAGCAGAGTTCCTTACATTGTCAGAAACTACACAGGGTAATATAGGGGCTCTGGTCTTACCTCCAAGCAGAGTTCCAGTACAGACTTGATGTGTGGGGCGAGGACGGACACTTCACACTCTGCCAGCTGACTGAACAACTCCATGGCCTCCCTGCCCTGTTCCTGCAGGAAAAAATCAGAGTGCCATAAATTCTCAGTGATTTTGGACACTTTTCTAATAATTACTTTTTTTTTTAAACTATTAAAGTGAATATTCTAGTATTTCCAAACAATTTTAATACACATCAATGAAAAGGTATTTATCATTTTTCTTGAAACTTTAATGTATCTACAAAAGATCTATAAATGTAGAGAAAGATTTGAGAAAAAGTAAATATCTTAGTGTGCACTGCACCAATTACTTTTAAGATGTTGGAAGACATTTCTGATTCAAATATTTTGCTGAAGACTCTTCAATTCAGAGAATATTAGTAAAATAGTCAGGGATATTTAGGGATGGCAATGTTACAATTGACTATGTTATTACTAGACATTTGCGCTATTTATATGAAAAAACTTGAATGCTAAAGTCTTACCTCATTTGACTGTACCAAGAGTCTTATAACAACCAGAATCTTAGGTATTAAAGTCTGAACTAGTTTCTGAAACACAAAAAGAATCGCCATCATTTATCAACTCGAACAATATTATAAATAGTTCATATCTAGGTTCCAACAATGAATGAGTTAAGCCAATTTCACTTTTTAAAATTTGAACTTTATTCATTGCTCATAGTGCTATCTAGACCTTAAACAGTACATATGTAACACTATGAGCCCTATACCTCAACCCAGCTGCTTTATTCACCAATATTTAACTCATAATATCAAGATGTTTTAGTACACACCTTTAAAAAGACAATATTTGCACATATTTTGATTGGAATATATTTTGAATTCATTTTTAAAAATATGGGATACAGATGAATATAGTGTTTCTATTTGACGAAAGGAAAATCATTGACTAGCTCTTAGAATAATATATGAGGCACTAGTATACTCACCACTTCATCCGTTCCCACCATATCTACCAGGTTAGCAAGAGACCTAGAGAAAGAGATAAACTCAGCATCAGAGATAGTCTCACACTGAATAATCATGTTGTTTACTTGTGATTCAAGTTTTCAATGTCGCTCTGTCCTGTAGGTCCTGGGTGGTCAAGAGTGTCTAAGGTGTTTCCACTGACCACTTGAAATCTCTAACCACTGCCTGTGCTTGAATCCCGGTGGGAGAAAGTAAGAAAGTTGTAAGTGACTTAGGGTTAGAGAGAAGTTTTGACCAGGTACTTTGGTATCCTCCACCACTTACAAGTGGCTAATAACAAACTTAGCCTAAACAGGGCCGAACAAGTGATGATCATCAAAATTATATTCTTAGTGGTGGTTAGATAAAAGAAACACATGTATATACAACATTCTTTGCCTATCCATTTCAGTATTTGATATCTTATCAAGTACTGGTACTTATCCCTAACATTCTAGCTGTCATGGAGAGTTTCTGGAGCCTAGCAGGATGTGGTACTTACTGTATTGTGTAGAAGGGCACGTTGGGGCTGACTCTGTCGTCGAGTGTATCTGCGAACAGCGCCAAGAGTGAAGGCAGGTGGGGCTGAAGCTGCTCCCAGGCCGACTCCGACACGATGCTCAGGACGTACATACCCATCTAAATCAAAGAGAGAAACAGATTATCATTAACACCAGGCACTGCACAAAAAAGGTTTCATAGCCATGAGATATAAATACCTGCTTTGTTGCGGGGCTAGACGTTGAGCATTACGTTACCTGACTTACCCCAAAAGGAATCTGGGTAAGTGATTTTCTCAATCTACTAACCAAATTAGGTAAATACCTGCTTTTAGAGAGAACACCTATGCAACTTTACAGTAAGGTCTCGTCAAGGCAAATGAATAGCCTTTATGAGGAGAAACCTAATGTATGTTTCTGGGAACTCTAAATTCAGAGAGAAGTCTTTCACTGAAGGTAATTTCATGAACAGGTCTAACTGTATGTGAATAAGTGTTATGACTAACCTGTGCACCATATTTCCTTCTGTTTTCATGGACTGCCATAAAACTGAGGCTTAAATTCCAATTATATCTTTATCTACATTAACCTGACATGACAAGTAGAAATTATAAATAATCTTATGATTGAATGATTAAATATATGTAATTAATAAAAAATTGATTTTTTATGGTGGCCAAGGACAATTTATTATCTTTTCCCAGATGTTTTGAGCAGCTGAACTTCCTACTGTCCAGAGTAATGCCATATATATTTTTTAATTCTTTTTTTTTGTTTGAACACGCTAAATCCTCATAATCCAATCCAAAAAATTAACGATGTTTGGCATGTTCAAGCTATCGAACGAACATGATTCCTCACCTCTCTGTGCTCCGGCTGTTCACTCTTGGTGTACTGTTGTAGGAACTGCAGCAACTCTGGCCACTGGTTCTCCTGCAGATCATGCTTGGCAATACTGCCCACCAGCTGGGCAATAGAGTTACGCACAACACGCCTACAACGCAACAACAACAACAATAACAGCAGGCTACATGGGATAAAACAGACAGTCTATGGTTTTAAGGTTTCACCCATTCAAGCTTCCAGTTCAGAAGTAAATGTGAAGCCTCTTTGGCAAGGCTGGGTGAGTAATATGTTTTACACAATAAGAAATCATACCCAACTAAAACATTACTGGTCACTTGATACTACAAGCCCATGAGTCAAAGAAGTAAAACATTATTAAATTAGACAATATCAATATTATTATCATTATTAGTATTATTATCATCATTGTCATAGTTACTATTATCACTATCATTATTATCATTATTAGTATTATCATTATTATCATTATCATCATCGTTACTATTATCATTATTATCATTATCATTATCATCATTGCTACTATCATCATTATAATCATTATTATTATATTCAGTAGTAGTAGTAGTAGTAGTAGTAGTAGTAGTAGTAGTAGTAGTAGTAGTAGTAGTAGTAGTAGTAGTAGTAGTAGTAGCAGCAGCAGCAACAGCAGCAGCAGCAGCAGCAGCAGTAGTAGTAGTAGAAAGATATGACTAGGAAAATAGTTTTGTACTCACTCTGACTCCTGGAGAAGTATCTGCAAGACATTCTGACGTATGCTAAATTTTAAAAAAAAGGAGAGGTGAACAAAGTTGCTGAAATTTATGAAGAATGATGAATGAAGTATCATTAGAACAAACACTTAAAACTCATGATTTAATGAGAAATGTGTATGTAGCATAAAAAGCAGGTGAGCATCTTTATTGTTGCTATTGTTTTTTTATCATCATTAGTGACTATCGTTATCATCATCATTATTATGATAATCAAATTTAATACTTTGAATCTGAATTAATTCTTTAATAAATTTGTTTTCGAAGATCTGGAAGTGCAACACCATAAAACACATGGCTGAAGTAATATGCTCTTCAAAATTTGTTTCATATAATTCACATTTAACCAGAGCTCACTCACTTGTTTTTGACATCAGGTGATAACTTGGACCAGTTCTTGACTTTAGTGATCTTCCTCCTCAGCAAGATTGCAGCAAACTGTCTAACCTGAAAATACAAGGCCATCAAAGATACCATGATGCGAATGCATAGGCAAAACTTGATGATCTAGATTGCTTTTGATATAAAATATATTTCTCACTTATAAGACTGGCTGCTTAAGGCTGTAGTATAGATTATTATACAAGATCAATGAAATATGATGAAATAGAAACCAGGAAATATTGAATTAGAGTGGAGGAGCTCAATGCCCATTTATGTCCAGATGATCATGGGCATATAACTTTTAATACATCCTTCGATCATAAGCCATAAAATCCAAATACATTTGTTTCATTGCATGGAATGGTGGTATTAACTTCATTTTTTTCCATTTACAGGGTCTGCAGCTGAGGATGAGTGACAGTGAAAACAGGTCAAAACATTCTCCTACATACACTACCCTCACTGACAGGGTCTTAGCCAGGATTTCAAAAATGCCTGTCCAAAACAGCAATTTCAAAATTTCTGCCCGTCCATATTTAGCTATCAATCTACTTCAAATCCTTATACCAACTACTATTCATAGCCCAGTGTGTCAAGAAGGGCAATTTACACTACAGCTATATCCTAGAAGATGGTTTGTTAGGAAAATATTTGGTTATTCTACCCAGAAAGTCAAATTGAAAAGTCATCATAGAAAATTTTGCCTGTCCAAACAGGAGGTTTTTATGAATCTACCTGTCCAAAAGACAGGTAGGACGGGTCCTGGCTAAGTCCCTGCCCTCACATACAGGGCCTTACTCTCTTCTTAATTATTCAGCACAGCTAAATATCATCTTAACTTTTACACAAGGAGCAAAAGTTTTGAGCAGAATCACTCACCTGTGGATTCTGTGCTGTGGCCAGGGTTGTGCACAAGGCAGGTACTATGGCAGGATCTTTGAAAGCCACCTGGAGCTGCTGCGTTGCCTGAAGTAGTAGAAGATCATAATAAATATACCAATCATTACAGGGCTCAAAATTAAGGGGTTTTATCCAGGGAGCCCAATTGCTACAACATACATGTATGTGTTGTGTACGGAAACCACCAGTACATCTTTGGGCATTTGCAGACATTTGAGGGAGCTGCAGGAGAATTTGAGAGTGCACTGACCTCCCAGTTAAGTTACAGCTGATTTTTCAGGCCTGGATTATATGAGCGCTTTGATAATTTAACATACATGGCTCCAGGAGGGGGCAGGGCGGCGTAGCTATTTTCTGGCGCAAGGATATCCCAGGGATATCTAAGGTGACAGACATTATTCACGACCGTATATGTGCAATTCGGTTACAGACGGTTGATGGACAGGTTTTTTACTTTTTATCTGTTTACCTCCCTGCCCAAGGCGCCAATGAAGGTCTGGAAGCGTCCCTGGATGAGCTGTCGGAGGTCATCGATTCCATTGAAGGAGGCTCCCACATCATTGTGTGTGGAGACTTCAATGGAGATATTGGAGTTTTAGGCGGACCAAGAGGGGTTAAGGACCCCGGACCTAGGGGGCGCTCGGTTGCAAATTTCTTTAAAAGGCATAATCTTATAGCAACTAATTTACAAGAGTATACCCATGGCCCAGTTAACACATTTACGTGCCATAACGGCGCCTCCTGTATAGACTACATAGCCATCCCAGAAGTGTTGGGAGATTCTGTATGTGAGTGTCTGGTGGAGGTAGGGATGTCATCGATAGTTGCCAAGTCGATGCACCGCTAGGTATGACCCTGTCGATAGTCGCATCGATAAGGCAACCGTATCGATGCGGCAGAATCGACAAAATTTAACCCCAAATGCCGCTACATTTGGGGGTTAAGTTCTACAGCCAAAAATCATGAGCGATCACTCAGCCTCAACAAACCAACGGCCGTTACCTTTTATGGTTATGTTTAACGTTCTACTACGGCTCTCAGCCGTAAGTACACGCAAAATCATGAGCGGTAGATCGGTTTGCTCACCAAAACAAACGGGCGCCATTTTATTTTACTGCGCACATAGAAATCGCAGTACGTTCAGAACAACAATTGTTTGAAACGTTCGCTAAACGTACTGCTCATCAAGTGCGCAGTATTCGAGATACAAACGTTTCAAACGTTTGTGTGTTCGTGTCTCAAATGAGCAAACGTAATAGACATACAATGTGGCTAAAGATATAATTAATACAAATAACAGCCACAAAACGAATTCAATTCAAAGTAGAATGAATTGTAATAGGTATAAAAGAATAAATCAAATATAAAGTAAAATGATAAACAAATTAGATTAAGTAATAAATGTATTCAAATGAAATAAAAATAGAATAAAATAAATCATGATAGATTATAATAATTGATGAATGCATAATTACAGAATTAATTAAATAATTTGATCTTTGATGAATGAATTAAAAAGGCAAGAATGTTCTTTATTTTGAGCAATTACTAGGTAATTAATTAAGCCCAACGAGCACGTTACGGTGAATTGAATCGAATCGAATCGTATCGAAAAATATAGCGATTAATCGAATCGATAAAATCTCATATCAATGACATCACTAGGTGGAGGAGTGGCATCCTTTGAATAACTCTGACCACTCTATGGTGAGTATAACTATGGACATTGGGAAAATTAATTTGACTACCTACCCTACCCCAAATGTAGCTAGGGTTAGGTGGGACAAACTGGAGCTACATGAGATGAAGGTAAGGTATACTGACAAGTTAGAGACCATGTCGATCGGTATAAAAGACGTTTTTGACCTGTCAGATGGTAGCCCAGCAGATATCGATGATTGCTTCTCTAAACTGACTGACGCTATGCATCGCATTTCAGATGAACTTCCGAAGTCAAGGTACAGGAAAAACCTGAAGCCTTTTTGGAACCCTGAACTTTCTAGACTAAAGTACGAGAAAGTTAGTTTCTACAGACTGTGGGTTGACTCAGGCCGACCTAGAGATCCAGACAACCCAGACCGGAAGAACTATAAGGACACTAAAAAGAACTTCTCACGCCAACTTAAGAAAATCTCCAGACAATATGAGAATGAGGAGATCGTCCAAATTGTAAAAACTGCTGAGGTCAACAGGAACTCCTTCTGGAACCGGGTTCGGTCCTTCAGAAGGGGGCCCTGCTCTAAGTCCCTAGCTATAAAGCGCGAGGATGGGAAGGTCGTGCATCAGATAAATGATGTGTTAGAGGTGTGGAGGAGGCACTTCTCAAAACTTGGTACTCCTAAGACATCGGATAGTTTTGATGACCTACATTTTCGCACAGTTTCTGATTTTGTTGAGTTATATAACGATGGTAGCGACTGTAGTGACACCTTTTTGCAAGATGTCTTTTCAACGGCTGAGGTCAAGAATGCTATTAAGACCCTTAATAAGGGGAAAGCCCCTGGTTTTGATAGGATCGTGGCCGAACACATTAAATACGCAGGTGAGTCCACTGTAGATCTTTTATGCACTTTATACAACAGAATTAGGGCTACGGAATATATTCCCACATGTTTTAGACTAGGAGTCCAAATCCCTTTGTTTAAAGGGAAGGATCTCTCTAATCTGGCCGCAGACAGTTATAGGGGGATTACCCTACTATCAACCTTTAACAAACTTTTTGAGATTTTACTGTGGAATAGGTTGAAGGTTCGGTGGGTGAGTGAGAATGTCGTTTCGGAACTGCAGGGAGCCTGCAAGGCCGGACACTCCTGTCTGCACACCGCTTTCCTTCTACAAGAGACCATAGCCACGACATTAGAAAACAACAATAACTGCATTGTTGCATTCTATGACGTGGCTAAAGCTTTTGACTCTGTCTGGATCGGGGGTTTGTTCAAGCAGATACATGACTGTGGTATTACAGGAAAAACATGGCGACTCCTGTACCGCTGCTACGTAGACTTTAGATGTTGCGTAAAAATTTTAGATTCCTACTCGCAATGGTATACCCTTTCCTGTGGAATTCATCAGGGAGGGTATATGTCATTATTAAAATATACTGTTTTTATAAACTCACTCTTGGTCGACCTTAAGAAATCTAAGGCTTGCTGTATGATCTATAAGACGCCAAGTACGCCCGTTGGATACGCGGATGACCTTGCTGCTGCTTGTAACAGCAAGCCGAAAATGGACCGTGTCATGGATATCGTGTATGCCCACGGGCGTACTTGGTGGTACGATTTTAACGCACGGAAAAGTGGAGTTCTGGTCTTTGGTGAAACAAACAGGGAGCATACTGAAAACTCTAAAAACAGATCTTTTCGACTGGGACACGAAAGAGTGAAAGAGAAATCAAACTATGACCATGTTGGGGTGAATGTATCCATCTTTTCAGGAGATGAATGTGGGATTAATGAGAGATTATCCAAAGCCAGAAGATCACTTAACGCACTTACGGGCCTCGGGATCAGGAGATGTGGTCTTACGGTGGCCACCTGTAGTATCCTTTTTTGGTCGATTGTTGTACCCATCGCCCTCTACGGGTGTGAACTATGGGCTATGTCAGGAGAACACTGACGATTATTAGAATCCTTCCAGGACTATGCGAGCAAGAAAATTCAGAGATTTCATCCTAGAGTTCCGAATGCATGCAGCCGACATAGTCTTGGTTGGATTAGTTTAGGAAGACTGGTGCAGTTGAGAAAACTCCTTTTCATTAGATCTATCTTAGTAATGGGGCACGATGATGTTATACGAGTCGTGTTTATTGAAAGATATAGAGCAATAAATAGACGAGGCCATCTTGATGACCTGCACGCAGAAAGTGTCGTATCTGATCTAATTTACACAATTAACCTTTTTAAGCTGAATGAAGAAGTTGACAACATGGTTGAGAGAGACCAGATGTATCAAAAGAATGTATGGAAAAAACTGGTCTGGGAACGTGCGTGGTCATTGGAGGATATGTATTGGAGGATTGAATATAAGCTGCATAAATCCCTGGACCTGGTCAGCGCCATAAATCCTAATCCTGAGTATTTAACCTGGTGGGCACTATCGGACAGGTACCCTGAATACATCAGCACATGCGAAACTATGGCCCGTTTAGTGTGCCACGCAAGTTTATTAAAAATGGATGACGTGAGATTAAAGAAACTCAGCATGTTTTCGAGATGCTGCCCGCTCTGCGAGCTCGCAGCCCCGGATGATGTAAAACATCTTGTCCTACAGTGCCCATCATCGAAGCGCAAACGAGGAGATATGTTTGTCGATTTAGAGAAATGCGCTGTTAGCCTAGAGGCTAGGATAGATGAAGTCCCGGAGGACCTCCTCCCAATACTGCTAGGGAAATGTAAAACTGGTTACTCTTTCGAACAAATGGAAGAATTCTGGATCCTAGCCGGCATATATATACATGGGATGTATAGAGAGAACCTCTTACTTAAACAGGGGATCGGATAAAGAGCTTAACTGTCGATTTATGTGACACATCGGGCGATATATGACCTGGATAAGCTTAAAGGACATGCTCTAGAATATAATATATGCATTTGTAACCATAAGTAATAATTTTGTCTAATACCTGCAATATGTGACGCCTTATGCGGTATTTCTCTGTTTATTATGTTCCTGTCTATATATGTATTTTTGTAGTGAAACTACGAGCCAATAAACTATATATATATATACATGTACTTAACTTGGTACTTTATTTTGAAATGTGAGGAAGGGCTAACTTTCATAAACTACTAGCTGATACTTTGAACTTTTGCTTTGAAAGTGTAGTTAAAGAAAGTGATTTTGAGTGACTATATTGTTAATAATACATAAATATGAGAAGTCTTTATTTACTGTTGTAAGAATAGCCAAATTTCTTAAGCACTCCAGACTTTGGGTTATTTGTCTATGTTCAAATCAAAGCTGGGTGGTTGGTCTTTAGAATCACCAAGAAAAGTTGTACATAAAGGCAATATCATGAAAATAATTATCATCTGGCTTGAGAAAATGTGTTGTGATGGGCAGGGCCAAAGTTTAAACCAGCAAACCTCCTACCTTCCTTATAGAGAAGGTTTAACCCTTTATCACTCAACGCAACAATGTTGCCATGTCCCCTGCACTGCATGAGGGGTTACTCCTCAGAGACATTGTTGCGCAGTGCGTAGTGCACTGCAGTGCATAGGGAGCAGTGCTTTAAACAAGTTAAACGAGTAATTTCCATTTTTTATTTGTATCTTTCATTTCGTTAAATATGATATTATTTGTGTTTAGAATATATTAACTTAAAAGTTGATTTTTTGTCTGATTTTGCGCTTGACGCACTGTCAATAACCACCTCGGCAAGTTCGTCTTCGTTGAGTGGTTAAATGAGTGGGATATCATCGTCTGATTCCCATGGATCGTGAAGGGGACGATAGTCGATCCTCTTCCACTCTTCATCGGAATTATCCTGGTTTAAACTAGCCATTTGATGGCAGAAACAACGAAAAAACACGGGAGAATATCAATGGTTTTGTGTGTTGCTAAGGACGCCACAACACGACGACGTCACTGGCGGGAATTCCCCATGACTTCCATATTTGGAGGGGGTTTTCCCGTAGTTTTCCCGCCGAAAATCACGGACTTCGAGTCCGAAAATAAGCATTAAATAACTATAGATTACGATTAAAAGGTAAGGGCAATAATATTGTATCTTTATTTAACAATCATTTGTGTACCAGCGATCTAAGATCGTGGTACCCAAAATATGCCAAAACTCGCTTCGTAGGAATAAGTGCACAAATACAATGACGCAATAACTCGCTACTGAGGAAGTGCAGCTGCACTCATGTTACGAGTTATTGCGTCATTGAGTGATAAAGGGTTAAGGGGTGCACTTTACAATTAACAATGTTTATTTTCTTGCTAAAATTGTCACTTTAAATTTGTTTCACCTAAAACCAATAATGGATAGCTACCTCTGTTGAGATGAGGTAGGTAGGTACAGATTGGCCACCGCTTTGGCTTGCAGGCTCAACTCATTACAGGGGAGCTACAGAGCGGTCCTAGCTATGTATCTCCCAACCTAGTGGTGGCACCCTATTCCCCATCCCCCTGTTTAGTGGTTACTGGTTAGGCATTAAACCCTTCTCAATTATGCACCAACTTTCTTCCTTGTCCCCGTACATTTAATACATAATTGTGACTCCATTTGAACAAGGTACTTGTTAGTAGGACCAGAGAAATACATCCCCTTGATCCGCAACCCCATAGGTACTGCATGCTAGCCTCTACGGCATCTGCGCCTCGAGTTACGCGCTGTAGCCTGGGGTTGTATTGGTCACGTGATCTGTGCACTGCTGGCTGACTGGCTGGCTGGGGGATGTTATGCTATCTAGGTCAGATAGTGAGAGGCAGCGAAATTTGATGATTCATGACCAGCGCCCACTCCCTGTCTACTTCTCTCAGGTAGGACCCTGTCCAGCTTTACATATATAATGTTCGGGTATAAACATGGTAAAATTGCTAACTGAATACAAATGGCAACTTTCATATGTAAAATTAATCATAAGTAAAGTACATACACACACATTAGTCTGTGAACAAATGTTCAACACGGTCCCTCCTGCACCCAACCCCCCCCCCCCCCCCCTCCCTTGGCAATTCAGAGACCCACTCTACTAAAAATCTTGTACCCCCTGCGGCCTAGACCAGCCTGTCTGCACCCAAATAGTGTATGTGTCCATCCTCTAGCCCTTCATACAGAACAAACCCCTTACACATTAGATCTTGCTCCTGGGCACACCCCTGTTTTCAAGACTGAGAACCAAAACATTGCTGATTGCAAGGCCATGTAATGATGTATGTCACTATATGTGTTTGTTTATTTACTTATGGAGTAAAAGGCAGTGATCTATGATAGAATATTGTTCAACATTCGGCAGGACACTGGGCTGCCACACCCCAGAAGTGATCAATGTCCAATTAACCCATCATATTCCAAAGCCATTAACAGAGATAACTGCCTGGACTGGGATGACCATACAGCTGGATCAGCTCGCAGCGCCCTCTATAATGAATGTTACGGTATGCGATCCCACGTGTTCAGAAAGAGGACATACTTAGGAGGAGAATACGGCCTTTACACTGACAGCTGGTCAACATAACTAAAATCACATGCATAGCTTGACCGTGATTCAATAGGTCCATAATTTCTACAAACCTGTTGTATGACATTATTGTCAGGCACTAGCAGATTTTCAAGAACTTGCTCCAGTTCGCTTGCCATTTTGTGGAGGCGGAAGTAAAAGGCTCGACCTATCTCCGAGCGAGGAGAGTTCCGGCATGTGTTATGCGGGTTCGGTAGAACTCGGGTGAGATAGGACATACTACGGGCCGTGTGCAAAAAAAAATCAAGCGCTGGTCGCCGGCCACAGCGGATCATTCTTTGTGTTGGCAGGGAGCTTTTATGGTGGTCTCTGGTGTTGGGTAAGGGGGTGGGGCTATCCTTTTTTGATATGGTCAGGATTATTTTCTCCCTTTTTTTCTGCGCTGACAAACCCTGAAATTCTCAATTTTCAGGGCCAGAATTTTTTCTTACATTTCAGGACAAGAATTTTTTTTTTTGGGGGGGGGGGCAGATTTTTTTCCTAAAAGGATAGCCACCCCCCTTCCCCAGAATATCAAATAGTCCGCCCTAAACAAGTCGAAACGCTTTTTTAAGAATAAGAATGGCAATGGGCTTGTGGTAGCTGAAAGAGTGTGACATCTTCAATTTCGGAGAGCACCCTTACCCCAGGGAGGTGTACTTTAGGTGTAGTTGAGGTGCAATTGAGGTGTACACCTCAGTTATACCTCACCTTTGTTGAGGTGTACACCTCAATGACACCTCCACCTCTGAGGTGGCTTTGAGGTGCCACTGAGGTACTATTGAGGTGTTTTTGAAGTCTATTTGAGGTGCATTCCAATTATGTAAATTAGCACCTTAAGCGCACCTCCGAAGAACCACTGATGACTTGTTTTGACAGAAGGTGTCTTTAAGGTGTACACCTCCAATTACTTCAATAGATGTTTTCATTTATGTTTATTTGCACCTCAAGTGCACCTCGTATATTTGTTTCATCTAAACATTGAGATTGTGGGCAATATGTCTGAAATTCTGAATTATAGAAGAATTTTAGAAACAATTAACGTTTTATATTAAAGGGCTTTAAAACATCTAGGGAAATTGCAAGTCAAAAAGACCAATGAAGTTCAAGATGTTCAAACATTAAAATGTCTATTTGTATATGAATGCACAACCAAATGAAGTGATAAGATAAGTAAAGGGAGGTTCAGGTCAGCAAAGTTGATCACTGCAAAGCTCATATTTAAGTTTAATCATGCATAAGTAAATATGAAGAGACAGTTAAAAAGCTAGTGGTGGCGCCCTTGTAGCTGGCCTCTCCAAATGTTAAAGAATATTTCCACTACACCACACCTCAACAGTTTGTGGGCGTATACCCTCACGAGGTATCTCATACATCTCATTTGTTATTTTTGAGGTGGAGCTCCATGAGGTGTTCTGAGGTGCTAATTTAAATATTTGGAATGCACCTCAAAGACACCTCATTAGTCTGCACCTCCATCGAGATGCGCACCTACTTGGCACCTCACATAAATTGATATTTTTGATGTGCACCTCCACGAGGTGTTCTGAGGTGCTAATTTAAATATTTGGAACGCACCTCTCAGGAGGTGTACACCTCCCTGGGGTAAGGGCAATATCAAGAAAAGTCGAAAAACATCATTGTAACCCTATGTTGTTGTTGTTGTTGTTATAATTATTATTATCATTATTATTATTATCATCATCATTATTATTATTATTATTGTTATTATTATTATTATCGGTGTGACTCTAAAAACGTTATATCATAATTACATATTTTGTTCTGGGCGCTAGCTTTATACTTCCTAAGACCTATAAAAGACAGGCGATAGAACATCAGCAACAGTTCAGGGAACGAGAAGGAAAAGGATTAGAAAAGTTGGGACTTAGCATGTTTGTAAGCGTGTAGAATATCTAAATACATCTAATATCCAGTATCTGTCTAAGATGACGCAAAATTGGTTTCTCATGAACACCAATGTTCTTTAAGTCTTTGACGCAATCCGTTATGTTGGTCCGGTATAGACGCAAATGATAAATGATATTTTTTGAAAAACAAAACTGGATATTACAACAGAGCAACAGCTAAGCGTCTTCATAGTGCACGGGATGAGGTGTCTTTAGGGGTTAAATCTTTTACATATAGGGCCATTTTGAGATTTTTACATACAAACCTTGCACCCTTTTCTCGTAATCAGATCAGCTGTGACTCTCTTAAGGCCATCGCTTAGCAGGGAGAGAGAGAGAGCAATTCACAGGACCTCACAGGTTTGCACACAATGAGGACGATTTTATCTCTTTTTTATACTGAATTTTAGGAAAACATGGCGGTTTCAAGCATGCATTTTGGTTTCAAACATGGACGTGTATGCTCAACAATTGGTATAATTACAGCTGAGAGTATTAAGGAGGGAAGGCTAGCACATTTATTTCACAAAATTAACTTTGATTAGAACTATGCAATCTAGAAGTTAAAACACTTCTTTTTCAAATTTTCAACAAAAAATCAACAGAAATGGTAATCAAATTTTAACAGAGGAAAATTAGAAAAAAAGAGATGTGACAACCTCCACACCAATGACTTATTTTACCCGTGAACTAAGCTCTCTGGTATATATATATATATATATATATATATATATATATATATATATATATATATATATATATATATATATATATATATATATATAGTTATATATATATATATATATATATATATATATATATATATATGTATATATATATGTATGTATATATATATATATATATATATATATATATATATATACATATATATATATATATATATATATAAATATATATATATATATATATATATATATATATATATATATATATACATATATATATATATATATGATTGTATGTGTGTATATATATTTATAGTTGTCTGTATATGTATAAAATGGAGAAAGAGAGGGAATATTTTCGACGGAACGGTATTATTTCATAACTACGCAATTCTGTCAAAGTAATGCCCCTTTAATTATATAAAAGTCATAACACACGATCAAACATCAATTAGATTCCTTTATTTACAGACATCGTACAATTGCATTACATAAAGCCTCATGAAAGACATCCTGTCAATAAAGATATACTGCCTGCGTTTCTGTCCCGTATTGTGAAAGACAATACAATATAGAATACTAAGTTTTCCAAAACGCTTTCCTAAGATTGGCTTTTGAGAGAGAAGTACTTAAACAAAGTTTACTGAATGCCAATATTTTGCATATGGCGATTTCACATCAAACTACTCTTTTTTCAGTTATTTTTCTGTGTCTACATTATATGCACACGGATTAGAGAGATGACAACCCAGGGGTACAAACTTCCATGAGAATGAAAAGATTAGTTAATTAATTTTTCGATACATTATCAATAAAACGTAAAGGGAATTGCGTATTATATGGGAAGACTTGATAGTTTGTCAGTGGTTTGCTTACAGATACTCAGTATATACAATTGCCTAAACTGGTATGATCATTTAACAAATAATCCCAGTTGTATAAAATTCTTGGTATTAGTGTAAGATCTTTCAAAACGGCCCGTTGCCATCAGTGCAAGGAGAGATCGTTTCAGCATAAAGCTATTTTATGGTAGCAAATAATAGTAACAAATAAATTAGAAATATTCACCGCTGTGAAAGAATTATTAAATGCCAGGCATACAGTGAGACCGGCTGAAAGACCACGGACGGTATTACATAAAAGTGGTCTTCAAAGACTGGTGGACTCCGGAGCTCTCAGTGTTTCATCTATGTAATTCTTTATGGACCTTTCAAGAAGATTGAGAGGAACCTGGCCGCATTGTAAGCACGCCCTGTGGAATGCTTTAATATCGAAGTTATCCTCTGAAATAGAAATAAAAGACCATGAGACATGAAACGCATTTACTTACGTATCTTTGTATTTATTAAGTGATCCACCTGTATAAACGAAACTTTTGGTTATCATAAATGTTACCTTAGTACATTTGATATAATCTTATAACAGTTACCCTCACTACTTTCTCTTTAAAGTAGAATATTTTTGTATTACGAAGATACAAACAAACAAGGTACTGTATGACTAGTATGTGTACTAGATACATATGTATCTACTTACTTAGTTTTGATTCAGCCATTTGTCTGAGTTCTTGGAATTTAACGTGCCCCATCTTGTAGGAGCAAGCCTGCAAAAGAAGGATACAACATTAGTGAGCGATTCTTATATTGAAGTTGGATTCTGAGATGGAAAAAAGACCAGGAAAACAGAGAAACAATTACTTACGTAACTTTGAAATAATCAAGTAATCTAGTAGTAATAACGGAAATTCAATATTTTACTAAGATTATCATAGTACGACTCAGGGCACGACACTAACAGTGGTCCTATGGCCCCAGGCCAGAATTTCTTTTTGACATATACCGTCAATACAAACTTCGTTTAATCTTAATGTACCATTATCGGAAGTTTCAAATAATCATGCATCATAATGAAGTGTTTATATATATATATATATATATATATATATATATATATATATATATATATATATATATATATATATATATATATATATATATATATATATATATATATATATATATATATATATATATGTATATATATATGTATATATATACATATATATGTATATATATATATATATATATATATATATATATATATATGTATATGTATATATATATATATATATATATATATATATATATATATATATATATATATATATATAATATATATATATACATATATATATATATATATATATATATATATATATATATATATATATATATATATATATATATATATATATATATATATATATATATACTAGATCTAGTATATGAAATAAGGTAGATACAAAAAGGTCTATTAGCTAGGCAATGTCTTACCTGTGCAGGTGTGGCTGTGTATTTGTCAACCTCCCTCTTTGCATGTTCCGTTGTCAGACCTGCATTTTCAACGAGGTACTCAACCGACTCTTCAGTAGTCCAGCTGAAATAAGATAGAAGGATCTTATTTTCTGATTAATACTTGCCATATTTTTTTCGTCCATGTTGAGCTAAATTATGACTAATCACTTATTTTTGGTGGAGACAGTAAACATCCATAACGGCAGATATATATCACAAACAATACATCAACTACATGTATTTGGTATATTAAACCATTGTATACCATTTGCATTTATATGTGGCATATGCTAATCTTATTCCGAAGTTACCGGTTATTACTATAAACTTTGTTCATTCGCTATTACCTGAATAAGTAATCAAAAATGCGCAAATCAACTCTTGCTAAGGCTTCTTTATCGGTTATATTTACAAAGTATTGTTTACTACCATAGCATAATATTGGTAATGAAAGCCATTTTCATTTCGTTCGCTTGTAATATTTAGGGTTTTTGTCGGTTGCAACCGTTTAAGGCCATATTAATCACTATGCACATACAGGAAAGGACTGAAATATTCCTATAGTTTTATGTATGCATCGTCCCGCGACGCATGCCTACGTTCCACAACGCTTCTGCTAAGCATTGCCCTTAACTTATATAGAGCGACTTATGAGGCCAAAGCTGCCATTGTGGTATGTCTTTAAGGTCCGGAATTACTTACTCAAATGCGTGTATACCCGTATCCGCAACAATACTGCAAAACCGCAACATATCCGAACAGTAGTAGCCAAACCTGCGAAAATTTACGAGATGTATAGTTATATGCGAAACCTCATTCCTCTGTAGATAGAATCTCATAGAGGTTCACATTACATCTTGATGGTATGCGAGTAGATTAAACATGCCAAGACACATTTTAAAAAATATATTGGGGTTATTAACTTATCGATGTGTTCAGGCTCCGCTGCTTCAAGATGGAAATAAAACATTCGATTAACAATAAATATTGAATCATTTGCAAAGTTTTATGAAATGTGTATAAAGATAATTAATGTCGTTGGTGATTTAGTACGTTTAACATATTTGTAAATACAATACAGAGATTTAATTCCTGCACCAGTCGACCGGACATCAGCTAGTGCTTTAAGTTGAACATACACCCTTGGATGACATTTCAAAAAATAAGCCAAGAACAGCAATGACCCACGTAGCTTGCGAATCAAAGCTACGTTCAGTTGTGAGGCCATCCGTACCCAGATAGTGCGTGGCAAATGGGCGTGTGGTCGTATATTATGCCCGGGCTGCCAACGCAATTGGTGCAGGAATTGAATGTTGGCACTGTAGGTTTGTCTAGCAACAATGATAATATGTTCAACACGATTAGAATACGAGCAGCTGCTTGCCAAATATTCCTTAGAATATCAGTTCATTTAAGCCAGATAACGCAATATATGTCAGATCATGAGTACGCTCTTTTGTAAATGGGCCAACTGTTTGAAACATTCACCCCTGCAGCATCACAAACGTGCCAGAATGTTTCCAATGGAAGCGGCTTTTTTAGATTCATTTGGACAAATATGTCCGCTCTAAATAGAGTTATGTAAAATATATATCAAGACAAAGCAATAGCATATTATCAATATCAAGTAACCCCATTTGTTCTTCAGCTGCCAACCTTGAGCAAGATTCGTTAAATAGAGAAATATTGCGGAAATATACGAAGACGTAATGTTCGACGTAAAATAATTCTAAAAGGACGGCTGCATAAACGAATAGTCATAAACACTCGCTGTACGCGTTCCCCACGAATTATAAATGCATTTGTTACCAATAACCAATCCACATGCGAAGGCACACATGGTCTGACACAAATGAAATTACAAAACAATATTTTGAAAAATATTTGATTGAAAGTTGATGTTTCCAGTAGGTTTTAGATATTTCAATCATTGATGTATCAGGTCCAAAGTTGTCAGAATATGTGTGCACACCAGATGATAATAGGTTAACTTCATAGTAAGAGCAGGTTATGCCTCAATAGTAACTTACAGTGCGCTAGGGTCATCATAAACTCCCATCTCCACGCCCAGTTCTTCACAGTACAGTGCCCAACCCTAGGAATGTAAAAGGATCACAATCTTTATACAATTCCACCTTTGACACTGGTGACACAGCATCTGGCTTTATCAGGCAATGTCATTTTTACCTCTCCAGACACGTCTCCATTTCAACAATCAATATTATAAGTGAACAGGCATTTTAATCAGTTGATTGAATGAAAAAGCCAATTATGGATGGTAAAGCATTCAACACAATTTAAACATTTGGAAATGCTATTATGAATAAACAAATATACATACATACATACATATATATATATATGTATATATATATATATATATATATATATATATATATATATATATATATATATATATATAGTTATATATATATATATATATATATATATATATATATATATATATATACATATGTGTATATATATATATATATATATATATACAGTCAAACCTCTATTAAGCGACCGCTCAAGGGAAATGTCAAAAGTGGTCTTTTAAAGAGGTGGTCTCTTAAGGATTTGAGGGTCTGAGCGAAGTTATGAAAAAACAAATAATTTCCAACAATGACCTGGAATTATTGAGGTTGTTATGTTTAGCTAAGTTTGTTGAATTACTTCATTAATATTTCAAGAATAAACAATTCAGAAAATAAAAGTTGAACTAAATCATTAATTGAGGACCCTCAGTAATGATATAATTTCATTTTTTACCGATTATTTCATTATTTTAGTGTGCCCTTTTCAATATACAAGGCGTCTAGGCATTCAAGTGGCCGTTAAATAAAGGACCATTTACTCTTAGGGATAAGATTTCATGGTCGTTGGTCGCGTCAAGCAAGTGGTCGCTTAATCAAGGTAAAATATACAGGGAATAGCCTTGGGGGGATTTGAAACGGTCGTTCAAGGCAAGTGGTCGCTTAAGAGAAGTGGTCGTTGAGGCAAGTTTGACTGTATATATATATATATATATATATATATATATATATATATATATATATATATATATATATATATATATATATATATATATATATATATATATATATATATATATATATATATATATATATATATATATATATATATATACTAGTATATATATATAAACATCATTGATGGGAATATGAACAAGTTATTGGTAACGATAATGATATCATATTTATATATTTATCAATTTACCTCAGTATAGGCACAATATATTGGAAGCACGCGGGTGCAACACCGTACGTCCGATCATCTTTGTATAAACGGAAATCTGGTAAACCTCCCATCTCCAGCGCAAAGCAAGTCTAGAACATAAACAATAACACATGACGGGTTAATATATTGATGGGGACATAACATACTTCAACAGTATAGACTCTGTCGATGTTTGGTAAAAAACGATAAATTTAAAATAGGGGCAATATCAATTCTTTGTGGTAGTAACTTTTAAAAATTAAGGGTAACTATCGTAAGGTAGCCATTGAAGACACGAACCATGCAATGTTATATTGCCCAAATGTTCTGGATATATGGATAAAAGTAGAAAATTGCATGAAAGAAGCAGTGAACATGCAGACACCTCAATGTAACAGCTATTGATACTAGGAAATTCAACTTCTTGTATACAATAAGGTGTTATACAAGTAATTTGAAATGATTTGTTTTGGAACCAAATACGTTTGTCAAGGTAATTCAAACCCGAGATATTTCTTAATATAAGTTATATCTGATATCATTTATGTCATGCCCTTGGAGCTCTTACGTGCGTGTAAGACTTAATTTAATATTTAGTGAAGCGTACTTTGTTTAATTGTGGTCCGTTTGAACGAGCGAGATAATTAAAATGATTTTTAAAATGAATATGTTAGCGAAAACAAAAAACGTTATACTAGTATTCATATTATGCTCTTGCTTATACCATCGGTGAAATGTTATTTTACGCATTGTCAGGAGTGTATTGTGATAAAAAGAATGATAAAATCAGTTTTCCAGGTACCTGCAAATGGTGGCCTGGTTCTCCTTGATGTATCAAAAGAGGCAGCATGTCACACTTCGGCCTTTCTCGGATGTTGTCGGAATTGACCCACATTTCTCCAGGTTTGGAGCGGTCAAGGGGTGGCGCTTTATACCTGGCAGCTGCCGCCATGTTGACTTGCTTGATTCTAAGTGAAGATACAAAATATTTTACTCCTTTACTATCGAGCATAGTAGTGGTCTATTGTAAAAGGCTGGGTGGCTAAGTAAATACAGAACTTTTTTTCAAATTTATGCAAAATTGGTTGTTCAATTATAATAACATATACTAGTATGATGGACACACTGACAAATAGATTATGACCGTCAACGACATTCATAAACTATTATTTTCTATTTGCAATTTGATAGCAAGAAACTCATTTAGATAATTGTATATTCTTTTACCTGCAAATATAAGAAAACAATTGATTGGGTCTATTTCAGATATTTGACCATTTCATTTCGAAGTATTGTAACTTATCTCCGAATTCAGAATAATTATGTCATACTTCATTTTAGAAATATTCCATGTTCAATCTTAAATCTTTAGTGATTTGACCCTTCACTCTATTCAGGTAGATTACATTTTTTGTTAAATCGAAGTTACACACCAAACCGCCGTTCCGCACATTTAGTAGGATGAGTTAACCGTAATCAATTTATGTCAAAACATATGTCTTTATATTTATTACAGTCATTCAGTTAACGTCATTTAACAACCCTGATCGACTCAATATAGTCCTTGGGAATACACTGGGCCAGTGATTGGCTAATCACACACATGGTTGGCATATTGGTTTCTTATTGGCTGGGTTGGAGTCAGTCTAGATTTGGATTGGCCAATC
Source organism: Maea johnstoni (assembly GCA_963942565.1). NCBI lineage: Eukaryota > Metazoa > Annelida > Polychaeta > Spionida > Magelonidae > Maea > Maea johnstoni. The sequence goes on from OZ012691.1 coordinate 18,606,482, forward strand.
AGAGCTACGATGGAACAACACGCACTCACCTCAGCTCTACTCCAGGTTTGTAATCAAAGTATTTTTGTAGTTTTGGACGAATGGCCGCATCCAGTAGATGACGGTAGTGTTCTAATTGGCGTTCCTGTGGAATAAAAATGGATTGATATATTTTTTAAATTATGCTTAAAAAACAAATTGAATTTTTTAAAAATAATTCAAAACAAAATAAAACATGCTATATGCATCCAGGGTGTAAGCTTAGCTTGACAGCTTGGAACATACGTCTAATGGAAACCTATCAACAACATAACCTTTCAATCAAGTATTTCTTACAATATTGTCGAGTTGTCAAGATATTTCCGCGTGTGTAAGACTATGTGTGAGTTACAGATGTGAACGCATTTCTATTCAACTGAATACATGGTCAAATCTCGCTGTTACCAGACTATTCCCAGAAAGGGTTTGATCTACTTCTTTCATTTGGCTTGTATTTCCCACACAAAATGCTTGAAATAAATACCCAGGTAAACAATGCTGGAATGGCCGGTTCGCTCAGGGCTGCCCCCTAACCGAGTGGTCTAACGTATTATTGACTGCCTCACCACTGCATAAGGTCAATGATAGAAGCCCCTTTTGTTAAAGGCATCTGAGAAAGATGATAGTGACTTGATATTATTCGATGTTTTTTTACCAGGACACATCTTTAACGAATATAAAGTCACGACTAAGCCAAGAATGGCAAAAGTGACATTATGATACACGGCAAATCCATGGCACTCAGTGTCATGTCTTGCCCAAGTTACTTACGTGAGATTTGAAGACAAAGGAATCTAGTCGTTTCAGATAGTCTCTGAATTCTGCAACACTGCCTTTATAGTCCGCCTTGGAAATTAACTGCAAATATTTAATCATTTCATTTAATGCAATTTACCGCAGATTCATTGTAATATGGGAGGTTTATTGAGGTCACTCCATTACATGCCATATTGTTACTCTTGATCAACTCAGAACCACATTTGTGAATACCATGGCTTTGAGAAGATGTGCGCGCATAAATGGAGTGATTAACTTATTTAAGTTAGAATTAGTACAAGTTAAG
>OZ012691.1:18607762-18615262 GCA_963942565.1 Maea johnstoni
GAATCCCTGGGAGGGGGGGGGGGGGGCGGGAAACACGGTGCTTCTGCTCAGAACTGCTTAAAATAGCTGCCCGGTGTACCGGGATTACTGTAATTTATTGTTGCTGTCCGTCGAGGCGGTGCATGATAGGCGGGGATTTGAATAGTGACTCGAGTCAGCCAGACTATAGCTTCCTCAATGAAAGAAACTCTGAAGCTCTTCCCAATCGAATGGTATTGGAATGGATTTTGACCCCCATACTTCGTACCTGGGTACAAAAAAGTACCCTTCTTTTACGAAATCGCGGACATGCAGAGGTCTTAAAAAAGACCCCTTCTTCCGCAAAATACGTAACACAGGTGCGGCCCCCCTCTGTACCTGAGTGCCCCCCCCCGGGTCCTCTTTTCAATCACCGACGGCTAGTGCTCTATGTATTGCCGTCGTAAATAAAGGTCAGCGCCGTTTAATTGGACTATATCAGACTCTTTTCACCTCCACCCGGAGATCGAGTTAGAAAAGTTGTAAATGTCCGCCATATTGGTTTTGTAAAAGCCGAAATTATTTACAGAACGGATTTAATTTGAAATTTGGATTAGCGCAAACGCAACAAATAAATTATTAACCTAAATAGTATGTATTGTTCTATTACGAAATATCCAGAATATTTGCTGGAAGAAGGCATATAATATGATAGTTAATGACACCAAGAAGCCTAGCATTGGTTCCGTTTATGGGTTTTATGCTAATCCATCGCTGCTAACATAAAATTAGAGTATGTCATTGAACGTTACATGTGCAACACAGAACACCCACAATAAGATACAGTACCATATGGTACTGTTAATAAACATACAATACAAGTTGCATATAGTAAGGTTCACTATTATTGAACTAGGTATATATGTGACGCATGATATTTGTCAATATATGACACATACTACATAGTACTTAACAGACAGGTATTATTTTGAAAATATGATGATTAGAATATTAACATCGACTAAGACAAATGTCATTTAGGAAAAAAACTTAGATTATGTGATTAACAAAAACTTTTTGCCATTGACTATTACCATACTTTTAGAAATCGATAAGCATACAATCTCACTCAATCAGATTATATTCATGAACATCGTGACCCTGTCTCCAATAAACAAATACAACTATGACTATAACCATACTTTTAGAAATAGATAAGAAGAAAATTCTCAGACTTTTAATCAGATTATATTTATGAACAACTGATCTTGTCTCCAATAAACAAATACAACTGAGTATTCTCTGTTTAAAATGTCTTCATATCTATTTGTTGACTAAATGAAAAAGCAATAGCCAAGAAAAACTCATTCCCTGTATCGAGAGTGCAACATTATTTCTCTGATCTACTGTGATTTGCACTTAAAATGTAAAATTAAAATCAAGTTATGGACTAAAGTGATATACTATGAAATCTATCTGGAAAAGCTTTTCTATGGCATGTGACTAAAACTAAGCAATTTTCTTGATTTCTACATGACATGGTTTTTTAAATTATACGTATTGTTTTTGTTTCTTAAGTTTAATGTTAAAATGCTTCTGGAGACTTTATCGTACGCAAGCACTCCCGAACCAAATATCTTTTAATTTTATTACACGTACATATACATTTTTGATTATGAGGGTTAGACGAAACAAATAAAGAAGACAAGGATATATTTACGTAGACGTGAATTTTTTTTAAAAATAGTTACGTATATTTTTGTTTACAAATTGCGCTCAAAAGAATATGACGAGTAGAGTTATCTAGTGCAATTTTATTTCTACTTTGATACATTGTTTATCTTGGCTTCACGTTTACTTAGATAATAAACCTATTCGGGGTGAAAGGTATGGAAAAAATGATAGTACATGCATGCTTAGGGTGTGGACCTAAAGAACTAGTCTCATTCAGCATTCAATAATGTGCAATTTCGAGTGATGCATTGTGGGTAATGATCGCCCCCCCCCTGGTGCGAAGAAGACGATTTTGCTGTGTCACACGTGAGGGCAGGACGGCGTGGTAATTATGATACTAATAATAATAATTGAAAAAAGATATAGCGCCCTATCTACCTGTAATGTTTATAAGCGCTTTAAAGAATAGTCAGTGGACACATGTTTATAGTGACAGTCCTTGTAGTCGATGAAATAGCAATGTTTTTTGGAAGTTTTGCACACTATCAGCAGCCTTGATGTCAGGTAGCTCATGAGATGGATCATATTTGATTATTTACATAAGATGATCCTATTCCCAATGACATGGTGAATGGGATTAATAAAAAAAATGAAAAATAAGATAAAATAGAATTGAAATATTTCCCCCCAAAAAAGAAAAAAAACTTTAAAAAAATAAAATTGATCACTTAATTCAGGTTGATTGTTTTGGTATAGGTTACACATATATAGTAACAGTGTGAAGGGACCCTGGGCTGTGTGACAATTCTAGTGCACTGGGGGCTTATTATTTGAGTTACACAAAGAGAAAAATTATTTATTAAAGAAATATTTACAAAAAAAAAAGAAAAAAAAATTCTAAAATAAAAATTGATTATTTGATTGTATGAATAGAACCTGGGCTGTTTGAGTGCATTGGGGGCTTATTGTTTGAGTTACCTGAACTAGTGAAATGTTTTAGAAGAAAATAAAGAGAAAAATGACTTAGTATAGAAATATTTACCACAAAAAAACAAAAAAAAAAAAACATTTCTTAAATAAAAATTGATTATTTGATTGTATGAATAGAACCTGGGCTGTTTGACAGTTTGAGTGCACTGGGGGATTATTGTTTGAGTTACCTGAACTGGTGAAATGTATAAGAAGAAAATAGGGAGAAAAATGACTTAGTTCAGAAAGATTTACCACAAAAAAAAGAAAAAAAACTTTTCTTAAATAAAAAATAATTATTTGGGCCTAGTTAGTATTGGCTCCCTGAAATTCATTTGGGGTCCCTCGAAAAAAAATCCAGGGAGCCCAAAGGGCTCCCTGAAAATTCCCAGGGCTCCCTAGAAAAAATCCAGGGAGCCCTCTGGGCTCCCTGGAATTTTTTTTAATTTCAAGCCCTGGACTACTCAATCATTCACTTAAGGTCTTACGATACTCTATACCGGTGACACCTATTGGGTATTGGACAAACTAAAATAATTTATTACAATTTACCTGACGTCACTGGAAATATTGATAAGAAATTGAATTTTATTGAATATGTACCAATTCTGATTATACCTGCCTGTTATAAATAGTATCCTATGAGTTTTTTGTTTTTGGCTACAGTGATTTCCATATTCATTGAATTTGTTGTTTTGACACATTTTCAGGAATAATGTGCGATAATCCATGTGTATAAAGTGTGGTTCCCTTTCTTAACAATATCTTATATAAGTATGGGCATTAACAGTAACTATTGAGTAACTCTTTTCTAACATTTTCATGAAAATTTGCCCCAAAAATGTCCTATTTCACAAACTTTGACCATCTGTGGTTCGAAAACTAACCTGATGACCTATCATTTTCTTTGTGTCTTCTTATTAAGAGCATTGTGTAGATAGTGTAGACAAAAATTGGTGAAAATAAAACTAGGCAATTCTGACATATCAATTTTGGGTTAAAAACTTGTTTCTCGAATTTCTTGATTTTGCCCTATAATTCCTTTGTAACAGCAAAAAAATAATTTCAACATGGCAAAACAGTATTTCAGGCAGTGTCAGTATTCTGAAGGGATAAATCTAGCAAAGAAAGACACCAATTTTGGAGAAAGTGATGTTTGTGACATAACTTGCATTAGTTTTTCAAAAATCTGTGAAAAAAAAATAAGTTGATGACCCCATGATTTTAAGTTGTATACTGCCACAGAATTGGTCCCTGCCAGTGGGGATGAGTGCTATTTATTGATTTTTTCCTGAGCAGTATCCCCGCATGTCCTGCCCCCCCCCCCCCCCCCCCCCCCTCCGGGGATTCAATTGACTGGTGCATAAACGTCTGTGTTTACAGAGAATACACAACCCATTTCCTTATTTTACCATTGTCTTCCCAGGATCCTCCAGTGTTTTTGCCGTACTTTAAGAACCCCTGCTGGATGGAGAAGAGGACATTGCGTTGCTTACCGTACTTCTATCTCGCCGGCGTAGCTAAAAGTGGAACGACGGACTTATACCACCGGATAACACAGCACCCACACGTACTGACTCTCGAGAAAGAAAACCATTGGTGGGTTCGTACGCGCTTTTCCCGCAATAAAGGTAAATTGCAATCTCTATTTCTCTTCCTACACGTATCATTAACATGACACAGAGATTACTGCTGATGTAAATGAACTTGAGTTGTGCTCACAGATAAACCTAGATGTCTAGTCTCTGTGCCAAAGCATGTATGCTTGTAATTCACATACTTGGCACGTGGTGGGGTAGCCCTATGGCGCAGTGGTCTAAGGTACTGCGCTAATTCTGCTGATCGTTGTCACTCACAGCAGCAAGCAGTGCTACAGCTTGTCTTGTAATGATAGGTTGCTCAACATTGGCGGCAGCCTGGATCACGGATGGAGTGATCACCACAGAGCCGTTATCAACAATCAGATTGGTTTTTGTATATTGTAATGACCCCGTAAACTATCTTTTGTTACGTACGGCCTCCTGCGCCACGTTTTCCTTAGAGAGACATGTATGTTGTCATATGATTTTTCCATGCATACAACACTAGTGAATATTACATATTCTATTGAATATTATAATTGCGAATATTTGTAAGCTTTCTTTTAAGGAAAAGTAGGGTGAATGAAACGATCCCCTATTTAATGCAATTTGATGCCTATATGCATAGTATACAAATATAACATATTGTGCATGTGTTTAGATTGAAATATAATACACACACTCAAAAATGGACACTTATCAATATGTCTAAAATGTTATAATGATTCCTTTCGATACTTGGGATATGCAGTCTATGAGAGAAAACAATTTTTTTGATAAAATTATTTTTATTTTTAAGTATGTTTTTTTCGTGCTCCATTTAACTTTTTTAAGAATGCCTTTTTCCCCAAAATCCTTACTTGAGTATTGATAAGGCAATGCTATCATTTTAGAATTTTCATTTTCTCTTCCTAAATGCCTGAAAAAAAGGTCAAAATGTTATGTTTTTTTCACAGTTTAAGGTCATTTGAAGGTCAATTTTTGGTCAAAACAATTGTTTTCTCTCAAAGACTGCATAACCCAAATATCGAAAGAAATCGTTATGGCATCTTAGACATATTGATTAGTGTCCATTTTGAGGCATTCTGGCCCAGTGTGACATTCTTGTAATCATACACTTATATTTTCCTACATTTGACTAAATTTCAATTTTGTCCAATGGATCGATTTATCACCTGGAATATTCCATGGTTGAAACAGATACGCTACATCGCGATGATGGCATTGTTTTTCTTTATTTTTATGCTGATAGAGGATGGATCCGTCATTGAGGGAAAATCGTTCGAGAGATACACATCTTTTTATCCACTCGAGGCACTTGCAAAGAAACAGCGCCCCAATATAACAGACTGGCACAAATATTACATTATGGGTAAATAGGATTCAGCTACTCACTGTCAGAAATATAGTTAAAACTATTTCCGGTTAGTATATATTGGCGAACCTTAGTGGATGGAATTAGTTAAGAAGAAATAGAAACAGTCATTTTGTCATATCTGTAGAGCTTGCATAGGCTATTGCGCACGTGTTGTAGTAAATGAATCTATTTTCCTTTTTTCTTGGGGGGGGGGATGCCTCTTTTATTTCTGATCTTATATCTTATATCTTATATCTTATATCTGGTCTTGCTGTTGGATATTGCTGCTAGTATACTTATGCTATAATTGACGCGATTACTGTCAGGAACCAAAAGGTGAAATTGCTGGGAAATTGGCTGCCTTTCATAACAACTTGAAAGAATTATAAAAATATACATATTTTTACCCTGCAATCATAAATATGCTTAACATACGTCAAAACACAATATTGTAGTAAGTCTTGAACGATTTATTGTATTTACTAATGTTACAAAATGATTCACACGATTTCCCTGATTCAGGGGATGGTTCTGCGACGACGATCTGCAATAATTTTCTCTGGCCACGACTCGCTGAGGAACAAGAGGGAAAGCCGCCATCTTATGACGAACCCAAGGACACCCAACACACCGTCTACTTCATACACCATATACAACCCCAGGCTAAGTTCATCGTCATACTGAGAAACCCCATTACACGGTGAGACAAATAGTGACCTTTCTGTACAATATGAGATTCGTGTTGATACACATAGTGGGCAAATTCAATTGTCAGGTTCACTAATTTTTAGTCTCCACGTAGAAGCTAAACTAATCCAACAACAGTGTTTCGACCACTATGGGGCTGAAACCCCCATTAAAGATATTCCATTCCCAATGGTCATTGGGAATCATTCTATGACCATATTTGGTAAAGACTGCCATATATGGAACACTGCACTACTTTCGTTGCTTAGCAGTGTGTGACGTGTGTGTGATTTAGATAGTATATAGGTCGCATGTAAGGAGATTGACCAATCAGCGTGAGTGTTTACGGCAGCAACGCTCACTTCCTGTTGATAATCACTGTGAATCCGGCACTTTCCTCGTATACTGTAAAAGTTTATTTACTGTTTTTTAATCTTGTGGGACGTGGCATAAACGGCACACGCGTTGATGAACATCTATATCTTTTAATCCATTCCTATTTGCGGCGTATAGTTTCTGGCGCATATGGTGGAGTCTTGACTAAAAAATGCTAGTCCTGGGACTAAGGCCAAAAAAAAAAAAAAAACGGTTTCTCATCCCAGAGATTTTGAAAATCCGTCAGGCAGCCAGGGATTTTTTTTTTTTTTTTTTTTTTTTTTTTTTTTTAAGGTGTTCATGTATGGGTGTAGATATATCATAGAAGACCTTTGTACGAATGGTATCTTTATTCAATCACAACAGAAACACTTTATTGAAAAGTGAAAATAGTGGGCATGAATGTAGTTTGATCATTTTTTGTTGTGGATCTCTTTTCATGCACTTACAGGAGGAGGTCTACACCAAATCAACATTAGGGCTGTCATCGATACTGCCTGTATTGATGAATCAACAAAAAAACCTTACCGATTATCGATATCGAAGAAGGCCCAAGATATCGATTTATATGCAAATTAGGTAAATAAAGTTTAATTTTAGGATAGCATTAAGTCCCCATCACAACCGTGCGCTTCCATTCAATTTATACTAGAATTCACACATACAATATGTGTATGTGTGGGGGTCACAAGGGCAATCCACAATTCCATGCTGCAAGCGAGTGATAGTCAAACTCAGCTGGCAGAGGAGATCCCCATTAATAGGTGCAGCACCTGCTGCTCTCCAATGAAGTCAATATGAATCAAAGTACCGAATTGTTAATTATTTTATCAATTATCGAATTGATAAAAAATTCCCACCAATGACAGGCCTAATCAACATGCATCCTTTGTGTCACAG
>OZ012691.1:18620262-18629400 GCA_963942565.1 Maea johnstoni
TTCTTTCAATATTTGGTTTATTATTACATAAGCAGATTTTGTTTATTACATAAAGAAGTTGGTGCTACATAAGCGGTTAATTTTTTATTACGCAAGCGGTTGTGTTACACAAGCGGTTAATTTTTTATTACGCAAGCGGTTGTTATTACATAAGCAGTTGATTTTTTATTACGCAAGCGGTTAATATTACATAAACCGTGATTATTACATAAGCAGTTGTTACACACGTACGTACATACCTACAATGGCATTCACACCAGTCTCAGGTCGATGAGGTGATTCCACCAATTACCTTAGCATATGCCCGCTGATAACCATTTGCCCAAATGATCAAAGGGCTATGAAATAAACGGAAATATTGTTCTGTTTTCGAACCACTGAAATTATCAATGCCACAGGTTTTTTTCTGCAATAAAAAGGGATAACCTCACGGGTTATTTCAGATGCAGTGCGCGTGTCCATTTTTTTAAAATCAAAATTCTGCGGGAAAGTCCTTCTATTCGTTGCTTTCCCGACAATGGAAAGATATGTACCACTAACTATAGTATAGATGGCGCTGCGCTAATCCCGCAACATCAGCTATTTGTTGACTCCATGTATGATATAACACGCATCCAGCAAGTACTTACACTCACTAATCTTCTCCATACCTTACATATTTCTTATGGTGTAATGCAAGGTATGAAAGTGTGCACCGGTGATTATTTTGAAGATCTTTGAATATTTTGTTAGGTACATGTTAATATAACTTTATGGAGAACGCACACTGTTTATTACGAGGTCAGTTTTTAGATCACTAGAACATGTAGAGTATAGGCAGGATATTCGAACTGTCGCATTATCTCGCCGACGTGCGACATGGGCTTCAAAACGTGCGACAAGCTAAATTCATTTAGTATTTAAACTCATAAAACCTTTTACGAACATGGCCAGCACAGAATTTCTAGTTTTGCTGCATGTATCATTTTTAATACAGATATCAATAAAAAATGTGAACACTTTTCTTTCGTTTTCATTTTGATTGATACTGGCCTTTCATCATTGGATGCATAGAATGATTTACCAGTGCCGCCTGTAAATGTTTTTTGGAATCATTTGCTGCAAGACGGACACCCAAAGTTGTGCTCAAAGACTGATTGCCTGTGCTACAGAATTTTCGTACTAGGAATACTAGTAGTTAGCTGGAACTTGCAGCCTCGTAGAGTAAGTAAATAGACTTAGGCTCCTAGTCCCTGAAAAGTTACCATTCCCTTCTGAGTTGACTAAAATGAGAGTGGTGTAGTACCAGATATGACAGATAGATGGCACCATGTAGTCCTCCAATCTCTGGTCATTTGGCCACTCTGGCCACCTTGACCACTAGCATGTGGTGCCTGGTAACAGAAACACAAGAGAGAAACATACAGATGCCAGCCTAGAAATCTAGGCTAGTGAGTACCCTGCAAACACTGCAGGAATGTAGAGCCGTCGTGACAAGTATAACACAGGGCCAACAACTCACCCCTAGAATGAGTAGAACATGGTCCCGTCTCTAGGCCAAAGCCAATAACCCACATTAATACATATCTAAGTACACAGCCGTATCAGCACTGATAGTGTTTGGTACACAGTGTTCAAGATAAAGGCCGTGTTTTCCCTACGGACTGAACAACCCACATATACCATTACACACAACACGACACAGTGAGGACAGCAACTCTGGACTCAGGGTGGAATCTACAACTTGTAACAAAGACACCGGCCACATGGTGCTCTACAGCTTCAATTACGTTACCTATCTATCCAGAACATCATAATTAATCGATATTATCGTCCGAAAGCACGTATATACATGTACCAACCAGGGTTGATTTGGAATGGTACAGGTAAGTGAACACATATTTAAAGAGTATTTTACTCTTGAATAGTATTATAGTATTGGTCTATGTTGTATTATGATGTTTATTGCATTTTATTGCATTCAATTGTATTTCTCTGTATTGTGTTGTGTCCATGGCATTGCGTTTTAATGCATCGCAATGTATTGGGTTGGGTGGCATGGCAGTGTGTCATGTTGCTTTGCAACGCACTGTTTTGTATTGTACTGTGTAGTGTTGTGCTGTGTTTTGTTGTGTCATGTTGTAATCTATTATATTGCATGGTACTGTGATTTCCCTGACATATATACGAGCTAGACTTAAATAGTTTTGCCATGCCAATCTTGGTAAATTGGAGCACATCTAAAAAATCGTATTTTTCAAAATCAAATATGGCTAGAAACCTTAACGAGATAGAGAAATCGAAACACAACGAATATGAAAAGCTTTAGTCCGAAGGTCATGCAAAACGCTTATATAATGATTAAAAGTGTAATGAAGGGTCTATTTTTATCATGTGGTATACTTCAAAAGAAAAGAAATTCATGAAAGTCAACGGCTAGTTAGGTATAACCAATATGTGCTTTCGCCCAGTAATTTTGTCATGTGATGTTCCTTCCTGTGCTTAAGTCGAATGGAACTTTTCTAAAACAATACAATCCTGTGGGAATTGGATTACCAACCATTTCGCTTCACTTTCCAGTACGTAAAACCCACTTTAAGCGAGGGGGAATCATTTCATGATCGCCACACCCTTAACTATCATGGTAAAGTTATCATATATGTATATATGTCATAGGACTGACATTTGGTGGTGTTCCACTTTTCCCATGTACACAGAACTCTGGCGCAGGCGATATCTACAGTAGATAGCCCACACTTGACAGTATTGACAGAGGGATTTGGGGACACGGCACTTAATCCTATTCTAAATACCATCAGCTAGATAACCAGCAATGAGAAAAATAACTGGATGATATATATATATATATATATATACATATATATATATATATATATATATATATATATATATATATATATATATATATATATATATATATATATATATATATATATATATATATACATATATATATATATATATATATATATATATATATATATATACATATATATATATATATATATATATATATATATATATATATATATATATATATATATATATATATATATATATATATATATATATATATATCCTCATCCTCACGAGACTTCAGTTACGATGATAAGGAGGAGAAAAAAATCCTTCTTCCTTGAATTCAACACATCATTATACATCTGTGTAATGAAAGTACAGGAAATATACCAAATAGGATACAGACATACATACACACATACATACAGACAGACATAGATACGTATATATTAAAATGTCATACATAGATACATACATATATACATACATACATACATACATACATACATACATACACGTAAGCATGCGTAAATACATAATACTACATTGTGGCCTTGCATTCAGAATTGAGGAATTGATGATGATGATGCCAATACAGATTTACAGTTCTTGGGTCAATGGGTACTTGGCCGAAACCCTACATTTTATAGTTTTACAATTCTGAACTTGGATATCGTTGGGGCTAGTGCGTGCTGAGTACAGGGTATATTTATAAGTTGTATGTCAGACTAAACCCTCACCTGCTTTTATAGTCGGTCAGTGAACATATAAGCACGCAAACCCCATCTGCCAGTACACAGTACTGATTTAACCCCTATGCAAAAACATGGGGTCATTCAACAAATCATGCAATGTTTTACGTATATAAGTTATTGCATGAAAGTTATTGCATAAGAGTGTACATGCATAAGAGCATGCAGAATGTCCATAAACAATTCATTATAGGAGAAAAAAGAATGAGTAGAACCAAACCTAACAGGCTATGAGAACTGGTATACAACTGGCTTACTCCCTCTGTTGTTACATAAGGCAACCGGTTAGGTGTGGGGCCCAAACAGTTCTACAACAACAACAACAATACCACCACCTCCACAGACGTCATTAACGACAATTAAAAGCAAAAACAATAAGCCACAGCAACTACATCAATAAACAGAAGAACACGGCAATGCCTTGGATGAAGAAAAGTTTGTGTTTGGTCATCAAAGGCAATGCTTAGGGTTTCCTCAAGACACGCTGTGTAAAGAACGATACAGTTGGTAACATGGCATAATAGGTCATGGTACATTGGTAGAGAGTGACCAGCCCATGCTACTGGAAAATTGATAGCTTGTGGCGTACTCTGACGCTAATTAATGGTGACTCAACTTTATATAACATTCCTTCTACGGTTACCTTCATCCTTCCTTAATGGTCTAGATTATATGTGGCGCATGGACTTAATGGTTGCTATCCGAAATGTTCTTCCTACATTTATTGCCTGTTCTATTCAACTGGCGCACATACAGCTCTCAAGACGAGTAAGACTGTTCTTTTTGTTATCTCAATGAAGCTATATACAGGAAAGTCCTTTGTTTAAATTAACTCCCCCCCCCTCTACTCTCTCTCTCTCTCTCTCTCTCGCCATCTTATATGTTGATTAACAAACATCACAGTTTTATTGAGCATGGCTCCATTTCAAGTGTACTTTATTTTAGTAAAATGCATGAATGTACGTTTTCCTAATTTTAACAATACATCATCTTGGTACGCGCAAAGGGGTTCGATGAGAAGACCACAATTGCTCTGGTCATATGGGGCATCGATTTATTATGGGCAGCCGGGTTTCTCCAGATCTCGTGTTATAACATGCCACATCTCGGGGCAACGAGATAACACGAGCATGACTTTTGTTACTTCCGGGAGAGCAGCTCGAGGATTCCGTATCCCGGACTTCGCCTCTCCCAGCAATACACTCGAAGCAATTGACCTTCCATTGTATACTGACACCGGAGCCCCTTAATGAGTCTTGCCAATGCCAATCGCCCCGCCACAGTGATATATCGACTGATTACTTGCTGCTAGCATCACTCCACTGGGAATCACCTAATGCGATAACGTACAGAGAGGAAGTAGATTTGAAAATCTGGTGATTTCCTAAAGCTCGTGTAATAACTTGGAAAATCTTAAGGTGGCTCGTGGGGTGAGGTACAACACGTCACCGAATAATCCAGATGCTAGATTTGATTCCGTAAAACATTTTTTCGAAGGGTTTAATTGATACATTTCATTTTATGATGTGCTGTAAATTTATTACTTCGGGGCTGCAGGAATTATGGAAAAATGAAGTATCTAGAGTGGCTCCAGTATCAACTTATATGTTCAACCCCCGAGCCTCTTTAACCCATTAATACTCAAGAGTAACTCTTGAAATTGTCGTCTGTACTTACTCAACTTTTGACAAAAACTTCAGAATTAAGGTTGATTCCACAAAATATTTGACCAGGAGATGCCAGTATTGTTCTGATTAACATTTCCCAACTATTTTAGGGTTATGTATTTAAATGAAACATTTTGCCTTCATGGCCAGGCTGCTTTTGGCCTCTGTGAGCATTGATGGGTTAACATCAGTGATGGTTGGCACCATGGCGGTGTGTCTGAAATGTTGGCAAGTGTGGCTACTGTAACTGATCGACATTGTCAAAAGCGACGACTAAAATAATTCAAGGATGATCACTAGAAATATTTTAATTCTAATCAATAAATCTTGAGAAGCTCGCCTGAAGGCCACTGTCGATTGGCCACGCATTTTAGATTGATCAGTTCGTGAGCGAATGTGAAAATGAATGGGAAGATCGTTAACCGAGAAATACTACAAGGGCACAGAACCTTTTAGGAAACATGCTGATTAAGAAAAAGTTTAATCAGCGAAAACCCCAGATGGTAGTCTTCACGAAAATCCCGCGACATACTGTGTCCCCCGGAGATTACAACTTTATACATAGCTACATAGTGTTCTAACATGCAAAGAAAAATATCTCTGTTAGCGATTTGTAATAACGAAAGAAAGTGTACAGTTTTGCAATTTTGATATGGTACATAGCTACCATTAAAGACATGGTCGGGTATTCGGCAAGCTGACAGTGACATCTAAAACCTAAAATATATTTAAATTCATTTAAAATATACCCCACAATAAGAATTCCATGAAACCTTGCATAAGCAATTAGAACTTCATCAAACCTTGCACAGGCGTTCATTGTCAGGTCCCCTTTGAATATGTAAAATGAAAAAGGGGGGTCACCCGTACTGCCGTCGATATAGGTGGACCCAAAGTGACAAACGATGTAATTCACACACGGAAGTGTCACCTTGTTTCCTTCAACAACAATCCTCTTTTGTCGACGAAAACATGTTCTTGGCGATTTTTTAAAATCTAACCAACTGGAAAAATAATTTCTCGGCAGAAATACAATCTTCCTAATTTATAGTCCTAATTCAAAACCTCCTGTTAAAATGCACTTACAATATATGATGAACCAGACATATATTTCAGCGTGGTAAGACACCTATCCTTTATATTCTAGATCATTTCCACCTTGCATTGCTAAGTTACATGATAAGCGTCAATGAATTCGCTTTATCGGTTTCTACCACAACAGTTAATAAGGCAGTTTATCAGGGGACATAATTTACACGGGTCCTCGAGCGTTGGTCAGATTCTCCCAGGCAGGCATATGCTGCTATCACTTTATTAGCTCGTTAACGAGGTGCTAAGTGAGTTGTTATGATAAACTACAGCCAATATTTATGATTAGTTTTCTCTATGTAATAAAGGTACTTGTATCTGCTTGCCGGAGAAACGCTGTACCAGTCACTGACTACATGGCCATGAATTATTTTCATAATAATCATTAAGAGAAAGGATAAATACGGTAGGAATAGGATTATATGAAATAGAATTTTCTAAAAATACTTTTAGTTCCTTACTATTTAAAGATAAGTCGTGACTTGGAAGGGTTTTATCCTTTCCAATACTGAGGCTACTTTCGTCCAAAGCACAAGGACATACAGGATTTTTGAAAAACACCTAAACCCTGTCGTTTTGGTATTCATTGAATAGCTCTCGCTGAGTACTCTAAGATGAGTACCCATGTGCCAAGGTATCAGTTATTTTTTTCAGTTGTTTTTGCATCACTTTCTATTGGCCAAATTAGCCACCAGCAGCACAAGCGTTAATGGTGGAATATATTAGAGTAATCGGACAAAATCACCGAATGACCCCAAGTCACTGGCAAATTCTCACTTTTCTCCTCATGAACACATGATCCCTTATGGAAATGGCAGAATATGAATGATTTCTCGACACTCGACCTATGAGCTCTGACTCTCAGGGAGTTGTAATGGTTCAAACCTGACACTTTTGATTCATGAAATCTAGCGAGCAAAAGCATAGTTGGGAAAATATTTGAAGGAGAGGGGTTAATCAGAGCATTACTAACAACTCTTCTTCAAATATTTTGTCAAAGCATTTTCAAATCCAAAGTTATTGTGAAATGTATCGGAGATCAAGACGACATTTTCTAGATGAACGCTTAAGGTGATGGGTACCATTGCAAGTTAGATAAAAGGCCCGTCCAAAAACACACCTCATTGTAGCATAATCATATAACAAGGAGTATCTCCAGGTTCCTGATTGTTGTCAGGTAGATAATATCATAGCCAACCGCCCTTAGTCAACCCATATTCTATTTTATTTCAATATTTACAACTTTTCACTCAAATGACATAATCTCATTACTTACGCAAGTGATGGTCACTACAGGTTCACAGATACCTAAGGGATGTCATTGACTATGCCCAAGAAAAAGTATTATTTTGATTCTTTACTGCTAAAGATTTTTACGGGCCATAACATTTGAAAATTTTAGTGAGATATCGTGTGTGTGGAGCCTATAACCCAGTGGTGGTTTAGCAAGGACAGGCCTCGTTGATCCCATGTAGGCTAGGAACAAAAGACAGTTGCACAAAGACACACCTCAGTGATCGCGCGTCAGTCAAAACAAAGCCGAGAGCCCGGCATGCTATAAATAGTTGAAAAGCTTTCACTTGGGGTCAAGATTTCTCACTAAAATTTTCAATGTTATGGCCTGTAAAAATCTTCAGAAAAAAAAATACTTCTTATTGGGCATAGTCAATGACATCCCTAAAGTAACTCTGAAACTGCAGTAACCATCACCTGCGTAGGAAATGAGAATATGTCATTTAAAAGAAAAGTTGTAAATTTTGAAATAAAACAGAATATGGATTGAATAATGACAGTTGGCGATGATATTCTCTACCTGATAACACACAGGAACCTGGAGAAACACCTAGTTATAGGATTATGCTGCTTTGAGGTGTGCTTTGGGATGGGGCTTTTAACTGGCTTGCAATGGTACTCATCACCTTAAGTATTAATGGGTTAAGTCAACCGAAACGTATAAATTGAGTGGTTCGATGTCAACGCTCGAGTACTAACACCCAATCACGTACAGTCATTGGATCCTCATAAGATTGATGTCAAATAGACAACACAGGAGAGGAGAGATAGGGGGCAATGTCGTCTGACTTGTGACGTCACTGCCACTGTCCATTTGGCTGCATGTAATCGATTTCATGCTGTCGGTAGGTTGAAGGGGATTTCGGATGTTGCCCGCATATTCTCGTCTGGTGTTCTCGTCTTGTTCTCGCCCTACTCTCGTCTGCCCCGCCAGAGCTGACAGGTAACAGCGCCAGAATGCGAACCGTATGTACCGGCTCCTCACTAAGGCGTAGCTATTCAGGATGACTACAATATTCTAGTCAGAATCGTTTGGGATTAACTCTATTCCGTTACCTGTGATATCGCATTGTTGCGAAAGTGTCTGGGCAACGTAACCGAGTAAGTCAAATTTTCTATTTTACTCTTCATTTGTGAAATATTAATTTATTTGAATAACCATGACAATATATATATAATATATATATATATATATATATATATATATATATATATATATATATATATACATATATATATATATATATATATATATATATACTATATATATATATATATATATATATATATATATATATATATATATATATATATATATATATATATATATATATATATATATATATATATATATAAATATTATATATATATATATATATATATATATATATATATATATATATATATATATATATATATATATATATATATATATATATATATATATATATATATATATATATATATATATATATATATATATATATATATATATATATATATATATATATATATATATATATATATTATATATATAT